>JBBBDQ010000119.1:2380000-2430000 GCA_037127315.1 Ascarosepion bandense | reverse complement strand
ATATATATATATATATATATATATATATATATATATATATAATGTTTGTATATGTCTAGATAACACTTTTCTCCTAGATTTAATAAGACATGTGCATGGATTATTGAATGAACGGATGCTCGTGCAAAGATGGGATTCTCTCTAAGAACGGGAACAGATTCTATTTTTATTCCCAATGATTAAAAGGGAACTTAAAAGGCAAAAATTAGTTTCGTTATTCGGAATCAGAAAAGCTATTGATTCGCGGACATAAAATTCAGCACATAATCGATATTCTGCTTGGCTGAGCGTGAGGGCAGCGATGCCGTTCACTAAACGCCCGACACTGATTCCCCATGGAGCAAAACAACAAAACAAATTCTCGAATGTAAATCTATGAAGGAAGAGAAACTGGTAAGAGGATCCCAAAGTTATAACTGGATTCGAAGAAATAACATGAAAGTCAAAGACTGCAAGACAGAAAAGAGCAGATGTTGTCTCCTTGGAGACAACGATGAATCCGACAGAAATATAGACAACAAATGCATTATATAATAAGTGTACTCCATTATCCACGGGTTTTCGATTTATGGAAACAATCCTCTCTTTTCTAATAAAGACCGTTGCGTATACACACACACACACACACACACACACACACACACACACACACACACACACACACATATATATATATATATATATATATATATATAACATAGTACACTTGGTATGTAATCCAGGTAAATTCCAAAAGAGACGAACTCAAGAGGACTCAATGTTAAATTCATTTATTTAATTTAACAGAGTAATATAATTTATAAAAGATTTTCGATTATTACTATGGGTAATATATATTTCACCGCCTTTGATGTTATTATCGGGGCTCGTCAGACACAAATGGTACAACAGTAGGTAATCAAAATATCACCCCCCACAAAAAATTCCTTTTCTTTTATTTTATTTTACATAGACGCTCACATGTTCATATTAGAACAGACATTTGTAACGATTATTTACGAAAATTTCTCGCTCATTCGAAAAAGTACCCCAAAGAAAGTGCAAAGCAAGGATAAAGAAAAGATAGAAGATTTATTAATGCAAAGAAGAGAAAAAAGTTGAAAAAGAAAAAAGGGAAAAAGAAAAAAAAAGAAAAATATTCTTCGCAGATACTTAAAATTGTTTTGTTTCTTTAACGAAGTGCGTTCCAATTTCAGTGTCATATTTTCTCCTAATTGTTGAAACACTTCGCAGATACTTAAAATTGTTTTGTTTGTTTAACGAAGTGCGTTCCAATTTCAGTGTCATATTTTCTCCTAATTGTTGAAACACTTTACAGATAGTTAAAATTGTTTTGTTTGTTTAACGAAGTGCGTTCCAATTTCAGTGTCATATTTTCTCCTAATTGTTGAACCACTTCGAAGATACTTAAAATTGTTTTGTTTGTTTAACGAAGTGCGTTCCAATTTCAGTGTCATATTTTCTCATAATTGTTTAAACACTTCGAAGATACTTAAAATTGTTTTGTTTGTTTAACGAAGTGCGTTCCAATTTCAGTGTCATATTTTCTCATAATTGTTGAAAAACTTCGCAGATACTTAAAATTGTTTTGTTTGTTTAACGAAGTGCGTTCCAATTTCAGTGTCATATTTTCTCCTAATTCTTGAAACACTTCGCAGATACTTAAAATTGTTTTGTTTGTTTAACGAAGTGCGTTCCAATTTCAGTGTCATATTTTCTCCTAATTCTTGAAACACTTCGCAGATACTTAAAATTGTTTTGTTTGTTTAACGAAGTGCGTTCCAATTTCAGTGTCATATTTTCTCCTAATTGTTGAAACACTTCGAAGATACTTAAAATTGTTTTGTTTGTTTAACGAAGTGCGTTCCAATTTCAGTGTCATATTTTCTCCTAATTGTTGAAACACTTCCCAGATACATAAAATATTTTGTTTGTTTAACGAAGTGCGTTCCAATTTCAGTGTCATATTTTCTCCTAATTGTTGAAACACTTTACAGATACTTAAAATTGTTTTGTTTGTTTAACGAAGTGCGTTCCAATTTCAGTGTCATATTTTCTCCTAATTGTTGAACCACTTCGAAGACACTTAAAATTGTTTTGTTTGTTTAACGAAGTGCGTTCCAATTTCAGTGTCATATTTTCTCATAATTGTTGAAACACTTCGAAGATACTTAAAATTGTTTTGTTTGTTTAACGAAGTGCGTTCCAATTTCAGTGTCATATTTTCTCATAATTGTTGAAACACTTCGCAGATACTTAAAATTGTTTTGTTTGTTTAACGAAGTGCGTTCCAATTTCAGTGTCATATTTTCTCCTAATTCTTGAAACACTTCGCAGATACTTAAAATTGTTTTGTTTGTTTAACGAAGTGCGTTCCAATTTCAGTGTCATATTTTCTCCTAATTCTTGAAACACTTCGCAGATACTTAAAATTGTTTTGTTTGTTTAACGAAGTGCGTTCCAATTTCAGTGTCATATTTTCTCCTAATTGTTGAAACACTTCGAAGATACTTAAAATTGTTTTGTTTGTTTAACGAAGTGCGTTCCAATTTCAGTGTCATATTTTCTCCTAATTGTTGAAACACTTCCCAGATACATAAAATATTTTGTTTGTTTAACGAAGTGCGTTCCAATTTCAGTGTCATATTTTCTCCTAATTGTTGAAACACTTTACAGATACTTAAAATTGTTTTGTTTGTTTAACGAAGTGCGTTCCAATTTCAGTGTCATATTTTCTCCTAATTGTTGAAACACTTCGAAGATACTTAAAATTGTTTTGTTTGTTTAACGAAGTGCGTTCCAATTTCAGTGTCATATTTTCTCCTAATTGTTGAAACACTTCCCAGATACTTAAAATATTTTGTTTGTTTAACGAAGTGCGTTCCAATTTCAGTGTCATATTTTCTCCTAATTGTTGAACCACTTCGAAGATACTTAAAATTGTTTTGTTTGTTTAACGAAGTGCGTTCCAATTTCAGTGTCATATTTTCTCATAATTGTTGAAACACTTCGAAGATACTTAAAATTGTTTTGTTTGTTTAACGAAGTGCGTTCCAATTTATGTGTCATATTTTCTCATAATTGTTGAAACACTTCGCAGATACTTAAAATTGTTTTGTTTGTTTAACGAAGTGCGTTCCAATTTCAGTGTCATATTTTCTCCTAATTGTTGAACCACTTCGAAGATACTTAAAATTGTTTTGTTTGTTTAACGAAGTGCGTTCCAATTTCAGTGTCATATTTTCTCATAATTGTTGAAACACTTCGAAGATACTTAAAATTGTTTTGTTTGTTTAACGAAGTGCGTTCCAATTTCAGTGTCATATTTTCTCATAATTGTTGAAACACTTCGAAGATACTTAAAATTGTTTTGTTTGTTTAACGAAGTGCGTTCCAATTTCAGTGTCATATTTTCTCATAATTGTTGAAACACTTCGAAGATACTTAAAATTGTTTTGTTTGTTTAACGAAGTGCGTTCCAATTTCAGTGTCATATTTTCTCCTAATTGTTGAAACACTTCGAAGATACTTAAAATTGTTTTGTTTGTTTAACGAAGTGCGTTCCAATTTCAGTGTCATATTTTCTCCTAATTCTTGAAACACTTCGCAGATAGTTAAAATTGTTTTGTTTGTTTAACGAAGTGCGTTCCAATTTCAGTGTCATATTTTCTCCTAATTGTTGAAACACTTCGCAGATACTTAAAATTGTTTTGTTTGTTTAACGAAGTGCGTTCCAATTTCAGTGTCATATTTTCTCCTAATTCTTGAAACACTTCGCAGATACTTAAAATTGTTTTGTTTGTTTAACGAAGTGCGTTCCAATTTCAGTGTCATATTTTCTCCTAATTGTTGAAACACTTTACAGATACTTAAAATTGTTTTGTTTGTTTAACGAAGTGCGTTCCAATTTCAGTGACATATTTTCTCCTAATTGTTGAAACACTTCGAAGATACTTAAAATTGTTTTGTTTGTTTAACGAAGTGCGTTCCAATTTCAGTGTCATATTTTCTCCTAATTGTTGAAACACTTCCCAGATACTTAAAATATTTTGTTTGTTTAACGAAGTGCGTTCCAATTTCAATGTCATATTTTCCTAAATGTTGAAACACTTTATGATACTTAAAATTGTTTTGTTTGTTTAACGAAGCGTGCGTTCCAATTTCAGTGTCATATTTTCTCCTAATTGTTGAAACACTTCGCAGATACTTAAAATATTTTGTTTGTTTAACGAAGTGCGTTCCAATTTTCAGTGTCATATTTTCTCCTAATTGTTGAAACACTTGAAGATACTTAAAATTGTTTTGTTTGTTTAACGAAGTGCGTTCCAATTTCAGTGTCATATTTTCTCATAATTGTTGAAACACTTCTGAAGATACTTAAAATTGTTTTGTTTGTTTAACGAAGTGCGTTCCAATTTCAGTGTCATATTTTCTCATAATTGTTGAAACACTTCGCAGATACTTAAAATTGTTTTGTTTGTTTAACGAAGTGCGTTCCAATTTCAGTGTCATATTTTCTCCCAATTGTTGAACCACTTCGAAGATACTTAAAATTGTTTTGTTTGTTTAACGAAGTGCGTTCCAATTTCAGTGTCAAATTTTCTCCCACTTGTTGAAACACTTCGCAGATACTTAAAATTGTTTGCTTGTTTAACGAAGTGCGTTCCAATTTCAGTGTCACATTTTCTCCCAATTCTTGAAACACTTCGCAGATACTTAAAATTGTTTTGTTTGTTTAACGAAGTGCGTTCCAATTTCAGTGTCATATTTTCTCCTAATTGTTGAAACACTTTACAGATACTTAAAATTGTTTTGTTTGTTTAACGAAGTGCGTTCCAATTTCAGTGTCATATTTTCTCCTAATTGTTGAAACACTTCGAAGATACTTAAAATTGTTTTGTTTGTTTAACGAAGTGCGTTCCAATTTCAGTGTCATATTTTCCTAATTGTTGGAACACTTCCCAGATACTTAAAATATTTTGTTTTGTTTAACGAAGTGCGTTCCAATTTCAGTGTCATATTTTCTCCTAATTGTTGAAACACTCTTACAGATACTTAAAATTGTTTTGTTTGTTTAACGAAGTGCGTTCCAATTTCAGTGTCATATTTTCTCCTAATTGTTGAAACACTTCGCAGATACTTAAAATATTTTGTTTGTTTAATTGGGGCGTTCCAATTTCAGTGTCATATTTTCTCCTAATTGTGAAACACTTCGAAGATACTTTTAAAATTGTTTTGCTTTGTTTAACGAAGTGCGTTCAACTTCAGTGTCATATTTTCTCATAATTGTTGAAACACTTCGAAGATACTTAAAATTGTTTTGTTTGTTTAACGAAGTGCGTTCCAATTTCAGTGTCATATTTTTCTCATAATTGTTGAAACACTTCGCAGATACTTAAAATTGTTTTGTTTGTTTAACGAAGTGCGTTCCAATTTCAGTGTCATATTTTCTCCTAATTGTTGAACCACTTCGAAGATACTTAAAATTGTTTTGTTTGTTTAACGAAGTGCGTTCCAATTTCAGTGTCATATTTTTCTCCTAATTGTTGAAACACTTCTGCAGATACTTAAAATTGTTTTGTTTGTTTAACGAAGTGCGTTCCACTTCTAGTGTCATATTTTCTCCCAATTGTTGAAACACTTCGCAGATACTTAAAATTGTTTTGTTTGTTTAACGAAGTGCGTTCCAATTTCAGTGTCATATTTTCTCCTAATTGTTGAAACACTTCGCAGATACTTAAAATTGTTTTGTTTGTTTAACGAAGTGCGTTCCAATTTCAGTGTCATATTTTCTCCTAATTTTTGAAACACTTCGCAGATACTTAAAATTGTTTTGTTTGTTTAACGAAGTGCGTTCCAATTCTATGTCATATTTTCTCAATTTTGAAACACACTTCGCAGATACTTAAAATTGTTTTGTTTGTTTAATGAAGTGCGTTCCAATTTCAGTGTCATATTTTCTCCTAATTGTTGAAACACTTCGCAGATACTTAAAATTGCTTCGTTTGTTTAACGAAGTGCGTTCCAATTTCAGTGTCATATTTTCACCTAATTGTTGAAACACTTCGCAGATACTTAAAACTGTTTTGTTTGTTTAACGAAGTGCGTTCCAATTTCAGTGTCATATTTTCTCCTAATTGTTGAAACACTTCGCAGATACTTAAAAAATTTTTGTTTGTTTAACGAAGTGCGTTCCAATTTCAGTGTCATATTTTCTCCTAATTCTTGAAACACTTCGCAGATACTTAAAATTGTTTTGTTTGTTTAACGAAGTGCGTTCCAATTTCAGTGTCATATTTTCTCCTAATTGTTGAAACACTTCGCAGATACTTAAAATTGTTTTGTTTGTTTAACGAAGTGCGTTCCAATTTCAGTGTCATATTTTCTCCTAATTGTTGAAACACTTTACAGATAGTTAAAATTGTTTTGTTTGTTTAACGAAGTGCGTTCCAATTTCAGTGTCATATTTTCTCATAATTGTTGAAACACTTCGCAGATACTTAAAGTTGTTTTGTTTGTTTAACGAAGTGCGTTCCAATTTCAGTGTCATATTTTCTCCTAATTGTTGAAACACTTTACAGATACTTAAAATTGTTTTGTTTGTTTAACGAAGTGCGTTCCAATTTCAGTGTCATATTTTCTCCTAATTGTTGAAACACTTCGCAGATACTTAAAATTGTTTTGTTTGTTTAACGAAGTGCGTTCCAATTTCAGTGTCATATTTTCTCCTAATTCTTGAAACACTTCGCAGATACTTAAAATTGTTTTGTTTGTTTAACGAAGTGCGTTCCAATTTCAGTGTCATATTTTCTCCTAATTATTGAAACACTTTACAGATACTTAAAATTGTTTTGTTTGTTTAACGAAGTGCGTTCCAATTTCAGTGTCATATTTTCTCCTAATTGTTGAAACACTTCGCAGATACTTAAAATTGTTTTGTTTGTTTAACGAAGTGCGTTCCAATTTCAGTGTCATATTTTCTCCTAATTCTTGAAACTCTTCGCAGATACTTAAAATTGTTTTGTTTGTTTAACGAAGTGCGTTCCAATTTCAGTGTCATATTTTCTCCTAATTGTTGAAACACTTTACAGATACTTAAAATTGTTTTGTTTGTTTAACGAAGTGCGTTCCAATTTCAGTGTCATATTTTCTCCTAATTGTTGAAACACTTGGCAGATACTTAAAATTGTTTTGTTTGTTTAACGAAGTGCGTTCCAATTTCAGTGTCATATTTTCTCCTAATTCTTGAAACACTTCGCAGATACTTAAAATTGTTTTGTTTGTTTAACGAAGTGCGTTCCAATTTCAGTGTCATATTTTCTCCTAATTGTTGAAACACTTTACAGATACTTAAAATTGTTTTGTTTGTTTAACGAAGTGCGTTCCAATTTCAGTGTCATATTTTCTCCTAATTGTTGAAACACTTCGCAGATACTTAAAATTGTTTTGTTTGTTTAACGAAGTGCGTTCCAATTTCAGTGTCATATTTTCTCCTAATTGTTGAAACACTTCGCAGATATTTAAAATTGTTTTGTTTGTTTAACGAAGTGCGTTCCAATTTCAGTGTCATATTTTCTCCTAATTGTTGAAACACTTTACAGATACTTAAAATTGTTTTGTTTGTTTAACGAAGTGCGTTCCAATTTCAGTGTCATATTTTCTCCTAATTGTTGAAACACTTCGCAGATACTTAAAATTGTTTTGTTTGTTTAACGAAGTGCGTTCCAATTTCAGTGTCATATTTTCTCCTAATTCTTGAAACACTTCGCAGATACTTAAAATTGTTTTGTTTGTTTAACGAAGTGCGTTCCAATTTCAGTGTCATATTTTCTCCTAATTGTTGAAACACTTCGCAGATACTTAAAATTGTTTTGTTTGTTTAACGAAGTGCGTTCCAATTTCAGTGTCATATTTTCTCCTAATTCTTGAAACACTTCGCAGATACTTAAAATTGTTTTGTTTGTTTAACGAAGTGCGTTCCAATTTCAGTGTCATATTTTCTCCTAATTCTTGAAACACTTCGCAGATACTTAAAATTGTTTTGTTTGTTTAACGAAGTGCGTTCCAATTTCAGTGTCATATTTTCTCCTAATTGTTGAAACACTTCACAGATACTTAAAATTGTTTTGTTTGTTTAACGAAGTGCGTTCCAATTTCAGTGTCATATTTTCTCCTAATTGTTGAAACACTTCGAAGATACTTAAAATTGTTTTGTTTGTTTAACGAAGTGCGTTCCAATTTCAGTGTCATATTTTCTCCTAATTGTTGAAACACTTCGAAGATACTTAAAATTGTTTTGTTTGTTTAACGAAGTGCGTTCCAATTTCAGTGTCATATTTTCTCCTAATTGTTGAAACACTTCGAAGATACTTAAAATTGTTTTGTTTGTTTAACGAAGTGCGTTCCAATTTCAGTGTCATATTTTCTCCTAATTGTTGAAACACTTCGCAGATACTTAAAATTGTTTTGTTTGTTTAACGAAGTGCGTTCCAATTTCAGTGTCATATTTTCTCCTAATTGTTGAAACACTTTACAGATACTTAAAATTGTTTTGTTTGTTTAACGAAGTGCGTTCCAATTTCAGTGTCATATTTTCTCCTAATTGTTGAAACACTTCGCAGATACTTAAAATTGTTTTGTTTGTTTAACGAAGTGCGTTCCAATTTCAGTGTCATATTTTCTCCTAATTCTTGAAACACTTCGCAGATACTTAAAATTGTTTTGTTTGTTTAACGAAGTGCGTTCCAATTTCAGTGTCATATTTTCTCCTAATTGTTGAAACACTTCGCAGATACTTAAAATTGTTTTGTTTGTTTAACGAAGTGCGTTCCAATTTCAGTGTCATATTTTCTCCTAATTGTTGAAACACTTCGCAGATACTTAAAATTTTTTTGTTTGTTTAACGAAGTGCGTTCCAATTTCAGTGTCATATTTTCTCCTAATTGTTGAAACACTTTACAGATACTTAAAATTGTTTTGTTTGTTTAACGAAGTGCGTTCCAATTTCAGTGTCATATTTTCCTAATTGTTGAAACACTTCGCAGATACTTAAAATTGTTTTGTTTGTTTAACGAAGTGCGTTCCAATTTCAGTGTCATATTTTCTCCTAATTCTTGAAACACTTCGCAGATACTTAAAATTGTTTTGTTTGTTTAACGAAGTGCGTTCCAATTTCAGTGTCATATTTTCTCCTAATTGTTGAAACACTTTACAGATACTTAAAATTGTTTTGTTTGTTTAACGAAGTGCGTTCCAATTTCAGTGTCATATTTTCTCCTAATTGTTGAAACACTTCTGATACTTAAAATTGTTTTGTTTGTTTAACGAAGTGCGTTCCAATTTCAGTGTCATATTTTCTCCTAATTCTTGAAACACTTCGCAGATACTTAAAATTGTTTTGTTTGTTTAACGAAGCGCGTTCCAATTTCAGTGTCATATTTTCTCCTAATTGTTGAAACACTTCGCAGATACTTAAAATTGTTTTGTTTGTTTAACGAAGTGCGTTCCAATTTCAGTGTCATATTTTCTCCTAATTGTTGAAACACTTCGCAGATACTTAAAATTGTTTTGTTTGTTTAACGAAGTGCGTTCCAATTTCAGTGTCATATTTTCTCCTAATTGCTGAAACACTTTACAGATACTTAAAATTGTTTTGTTTGTTTAACGAAGTGCGTTCCAATTTCAGTGTCATATTTTCTCCTAATTGTTGAAACACTTCGCAGATACTTAAAATTGTTTTGTTTGTTTAACGAAGTGCGTTCCAATTTCAGTGTCATATTTTCTCCTAATTGTTGAAACACTTTGAGCAGATACTTAAAATTGTTTTGTTTGTTTAACGAAGTGCGTTCCAATTTCAGTGTCATATTTTCTCCTAATTCTTGAAACACTTCGCAGATACTTAAAATTGTTTTGTTTGTTTAACGAAGTGCGTTCCAATTTCAGTGTCATATTTTCTCCTAATTGTTGAAACACTTCGCAGATACTAAAAATTGTTTTGTTTGTTTAACGAAGTGCGTTCCAATTTCAGTGTCATATTTTCTCCTAATTGTTGAAACACTTTACAGATACTTAAAATTGTTTTGTTTGTTTAACGAAGTGCGTTCCAATTTCAGTGTCATATTTTCTCCTAATTGTTGAAACACTTTACAGATACTTAAAATTGTTTTGTTTGTTTAACGAAGTGCGTTCCAATTTCAGTGTCATATTTTCTCCTAATTCTTGAAACACTTCGCAGATACTTAAAATTGTTTTGTTTGTTTAACGAAGTGCGTTCCAATTTCAGTGTCATATTTTCTCCTAATTTTTGAAACACTTCGCAGATACTTAAAATTGTTTTGTTTGTTTAACGAAGTGCGTTCCAATTTCAGTGTCATATTTTCTCCTAATTGCTGAAACACTTTACAGATACTTAAAATTGTTTTGTTTGTTTAACGAAGTGCGTTCCAATTTCAGTGTCATATTTTCTCCTAATTGTTGAAACACTTGCAGATACTTAAAATTGTTTTGTTTGTTTAACGAAGTGCGTTCCAATTTCAGTGTCATATTTTCTCCTAATTCTTGAAACACTTCGCAGATACTTAAAATTGTTTTGTTTGTTTAACGAAGTGCGTTCCAATTTCAGTGTCATATTTTCTCCTAATTGTTGAAACACTTTACAGATACTTAAAATTGTTTTGTTTGTTTAACGAAGTGCGTTCCAATTTTCAGTGTCATATTTTCTCCTAATTGTTGAAACACTTCGCAGATACTTAAAATTGTTTTGTTTGTTTAACGAAGTGCGTTCCAATTTCAGTGTCATATTTTCTCCTAATTCTTGAAACACTTCGCAGATACTTAAAATTGTTTTGTTTCTTTAACGAAGTGCGTTCCAATTTCAGTGTCATATTTTTTCCCAATTGTTGAAACACTTCCCAGATACTTGAAATTGTTTTGCTTGTTTAACAATTTTATCAACTTCTTATGTGTTACTTAATGCTGAAATTTAACTTTTTTTGAGATTCGAAGTAACAAAAATGTCATCCTGCTTTCACAATTGAATAAATGGTAAATGATACTAACCTTTGAGGATATACATATTATGTAGACATAATTACTGAGGCGGTGATGCATGTGTTTTATGGTTTAGTTTTTGTTGTATTTTGGAATAGAGTTTGATTTAAGTAATTGCAGGTCAAATTCAATAAACACTTTGTCTTTCATTATATGTCCCAGAAAATTCAACTATTTCTAATTTTTAGTATCATTTTAGTTTCCATATTTCTTAAACCTTTCCCGTTGCACGCAAGCTCCATCTATGATATCCACAGCATCCTTATCTATATATATAAAAGGCAAGATGTTTGTGTGTATGTCTGTCTATCTATCTGTCTTTCTGTATATGTGTATGTTCTTTACATAAATTCACAATTTGTATCCGATTCTCACCTAACTTCACACAAATTTTCTTTAGGCTTCCGGTCAGGTCATGGGTTCTTATTTTTTCCGATTTTCTCCTGATATCGGAAATCGATATCCCGATATCCGATCAGGTCTGATCAAGATCAGGATTTCAGATCTTTTATCGTGGTTCTTGCTGCAGAATTTGCTCTAACTTGCTAAAATTATAGTTTTTAGTTTCAAACATTAGTAGATGTTCTCAGACGACTCATTTTCTTCGATATCAAAAATCGATATCCCCGATTTTACATCGAATCTGATCAAAAACCGATATTCAGCCATCAGTTGGGCTCATTTTCTCCAATTTTACTCCCGATCGGTATGATAAGTTTTCAAGGACATACTTAGGTTAGTTTATCCTTGGATGACTAATTTGACTCCGATATTGGAAATCGATACCCCGATTTCCTATTGGGTCTGCTCTAAGTAGGTATAATTGTAGTTCTTAGTCTCAGCCATGATACCATTTACTAAGGGGACTTATTTAACCTTCAAAATTCAGTTTGCGACGGAAAACCTATTTGACATCGATACTGGAAATCAAAATTTGGCTTACATCCATTAATTTTTTTTTTCAATCTACGATTTTGCTTTTCAGTTTTTCGTGCCAACATCCAAAGATTCTGGGCGCCAGGACCATGGATTAGTTTTAAAGCTTGCCTAGTACACACACACACACACACACACACATATATATATATATATACTAGGTGCGATTGGTAAATTGTCGCAATTAATTTATAATTTCAAATATTCTTTAGGTGAGTCTGAACTCCAGGACCATGGATTAGTTTTAAAGCTTTAATTACACCCGAGCAACGCCGGACGATACTACTAGTGTAGAATATTTCTGTTGCATCAAGATGTTTTTTAATCAGTGAAGATAATGTCCACTATTCACAGCTGCAAAGGAGGACTGCTATTGAATAATATTTCAATGTTTTTTTTGGTTGTTCTAGAAGAAATCTTTTATATAATAATACTTGGCTTAGCTTTTAGAAGGAATCGTTTTTGTATGGAAGTGTTACCTTATAACACGATTCGCAGGCGTACCTTGACCAATTCTTCAACTAAATCCGCCCACGCTGTGTTTCTTTGATTTTGCACTGGTCAAAGTAAGATTGCCTGTTATCACCTGGCTAGGTTAGTCCTGACCCTGACACACGAGAAGTCGCGTATATTGTTTAGAATACTGCAACGCCACGCGTATAGTTATATATATATATATATATATATATATATATATATATATATATATATATTGTTTCTCTTTAATCCGAAGTGGAAGAGTAGGACGGTAAATTAAAATAAAACTTAATTAAAAATTTTAAGATATTACATTTAAATTTATTCTTCCCCCTCCTAAATATACCGTTTCAAACCCCTGTAAACATTCCCTAGCCCCTACAATTTGATATTTGATACCCCGTCAACCTCTTGTCGCTACACCCTGTAACCTCGCCACTACCAGCTCTGTCCTGTTCTACTTTGTGACCGTTGTTAACCCGGCCTCTTCCCCACTTTACCCCAGAGCCTTCGCCATTTGGAACAAAATAATGTCGCTGACGTGACGTAGAATCTCTGTTAGAGATCCTATGTCGAAATGTACATCCGACACCTTTGAATTTTGAAAATTTTCTCTAATTTACACACACACACACACACACATATATATATATATATATATATATATATATATATATATATATATATATATATACTAGCAGTATAGCCCGGCGTTGCTCGGTTGTAATATAGGTTTTAAAACTAATCCATGGTCCTGGAGCTCAGACTCTTTGGACGTTGGCACGAAATACTAAAAAGCAATAGTTGTTTCCAGTTAAAGCGAAACCGTAGACTGAAAAAAAAATCAATGGATGTAAGTCAAATTTTGAAGTTTGGTGAGAATCGGATAAAAATTGTGGATTTGTATAAAGGACATACAGACAGATAAACAGACACACACACAAACATCTTGCCTTTTATATATATATTATCGATTTTCTACACTATTGTAAGAACTGCAACCTTGAAACTTCTGAATATCGTTTCTTATATCTTTGTCTATGAGTGTATGAAATTTGATTAAAATCAGACCACTCCTTCTATAACTCGATTTTTTCGATTATCGATTTTCGATATTTATCGAGGGTACCTCGACACAAAACCTAGCTAAGAACACTCGCCAACGCATATAGTACAACTGTGTCAATTTTCAAGAAAATCGGTTCAGCTGTTTCGGAGTCTATAGGTAACGGACACGCGCACACACATACACATACACACATAACGATTTTACACACAATTATACGCAAGTCCGAGCTGGTGACACACAACAGTTAGCTAGTATTTCAATAATACATTCAGTAACAATGTTCTCGGAGGTGATGGTTTGCTCAGTCAACCTTAGCAGCACGTTTATTTTATTTCGACCGTCTTATACAAATCACGGGCTCGAAATTTTAGTTTTCCTCCTCTTTTTTTTTTTAATCATTTCACCCCCCAAGCAAGGCGGTACCGCCACTGATGTGCAGGAGGGCTACATAAGAGAGTTAAAATTTTAAACAGGGGAATAGTGAAGACAAAAACAGACCAGCTACAGTGGGTGAAAGAGAAAGGTCAAAATAAGGATGTGAACACAGGAGTGAAGACAGTTACGAAGAGAGAAAGGAAAAGAACAAGATACACGGGGTGATGTGGAAAGGGCTGGAGTTAAGTGGATAAGTGATGGGAATTGACTTTGCATTTAAATTCTTGTTGTAGCCGTCAGGAAAGCAAGTATATGGAAGGAAATTCCACAGGCGGGAAGCGCGAGTAAAGAAGCTGATGGAGTAAAATTAACGCCTGCATTTGGTTGATCTAACTGTAAAAGGGTGGGGCCTTGTTGCCAGTCTGGTCGCCCGAGTAAATTCTTGTGGCGGGGGCACCAGTGACCTAAGTTCGTCAGAGCAGAAACCATGAAAATGTTTGTAGAAGAGACAGAGAGAAGCTGCATCCCGCCGATGAGAAAGTTGCTGGAATTGATCTGCTAGGTTTTATTGAAAAGGCACAAAACCGGAGTGGTAAATGTAGCCACGGGAGTTCAGTTTGCCTTTACTATATAATTCTTACGAGCTCGAAATGAAAACAATATCAGTTATCCATTTCAACTGAGTCTCTGCCCACTTCACTGATGAATAGGAGAAATCACTCCCTCTTATTGCTTGGCTGTCCTTACCCAATAACTCAGGTAGCCCAAAACAAGAAATTCTCACAGTCCAATGTTGACCTAGGGTCAGCAATTAGTCAAAATGGGATTACAATATTATATCTATGATTCTTTTTTACACAGATTCAACCATTTCTGTTGCTTTTCACAACAAAAGTAATTGTATTCTCCAATTTTAGAGAAATCGCTTCTTATCTTAAAAATAAAAAAATGAATACCAGCAGACTGGAAACAGGTTTACAACATTAACTTTTATATAACTTTTCTGTCTCCGTAGTTTTCTTATATTTTTAAACTTTTTGTTTGTCTGTCACTCTATGTCAACTACTTATATGTTGGTTGGTTGTTTTTGTTTTATGGCATATCAAGCTCGGCGGGTCATTTATTGCTAACTAAATTTTATTTATTTATTGCAGGTAATACCTTTTTCTTTCAACAATTTATTGTTTTTTTTTTTTCATATAAGTTTTGTGTTTAATAATACTTTTTCTTTTCGAGTATCAAGATTCATTGGGATTTGTTTTTAAGAGCAGGGTCCCCAAGTCCTACCCTCTTATTTAACCCATAACTGGAAGGAAGGGACGGATTAATACCTTTCCCAAGCGTACCAGTGCTTAAGTGAATGCAGGGTATTCACCTGGAATTCGAACTCGGCTCACCGATTTCTCTTTCCGAGCAGATATCCACTGCACCACAACGCACATCCGTCACTAAACGCTTACAGCACCTGGTATTCCCCAAGCGGTCACCCATCTACGTACTGACCAGACTCAACGTTGCTTAACTTCGGTGATCGAGCAAGAACCGATGTATTCAACTTGATATGGCCGTAAGCCACTTATGTTATTTAATGCCAAATTTTAAAGAATTACTGGATATTATTTTTCTGATCCCGCCTATTTTCTTTCTTCCAAACGTTATTTTAATGGATACCCATATTTGAGTAGACGCTTTGTTTATTTTAAATGATATTTTATTTTGACTACCATCCTGCGTACTCGAAAAACCTTAATAAAGAAACCGTGCACTTCGATAAAATCCTAACCTGCGTCTCCCATTTCAGAAAGAACCATCATTTGATCCAGTGTGCTTAGACTGCTTGGCTACGTAGAGCTTCATAATCAAGCAAGGTGTTGCCCTAAAAGCACATTCACGTATTTGGATTCTTCTCAAAAGCTTGTACCTTTTCAATCTCATATCGGAAATGTGAACGAAGCAATTTCTACGTCAAAAAATGGCTCAATATGTTAATCTGATATATTCATATTACTTCAAATGTTTCATATGCTATTCATTAAGTTTTCTCGAATGTGCAGGTCGGCAAACGAAATAAATACTGTATGAAATAGACGAAGCGCCTATCGAGTACGGGCATCCACAAAAAAAATTGCTGTAATTAAAACAGTGAGAAGTGCAACACAGAGATCCGAAGGCGAATTGGCATGGCGAAGGACGCGTTCTAGATGTTGAGTAGAGTATTAAGAGTCAGGAAAATTTCGCTAGAAACAAAGAAAAGAGTACTGGATTGCTATGGAGTGACAGTTCTTCAATAGGCCAGTGAATGTGAGACAATATAATCAAAGATGAAGGAAAAAATTGAAGCAACTGAAATGTGGTTCTACAGAAGGATGCTGCAGATATCATGGATCGAGCATGTGAGCAATGATGAGGTTTTGGAAAGGATGGAAACGAAAAGGAAATTAATACTGAGCATCAGAAAGAGACAACTAAAGTTTGTGGGACATGCAATGAGGAAGGAGGGCTTGGAGTACCTGATACTAACAGGCCAGCTAGAGGGAAAAAGTGACAGAGGAAAGCAGCGGATAACATTACTGAAGGGCCTGATCAGGTGGGTGACAGAGCGAGGGTTGTGTAGTGTAACAGGAGAAAGCATACTGAGATCCACCAGGGACACAGAGCCATGGAAAGCCATGATCGCCTACGTCCTGAAAAGACAGGGCACACAGAAGAAGAGCCCGTGTAAAAGTGTTATTAGCAATGACTGAAAGAATGGATTAGTGAAGAAGTATTAAAAAGATTGCTGACACCCACCCACCGCCCCGAAACGTTGAGTCCCAAGTGTTTTTTTCGGGGAGGTAACACTTTGAATGATATTAATTTGGGAAATTGTTAGATCCCGAAAAAATAAATCTACACAAGTTTTTCTGAGAAAAGACGGACACTTGAGTAAATGGGATGTTCTAAAGAACTCTGAAAAGGACTGAACCGATATTGCCCTGGATAGATTTTTCCTTTTTTTTTCTAGTTTTTAAACTACGATTAGAGGCACGGTCAACTAAGCCACTAGGACTTTGCAATCGGAAAACAGATTTCAAATTTCAGTCGAGTTCATTACATTCTGTTATCTGTTAATACATTTGGGAAAAGAAGGAATCTTCCCTTAGGTGTGAGATAAACAGCAAGACAGATTAGGCATTGGTTGGTAACCAGTCTAGGAGAAGGAAACGTCTGTACTAAAACAACCTGCTGTCTTGTAGGCTCTACTCTGTGGTCAAAAGATAGAAGAAGGCAACTTAAAAGACAAATCCACCTCTGGCAGGAGGGATGGGGTAGACTCAGCAGAAAGTACATCGCAATACTCTGCCTTGAATGTCATTATGAACCATAATTTTGAGATGGAGGGGAGTGGTTATCAGAGCGGCTCAAAAAGCACTAACTGAAGAGAATAATAAAAGGAATGACGACAACTAATTACGACACCTACGCGTGTGGAACCATAAGAAAATTTGTGGTTCGGGAAAAGGCAAATAATGACGTCTAATTGATTATAGATAAAAGCCCGAAACATCACTTAACGTAGTCTTGTCTCTTAATGTCTAATATTTGCAGATGTGTTTGGGAATTTGATGCAATTTCAGTGTCGTCTCTTGCTCCGATCTTGTGTTACTGATTTTTCGTCGACTGAGGTGCGGTGATACACCTGTTAAAAATTTATATAAAATTTAACGTTTCATTTCAATTAACATGAGAAATATAGAATTTTTAAAAAAACTTAAAGTGTAGAAACATATTTTTTGTTTTAAACCTAAAAACCTGCTCTTCAACAGGATGTATAATATCCAAGGAAGGAACAATCATATTGGAGAAAGAGGAAATACCCCAACGATGGGAAGAATATATAAAAGATCTTTTCCACGACGAGAGAGAGAGAGAGAGAGAGAGAGAGAGAGAGAGAGAGAGAGAGAGAGCAAGCAAGCAAGCAATCGATCGATAATATACAAAGATGATGACGGACCGGAAATATTAAAGTCCGAAATGGAATCTGCAGTAGCCAAACTAAATAGAAACAAAGCAGCTGGACCAGACGGCATAGTAATACAGCTGTTGATGGCCCTGGAAGAATTTGGCATAGAGAAAATTACAGAAATAATAAATGAAATTTATAATAGTGGTGTTATACCAGATGACCTCAGAAAGTCGATCTTTATAACACTACCTAAGAAACCAGGAGCAAACGAGTGCAAACTCCACAGAAGCATCAGTTTAATGAGGCATATAACAAAACTGATCGTCCGAATCCTGATGAATAGAGCGAGAAGCAGAATCAGGCCAGAAATAGGACAAGAACAGTGCGGTTTCGTCAAATACACTGGAACAAGGAACGCCATATTTGTGATACAATACAATACAAATGAAGAAGGACTTATACTTGTGCTTTATTGATTATGCAAAGAAGCTTGAAAAAAATAAGCCACAAAGAATTGATGGAGATATTCGGCTGCCTTGACATATTTGGGAAAGACTTGAGAGTAATCAAGAATCTATAGTGGCAGCAAACCGCTTGTATACGGACAGTTAACGAATTCAGCAGATATACAAAGATAGAAAGGGGCGTAAGACAAGGATATGTCTTTTCACCAAATCTGTTCAACTTGTACAGCGAGATTATTTTGAGGACCCTAGAAGTTATACCTGGATTCATTGGAGGCCACAATTTAAACAATCTAAGATACGCAGATGATACAATGCTGATTGCAAACACAGAAACGACACTACAAGACCTCCTACAGAAGGTAGCTGAAGAGAGTGACAAGAAAGGACTACAAATAAACTGCAAGAAAACCGAATGCATAGTCATCAGTAAAAAGGGCAGCCCAACATGCGAAATACAAGTCGGGAATACCAAAATCAAGCAGGTACAAAAATTTAAATACCTGGGAAGTATTATAACAGAAGACAGAAAGAGCGACACAGAGATCCGAAGGCAAATTGGCATGGCGAAGGAAGCATTCCAGAAGTTGAGTAAAATGTTAAGAAACCGGACAATTTCGATAGAAACTAAGAAGAGAGTGCTGGATTGCTATGTCATGTCGGTTCTGCAATTTGGCACTGAATGCTGGACAATATCATCAAAGATGAAAGAAAAACTTGAAGCAGCTGAAATGTGGTTCTACAGAAGGATGCTGCGAATATCATGGATCGAGCATGTGAGCAATGATGAAGTCTTGGAAATGATGGAAACGAAAAGAAAATTAATAATTAATTAATTTAATCAGGAATTTAATTAATAATTTATAAATTAATCAGGAAGAGACAGCTGAAGTTCCTGGAGCATGCAATGAGGAAAGAGGGCTTGGATAACCTATTACTAACAGGCCAGATAGAAGGAAAAGAGACAGGGGAAAGAAGCGGATAACATATTTGAAGGACCTAATCAGGTGGATGATGGAACGAGGGTTGTACGATGTGGAGCTGAGGAGCACCAGGGATAGGGAGACGTGGAAGGCCATGATCGCCTACGTCCTGAAGGGACAACACACATAGAAGAAGAAAAGTGGATCACAGCTAAGTATTCTCAGTTTGTATTAAACCCATTAAAATCGGCTACAGAAGACTAAACTATCGCCCGGTTCACACTCCACCCTCCACCCACATCTATTGAACAGGTGAAGAGGCTCATCCCTTGTTTCATATTTAGGATGCGGTTTCCGGATTTCTCTTTTCCAATCTTTTCACTCTTTTCACTCTTTATTTTTTTTCAATTGGAGTAGATAGACAAAACTATCTCGCGGTTCACACTCCACCCACGTCTATTGAACAGGTGAAGAGGCTCATCCCTTGTTCCCTTGTTTAGGATGTGGTTTCCGGCTTTCTCTTTTCCATTCTATTTACCCTTACGTAGCCCCTTGCGCATCAGTGGCGTTATCACCTTGCTTGGGGTGATATGAATAAAAAAAAAGTTCAATCGCGAAAGAACCCTTGCTGATTGGATAGTAAATATTAGTAATCCTATTTCTATTCATCCTTAACCCTACACGAGTGTCGCGCCAACCGATTCGGTGCCAATCACGTGATTGAGTTGGCTATTTGTTCACATTCTCGTTTGGTCGGAGAGGAGAGGCGAGGAAAGAAAGCATTGAATAGTCAAAACCAGCCACGATGTAGCAGGTAAATAGTCAGTCCGCACACACTCACCTTCTCTTGTGCTATTTTCTTTATCTCTTCTTCCTCTTCACCTTCACGCCGTTCACACAATGAAAGAGAAGAACAAAGACGTCACGCGAATCTATCAAACTCAACTTCATGGCCTAAAGTTAATTTATTTTAATATCATAACGGCTAGTGAAATACAATCTGTTATTCTCAAACTCACTCTAACTATATTCTAAACAACTTTCCGCAAATACAGTCAAAGAAAGACAACTCGTATTAACTTAACTGTAAGCTGAACATAAAATTATCAATAACATTTCGGAACTCACCCAGGAACATTTCTCGGCACCCAATACAAATTGATAGATTTTTTACTTGTTTTTTGTTGTTGTTTTTTGTCTTTTCTGCATTCAGTCAGTTCTTGGGCGATCATGTCTCGAAAGAGACATGACTGACTGGGCAGAAGATTATCCCGCATTGCTTTCTGCGGTAGACTGGTTGCCGACCAAGGCTATATAACCCAATCTGTCCTGCTATTTAACCCATAACTGGAAGGAAGAGACGGATTAATACCTTTTCCCATTGTAAGTGAATACAATGGATTCAACTGGAATTCGAACTCGGCTCCCTGGTTTCTCGTTCCGAGCCGATACCCACTGTACCACAACGCACATCCAGGAAATTCTTGGTATAACTGCCGTGACCAGGATTCGAACCTGGGTTGCCACGCCCACAACGTGGAGTCCGAACCACTAGACGATCAGGGTTAATGCACTACCTCCTTTCTGCATTATTTTTACCGATACTCGTATTTAATGTAATCGATCCCCTATGTAATAGGGGTCGCAGGTTCGAATCCTGCTGGATAGCACACATTTTCGTAATAAAAATTTGTCGTAAATAATCAGGCCGGTAGATATAAATATAAAAATACTGTTTAATTAAAAACAGAATATCTACTTAAATACGAGTATCGGTAAAAATAATGTTCAAAATAATTCATTAAAAATTGTCGGTTGCTTATAACCAAGTTTCGTTAAAATTCGTTAATTTCCGTAACATGTTTACATATATATATGTGTGTGTGTGTGTCCATATGTGTGTGTATATATATATATGTGTGTGTGTGTGTGTGTATATATATGTGTGCGTGTGTGTATATATATATATTACTTATTCCTAATGATTAAAGTGTCCTATTTCTTAACCCACATGAATCTCTTAGAATTTGAATTAAAACATTATGTATACCTTTTCTTGAAGAAGAGACGCGTTTCATTTTTTTACATGGGTTCAAGCTTATTCTACATGCTCATGAAACTTCTGCGAAAATCAAGAGAGCATGCGGTGAAGGATCCACTTGTCATCGGACAGTACGGTACTGGTTTCTGAATTTCAGCAGTAGGGATACAAGGCTTGAAGATTAACGCGGCAGAAGACGGCCGTCTACGACTGACAATCAACATATGAAAAGTCGAGTCGAAAAAAACTCAAGCCAAATGTCAGAGAAACTTCCCACATAGAGTGTAAGTATTTCGACAACATCGATAAATCTGAAGGAAAACTGGCAAGGTGAAGAAACTTGATAAATAGGTCCAATATAAACTCAATGGAAATCAAGGATTTTCACGATGGGAAGCATGTTCGATGCTGGATCTGAATGATCCATTTCTTGATCGAATAGTGATCTGTGCTGAAAAGGATAAACGGATGTCTTGATAAAGACGAGCGACACAAACATTCTATAAAACTTAAATTGTAATAAAAAGAAAATTTTGGTGATTGTCTGGTAGATGGTTTTTGGCGTTATCTGAAAAAAAAAAATTGGGCTATCTCCAGCACAACTTCTACTACACCGTCGTCTACGGGATTTTATACCAGCCCAACCCAGACAATCAAGCCGCATGCGAAATAGATAGCTGCAGCTCAAAATCGTGAGAAAACCCCGTCTCGACGTAATGCCCGCCTGATAGAAAGATACAACCGGATAGCCCATACGCTGCTTCCTCTTCAAAAAGGGGACACTGTATTAATACAACGCCCAACCAATTACAGGTGGGACACAACAGGTAGTGTTGTTGAGACACTACCTAACCGTCAGTACCGAATCAGGATGGATGGATGGGGCAAGATTACCTTGCGGAACTGAGGATTTCTCAGAAAGCTTCAAACACCTGCAATCCATACTCCCATCCCTAGTGCTCTGCCTGAGACCCCTGAGCCAAATATCAGGGCCGCACAGGAGCCCAATACGCAAGTTTCTCATATCAAAGAATGCGGGACAACATCACCCAGCATCGCCCAACCACAAAAAATTGCCCGAGCATTGTCAAAACTACTCCCATACAATCAGCCGGACCACAAAGAACTCATATTCCCTCACAGGCCATTGCCCTCACGCGATTTGGCGAGGGAGATGAACAATTAAGAGTGTGAGCCTCAACTTTGCAAGAATGTTTCCAACTAGCGTCCAGCTGTCAGACAAAAATAAACAGGGTTGTAACTCAATACACGTCCCTTTCTTGTGATATTGTGTTGATATTTATTGAGCACAATATCCACACTGGAATCATCAGCCAATCAGAGCCTAGAGAATAGACTTGCCTGGGCAGCAGAATGGAATCTCCCAGGCTGTTATATTAACCACCTACCATTTAGGATGTCAATTTTGAATTCAACTACAGGCGAGTACAGCCTGTTGCTATTTACTGATTCTACAGTCATCAATTAAAAGCTTTCTAACCAGAGCATTACTGTCGAAGTTTAGTGTCGGCCACTGAAAAAAATGCACATTAAGTTAAGCAAAATGCAACCGGCACTGATTAATCGAGGATGTCTAATATTCGCATCATGACAAAGCTCGACCTCATGTTTCCAGAATCTCACTGCAGAAGCTCACCGACATTGGATACAAGGCTTACCAACCATATTTCCCGGATATTTCGCTTACTGACAACCATTTCGTCAAACATTTTGATCATTTTTATGCAAAAAGACTATGCAGGAACTGCATTTACAGATTTACTGACGTCTAGACCTTTAGAGTTTCATTGTAAAGGCGTAAATAACCTTGCAACACGATGGCAGAAATGTATAGATATTCAGGTCCCCATTTTGACTGATTTAAACCCTGTTTAAATAGATTAATTCTGGAATAAAAATTGAATCTATTATCGGACATTATTTTCCGAACAACATAATAACAAAGTTTTTCAGAAGAGTGAAATATCTGTTTATATTTCTGAGATGAGGCATTGTAACTATTTATGTTCTAAACTATGCATATTTACATCGTTAGGCCTGTTGTCATGTTATTACCATATTCATGACGTTTCGAACGTTGTACGCTTCAACCTTCCTCAGATGATATAAGTTAGCATTTCGAAATGAACGCTTTATTTACTCCACGGGAGTAGATTGCTGTTCACCTCTGCTGTGGCCAGTTACTGAACTCACAACTCTTTGTATGTTATGGTGCCCTATCTATAGGAATGTACTCTTCCTCCGTCAATAAATACTAACCTGAGTAACTTCCGGGGATGCAGCTGGTGGCAGTGTAGAGACAGTCTAGAGGCAGCGTAACTATATCGTTCGGACGTACGCTATCTATTTGCTAATTACTAACACTCGTATTTTTATATATGCTCTGTTGTTCTAATATATTGTTTGAACCCACGTTCTTGCTTCTGTGTCGTATTTCCGGTCCGGAAGTCTAACCTTATTATGAAACTAAGTAATTAAACAATTAACCAATATATATATATATATATATATATATATATATAATAGCTTACATGCATGCATACATATATGATATACACACACAAACAAGTAAATGCATACATATACATACACATCAGCAAGTAAAGGAAATACCAATATGTCTACTCGTACAAAAAAAAAACAACAGATGTACATTTATATACATACATACACTAATACTTAGACGTTAATTTGCCTTTATTTGATGGGTAACTTCATCCGACTCGGACGCTCCAAAGAATGCACACAATTCGGCACATATCAACTCACTAACACCCGGCAAGCACCCAACCCATCACCGACCGCCAACCTATGCAGCCACAACAAATTAGCATCGAAGATTCGCCACAACTTTGGGTCAAGTCATTTTTTGGATTGCTAAACCAGTTCTTTTCTTTACTGGGTTATGTGTCCTTGCTTGAAGTAATCCAGTGACTTGATCCAAAGAATTTTTTGTTCAGTTCCTCCTTGGAGAGTTAAGTTAGTAAAGGGAAGTAACTGAGACTGAGATATCAAAAAATGACATGGCAGGTCGAATGAAAACAACCCCGTCGACTAAATAAAAGATTCGATTTGAAATATTTAAGGGAAAATCATTAGGGGGAAACACACTTGGACACAATAGCAGAATTGTAATTTAAACGCGTGGAATAACGAATAGTATGGAATAGAGAATCATCTCTTAGAGAAAAAAAAACAACAACAACAAAGAACGAAATAAATAATCAGATTCTGTTAATGACGTCGCCGCAAAGCAGCGAAACGTTATGACGCATGCACAGACACAGGAGGGTGTCTTGAAAAAAAATATCGACTCGATACTTACGTCACACATCCACGCGCTCATTCCTCAGGGTGCCCGATGTAATGGGATTATTTTTTCCTCCATTGCCACAGCTACCAATCCCGTTTCCACACCATTTTTATCACAACTGTCAACCTCGTTTTGTCCGACTGTCGCCAGGAACCTGACAATCGATATTATTCGTATCGACGATTAATCATCAATTAGGTTTATCGGCATAAAGACAGGGTGCACCAGTTAATTGAAAACAAACCAATATATAAAAAAACAACAACCAATTTTTGCTTAGATATTTTTATTTTTATTTTATTTTTTTGTTTAGCGGCATATCAACGCCTATATGGTTTTCAATGCCAAAATCTAAATATTTTTTTTCTAAGATAATCATTTTGGTGATAAAAATTCTTACTCATTAAGACATAGCTGAGGAGAAAACAGGTAGATTCATGCCTTTTCCAAAGGTAGTTGCGTATAAGTAAATATAAGGAACCTAACAGGATTTGAAACTGGGCTCTTTGATTAATAACTCCGGGTTCTTATCGATTACACCACACTCTTACAACAACAGTTATTCCTAAGCGGTCACCCATTGAGATACTAACCAGGCTCAACGTTGTTTAACTTTGGTCATCGTACGAGAACAGATGTTTCAACATGATATAAACTGTAAGACAATATATATATATATAAAACCAAGTATAGGGTAGGTTAGAATATTGTGGTACATTGGATATCGACTCGGAACGACACATCGGTTACAGAGTTCGAATTCCAGTTGAATTCATTGCATTCACTTACGCACAAATACCCTTGTGAAAGGTATTAATCCGTCTTTTCCCTCTAGTTATGGGTTAAACAATAGGACAAAGTTTGTTCTATAGCCTTGGCTGGCAACCAGTCTACAGCAGAAAGCAATGGCAACCTACTGCGGGATAATCTTCTGACTAATCAGTCATGTCTCTTTCGAGACATGATCGCCCAAAGAGTGTATCACGTATGGCACTGAACTGACTGATCCAAAGTAACACAATTCTTTAAAAAGTGCTCAATACAAAGTAGAGCGAATAATATTTATTTCAAATTTATAACATAAATATGTTATAATATCACTAAAAAGTAGCCATTTTGTTTCGACACTCTTCGTGTCTTATCAAATGATCTTATCACTTGATAAGACACGGATAGTGTCGAAAGAAAATAGCTCTTTTTGTAGTGATAGCATAACTTATTTATGTCATAAATTATATATATATATATATATATATATATATATATATATATATATATTGTAACAAAGTTGTGGAACTCGTAGGTTTTTTAACCTGTTGTTCATGCATTTACTTTTATAAAGAGTGCTCGATACAACGTAGTGAGTTATATTGTAATAGTTGTTACAATGGTTTATAAATTCATAGTATCACTACACAAAAATTTTCGCGTTTCGAAGCTTCGGGTGACGAAGTTGAAATGAAAATTAAATGGTGAAAAACGGTTTATTTGTGGTGATATGCTGTTTAAGTGAATATGGGGTTGGGAGCCTATTTCTGATTCTGTCGGCCGTATTGTAGTCTTAGATATATGGGTTAGGAGAGGTGGCTTAGTTTAAGACAGGTTTCTTATTTATCTTGTCTGGATGTAGTGGAAGTGGCGTCGTTGTTAATGATATATGTGGTGTTAGATTTTAGAATGGTCTAGTCTTTCATTTATGGTTCTTGAGGTGCTACTATTTGGTTTAGAGGAGGGCATGGGGTAACTTAGTTTTGGGCAGGTCGCTTTTTCGTTTAGTTTAGGTTATTTTATATTGGGATATATGTTTTTTTGTTTTTTGCAGTGTCGATAGTTTCTTTTATTTTACTACCATTTACAGGTAGATGGACTTATCGTTGGTGTGGTGTGGAATTTGTTTTCTTTTATTTCTACGTTTTTTGTTCTATTTATTTAGAGGGTTGATTATGTGCATTTATTGCATTTTTTGGGGGGGGGGTGTCGTGTGGGTGAGGTGCTTTTTTGCTTATTTAAATTTTAACGAGAAATATTTGCGATGTTTGCATAATATTGCTAATTCGTCTCTCCGGTTTAATAGTTCGCTACTGTTGGGGTACTTTAGAATGTGTAGCTTTTCACTTAAACATAAAGGGCAGATGTCGTCAAGTGAGTTGCAAGATTTAGTTTTTTCTAGGATTTTCCATTTTACTTTGGATTTCTGTTTTGAGTCCTTTAGCTTCCAAAACTATGCAGAAAGGGATGTTTGGTTTCGGTATAAGTTGTTTTTGAAGGAAGTTAATTGCATGTACCAGCGCTGCTTAAAAGTGTTCTTAGTAGATCCCATATACACTTTATTTATAGTTGGATTTTCAATTGATGTTATGTTGCATTGATAGATTATTGAGTTTATTTTACATTTATTCTGTTGTGGGCAGTTGTTGGGGTTTCTACAATTACATAGGTTTTTATTGTTGTCTTCTATTGTATTTTGGTAATCAATTTTATTCTGATCTGCGTGTTGATTTAGGATATATTTGTTATGGCTTGTTATGATTTTTTCGAGGTTGTTTGTGCAACTGTAGCTAGTTTAAGTGTATTTTTGTTGAAGATTTTACTAAGGGGCTTATTGGTGGGGAAGTGTTTTTTAATTAAATTGAGGAACTTTTGTCCTAACTTGGTATTTATCATTTGGTTGAAAGGAGGTGTGTACCAAATGATTTTTCTATTTCTATTTTTCCTGTTATGGTTATAGTTTGTTATATATTGGATGTCTTGGTTTTTGTAGCCACTTTTTTTATGGTCTTATTGTAGAGACTTTTGTGTTTGTTCACTCGTCCAGTGAAGAAATATTTAACAAACATTTATTTTTTTCTGTTTATTTCCTCCATTTATTTAAATTTCTTATCACACTACAGTTACCCAGATAGATATACACCTAAGGAAGACCGGAGTACGTAACGGTCGAATCTTTGTGATAAAAACAAAGATAAGATTAATTGTCTGAATATGAACAGCGCAAATAACGATGTACGTTGTCGTGCAGTAGAGAACGGGAACAGGAAATTGGAGTTCGAATTCCAGTTGAATTCGTTGCATTCACTTACGCGAAAACACGTTTAGAAAAAGTAATCCGTCGCTTTTCCCTGCAGCTATGGGTTATATAACAGTACACATTGTGTTTTATAGCCTTGGTTGGCAACCAGTCTACCGCAGAAAGTAACGGTAACCTACTGCGGGAAAAATATTCTGCCTAGTCAGTCATGTCTTTTTCGAGACATGATCGCTCAAGTTTGAATCATGTATGTCACTTAACTGACATAATGATAGCTCTTTATATTAAAATTTCATAAAAAATACCCTGTTCTTTTTCTTTTTTTTTCTTTGTTTTCCTTTCCTTGTTTCTAATTTCATTTTTTTCTTTCCCTTCTTCTGTACGCTAGTTCTTATCTTCTTTTCTTTTTTCCTTTTCTTTTTTCTTTCTTTCCTCTTGATATGCCCCGGAATTGGATATATATCAATACGAGGTTGTTAGGTGGTTAAGGCAAATATAATCGGGTAGAACAATCTAGTTCTTAGACGTAATCGTCGCATTCGTCGTATGCAGTGTCCTGAGACGTGGGCGTAGTCAATAGACCTATGGTGATAGATCTCTCGTGGAAAGACTGGTAGATCCCTCTCACTCACTCACTCACCCTGGACGTCCTTGCCTTCGTCTATATTTATGGCTCATACCATCCAATCACATTCCAGTGAGTGGGGAAATAAGGTGTATCCATATTCATTAAATTACCTCCCCCTGATCTAAATTTTCCCGTGAAATTTAGCTTTAATATTTCCTCTTTTTAGGGTCTGGAGATAAACGATCGACTGTTTTCCTCAGTCGATTTCGCCCCAAACCGTCCTGCCGTGGTAGCGTTTGACGCATAGGTACCTCTGGCCTTGAGGTTGGGAATACTTCCATAAGCGAATGTTAATTTTCGGAACGGGAATTTGAAATTTGTAATATAAGACTTTCATTAGAATTTCCTCGTTAATATCTTTTTCCAAAAATTTCCTCGTTAATATCTTTTTTTTTTTTATTATCTTTTGCTCGCTGTTCGAGTAATTTTTCGAACGTTTCTTGTTGCTGCCTAAATTGTTGTTGTTGGACTTTTAATCGTTGCTGAATAAGTTGCTGTTGTTCGGGTTGTTGCTGTAAAGTGCCTTGTAGCATCTTCATTAGTTCAACAAGTTTTTTCCATTTTGTCAACGTATTCAATTTATGTACAGAAAAAATCTTTTCAGTACAACAAGAGATGGGGAAGAAAGATGCAATGGCTGATATCAGCCAGTCATTTTCTACTGAGGGGGAAACAAGGTGTCGCCATATTCATTATATCACCTCTTTTTTCTACTTTTTTCTACTTTTTTCTTCTTTTATCTATTCTTTTTTGGTCCTTTCTTTTTCTTTGTTTTCTCTTCTTTTTCTTCTTTGTCCTCTATTTATCGTATTCTCCTATTTTTTCTACACTATCCTCTTATTTCTCTTTTTTTAAATACGTTTTCCTTTCTTTCACTTTTTTCTTTCTTTCACTTTTTTCTTTCTTTCACTTTTTTCTTTCACTTTTTCTTTCTTTCACTTTTTCTTTCTTTCACTTTTTTCTTTCTTTCACTTTTTTCTTTCTTTCACTTTTTCTTTCTTTCACTTTTTTCTTTCACTTTTTCTTTCTTTCACTTTTTCTTTCTTTCACTTTTTTCTTTCTTTCACTTTTTTCTTTCTTTCACTTATTTCTTTCACTTTTTCTTTCTTTCACTTTTTTCTTTCACTTTTTCTTTCACTTTTTCTTTCACTTTTTCTTTCTTTCTTCCTTTCTTTCTTTCATTTATTCTTTCTTTCTTCCTTTCTTTCTTTCACTTTTTCTTTCTTTCTTTCACTTTTTCTTTCTTTTTTGTTGTATTTCCCTAATTATCTTAATATTTTTTGTTTTTCATCCTCTTTTATGTTCTATAAATTTTTATCTATTTTTATGCTATTTTCTATTATTTTTGTTCTTTTGTTTATCTAGCCTACCCTCTACATTTCTTTCCTCTACATTTTATCTCCCTTTCCTTCTCTAAATTTCACCTAACCTTGATTTCATTTTCTTTTCTTTTCTACTTCTCTTTCTGACTTCATCAGAATTCTCTTTTATTGTCTTTGTTTTACAATTGTTTTAAAATTTTATATCGTTTGGTAAAAAGAAAAAAAATGTTTGACATTCTTCATATTTTCAGCTGAGATCGACGGAGGTACGGCCATTCTAAATTAGATTAAGGCGTGAACTAATCGTACCCGACAAAATAGCCAATGGCGCCTAAGTACATTAACAAGCGTCTCTACGTCACGAGTAAAATGAGTACCGCAAAGTGATCCTCAAAAGTAGATAAACAGACACGTCTGGGTGGGTGGAAATAGTGACCAAGAGAATTCGAATAGACAAACGGTAGAAGCAAAAAGCAGACGCTAAAATTGAGATTGACTCAGAAAAATATTTTAGGAATTGCATCTTCACATATATAGCACGGACGCCAATAAATCACGCCATTTTTTAAAAATCCCTTCAGGATTTCGAAAGTCGTGACAGACAGACATAAAGAAAACTGCAGAAACTCCTAGAAAAGTATTAGAGGCAACGGAGATGAAAGTATCAATCATCAATCGTAAGAAGACAAAATATATGGTTGTCAGCAAGAGAAAAAGCCCAAGAAGAGAGCTAGGAAAGAAGTTAATATTAAAGAAGTACATATGTTTAAATAAATGTGCGTTGTTGTGCAGTAGATATCGGTTCGGAATGAGAAATCGGAGAGCCGAGTTCGAATTCCAGTTGCATTCCCTTCCTTTGAAAAAGATATTAATCTTCCTCTTGATATTTTTTTTAATCATATCACCCCGAGCAAGGCGGTAATGCCACTGATGTGCAGGGGGCTATGTAAGAGTGAAAAGATTTGAAAAGAGAAAGCCGGAAACCACATCCTAAACAGGAAACAAGGGATGAGCCTCTTCACCTGTTCAATACACATGGGTGGAGTGTGATCCGGGCGATAGTTTAGTCTATCTACTCCAATTATGGGTTAAATAGTAGAAGATATTGGGTTCTATGGCCTTGGTTGGCAACTAGTGTTTCTTAATGAAAGAAGCTTACGGCCATATCACTTTGAATACATCAGTTCTCGCTCGATCACCGAAGTTAAGCAACGTTGAGTCTGGTCAGTACTTAGATGGGTGACCGCTTGGGAATACCAGGTGCTGTAAGCGTTTAGTGATGGATGTGCGTTGTGGTGCAGTGGCTCGGAAAGAGAAATCGGTGAGCCGAGTTTGAATTCCAGTTGAATACCCTGCATTCACTTCAGCACTGATACCCTTGGGAAAGGTATTAATCCGTCACTTTCCTCCAGTTATGGGTTAAATAACAGGGTAGGACTTGGGGACGAAAAGAAAAACTATTACTAAACACAAAACTTATTTAAAAAGCAAAAATAAATTGTTGAAGAAAAAGGTATTACCAGCAATAAATAAATAAAAATTTAGTTGGCAATAATGACCAGCCAAGGTTGATCTAAACTTATTTATAAATGGAACATTGTCTGTGTGTGTCTCTGTGTGTGTGTATCCGTTACCTATAGACTCCAAAACGGCTGAACCGATTTCCTTGAAAATTTACACAGTTATACTATAAGCGTCTGCGAGTGTTCTTAGCTAGGTTTTGTGACGAGGTACCCCCGATAAATATCGAAAATCGATAATCGATAAAATCGGGTTATAGAAGGAGTAGTCCGATTTTAACCAAATTTGATACACTCATAGACAAAGACATAAGAAACGATATTCAGAAGTTTCAAGGATGCAATTCTTACAATAGTGCAGAAAATCGATAATATATATATATATATAAAAGGCAAGACACCGGGTCTGATCAAAATCAGTTTTTTAGCCCTTTTATTTTAGTTTTTGCTTCGGGTTTGGCTCTAAGTAGATATAATTGTAGTTCTTAGTCTCAGCTATGATACCATTTACTCAGAGGACATATTTAGCCTTCAAAATTCAGTTTATGATGAAAAAATCTTATATGATATCGATAGCAGGAAATCAAAATTTGACTTACATCCATTCATTTTTCTTTCAGTCTACGGTTTCGCTTTAACTGGAAACATGTATTGCTTTTTAGTTTTTCGTGCCATCGTCCAAAGAGTCTGAGCTCCAGGACCATGGATTAGTATTAAAGCTTTCATTACACCCGAGCAACGCCGGGCTATACTGCTAGTATATATATATATATATATTTTGGGGGATTGGTAAATTGTCGCAATTATTTTATTATTTCAAATATTCTTTAGGCTGAGTCTAAGCTCCAGGACCATGGATTAGTTTTAAAGCTATCATTACACCCGAGCAACGCCGAGCTATACAGCTAGTATGCCATAAATACAAAACAACCAACCAACAATCTTGCAGAAAGAAATCGCAACCTACTGCCGGGAAACCTCCTTAGCCAGTCATCGAAAAAGATCGCCGTAGCGTAATCACATATGACACTATTACCTTGCCCGGAGGATAAAGTGGTTTGTGTAGGGTCATAATCCCTTTCTGTAAAAAAAAAACAAGCTACGAAGACCTCTTCGGCGAGAGAGAAGGGTCGTCGATGGCCTATGTTTTGCTGGGAGAACATATCTTTAAATATCTTGGAAGTGGAAAAGATTGCATCGAAATCCTATGTCCCATTGGAAAAGACGCCTTCTAAGAACTAAACAATATAGAGAAAAGGCTTGTTAAAAACAAGTATAAGATTTCTGAATCGCTATTTAGTACCTACATGAAAGTTAATGGAGAAAGACTTTCTTAAAGATGAAGAGAAAAATTCAGACAAGAGATTTGTCATTTAATAGAATACCATCGTCGGAGCAAGTAAGCAGTGATGAATTTTTATGAAAACCTTAACAAAATGAACACTTACAATTAGAATAATAGGACATACGGTTTAAATTTCTAGTGAAACTATTAAGGAATGAAGGCTTGGAAAATCTAACACAAACGAGTCATACTGAAGGCAAGAGAAACAGTAGTAAACAACGAGTAACCTACCTAAAGAGTTTGCGTAAATCAATGACAGAACAGTCAGCGAGAAGGACAGTGTAAATCATAACTTTGATAAAAGCTAGAAGGAATTAAGAGTTGTGGAGAGCCGAGATCGCCCACATCCTAAAGGGCACTAAGCATAGTAAAATATCATGACATAAAATAGCTAACAGCTATGACTGAATAACGATAGTAATGTGATTTCCTGTTGCATTCTCCGCTGTTTTAAAGTCGGTTTTGTTCTTTTTTACCAAGGATAAAAAGAACCAAGCCTATATTATTTACACACAGCTAAGGAGAGGTCATGCATTTTACAAGGGTATTAACCAGAATTCTGAAGTCAGCCTACCGATTTCTTTTTCAATGTCGGTAGCCATTAGGATGAAGGCTAGAAAATAAACAACTGTAAATACCTTGAACTTCTTCTTCTTCTCTGTGCCCTGTCCTTTCAGAACATAGGCGATCATGGCTTTCCACGTCTCCCGATCCCTGGTGGATCTTAGCACACTTTCTCCTGTTACAACACGCAACTCTCGTTCTGTCATGATCTCCTAATCAGGTCCTTCAAATATGTTATCCGCTGCTTTCCTCTGTCTCTTTTTCCCTCTATCTGGCCAGTTAGTATCAGGTTCTCCAAACCTTCTTTCCTCATTGCATGTCTCAGGAACTTCAGCTGTCTCTTCTTGATGCTCAGTATTCATTTCCATTTCGTTTCCATCCTTTCCAAAACCTCATCATTGCTCACATGCTCGATCCATGATATTCGCAGCATCTTTCTGTAGAACCACATTTCAGTTGCTTCAAGTTTTTCCTTCATCTTTGATGATATTGTCCAACATTCACTGACATACTGAAGAACCGACATCACATAGCAATCCAGTACTCTCTTCTTTGTTTCAAGGGAAATTGTCCTGCTTCTTAATACTTTACTCAACTTCTGGAATGCTTCTTTCGCTATGCCAGTTCGCTTTAAACTACAACGACACGAACATTAGAATATGAATATATGAAACATGCCCATAGTCATTTAAGCACTGGGAACGATCTCAAAGAGAATGGAACAATTAAAGGACGACAAATATCTATCTATCTATCTATCTATCTATCTATCTATCTATCTATCTATCTATCTATCTATCTATTAGACTTCACTCATTATCTATCTATCTATCTATCTATCTATCTATCTATCTATCTATCTATCTATTAGATTTCACTCATTATCTATCTATCTATCTATCTATCTATCTATCTATCTATCTATCTAATAGACTTCACTCATTATCTATCTATCTATCTATCTATCTATCTATCTATCAGACTTCACTCATTATCTATCTATCTATCTATCTATCTATCTATCTGTTATGGTACGCTATCTAAATTGGAATGAACTTATCCGCCTTCATAAATGCTAACCTGCGAGACTTTCTAAAAGAGGCACTCGAGATGCAGTGCAACTTGACAAGTCGGTCGGACACTTATATCTGCTCACTAATAACACTTATTTTGTATGTATGTTCTGTTATTCCAATACATTGGTTCAACCGACCTTCTTCTTTACGTGTTTATTCTTTCTGGCCCTAACAGTCCACAACACTCAGCTCTATCTATCTATCTATCTATCTATCTATCTATCTATCTATCTATCTATCTATCTATCTATCACAGTTCGTTCATATCTATCTATCTATCTATCTATCTATCTATCTATCTATCTATCTATCTATCTTGTTTTGTTTGTTTTGTTTTGAAATAAACAATTCGTTTATGAGCAGCTCGACTTAAATTTGATTCAATCTTAAATAAATCCACTACTGAAGTCATTGCGGCAACTCGAAAAATAAAATATTTAAAGATCAGAAAAAGACTTATTTTATAGGACACTTCGTTTTTCGAGTGTGTCCTCTCGTAATTGTTGTGTCTGAATGAGTGTGTCGTTGTGTATGGTTGGTTGAATGGTTGGTTTTTAATTTATCCAAGTTCCGCAGAAACTCCGTCGGGTCAACTGGGTCGAAGTCCATTCATGAAAGCATTTCCTGTTAGTTTGGGTTCGATTTTGTTCCGTTGGAACCAAAGAAAATGAACAGTTTTTGTTCAAGTGAGTTTTGTAATTTGCTTGAAACATTGTGTATATTAGGTGTATGGGTAGGTTTTGAAGGCTATCAGAAGGCGTTTAGTAAAATTAAGGAAGGTAAACAACGTGTTGGGTATTACTCTAACAAAGATGCAAAAACGCCAAATCCTACTATCGGTCAACGCGCACATATTAAAACCGTAAACACAGACACACACACATGCACAATTAACGGCAGCAGTAGCAGCAAAAGATGATTATTCGTTGAAAGGCAATGGCCATGAACGGACGTGAGACAATCGTTCTTTCCATCCATTAACAAGAATCAGGCTTCTCACTCTGAAAGTAAAACACTGCGCCTCCTCGAATTAACTCTCCCATCAGACCTTAAGTGGAATAAATATATAGAATCCATAGCAAAATCCGCTGCTAAGAAAGTCAGTTCTCTGTAGGGTGCCAGGAAGTTTTTCCCGTCCAAAACAATTTTATACATATACAAATCTACCATCCGCCCGTGCATTAAATATTGCTGCCATATCTGGTCGGGTGCTACTGCTATCCACCTAGGGGTCCTTGACCAAATCCAACGGAGAGTCTGTCATGTGATCGATCCCGACTTGGCTGTTAGGATACAGTCACTTACTCACCGACGCAATGTGGCTTCCCTGTGTCTCTTCTACAAATACTTTCACGGCTTCTGCCCCGATGAACTTAGGTACCCTCTGAACACTGGTACACTCTATGTACGAATTACCTCGAGCCACAAGATTATCAATTAGGTCTCACCCTTCTACCGTGAAACCGATAAAATGTATACGCAAATTCTACTCCATCAGCATCTTTTCGCGCACTTCCCGCCTGTGGAATTCCCTTCCGAATCCTTGCTTTCCCGACAGCTACAATCTTCAAGAATTCAAATGTAAAGTCAATAGTCACCTCCTGTCTCACTAACTTACATCCTCTCTCTCTCACTCATGCTTTTTTCTCCGTCCACCCCACTCATCAGTATTATCTTCTTTCTTTTCCTGACACCCTCTGTAGAATGTCACTTTTCTTTTCCTGACACCCTCTGTAGCCTGTCACTCTTTCTCATAACATTCCTCCTATGTAGCCCCTGCACAACAGTGGCAGTAAAATGCCTTGCTTAGGGCCACACGATTATATCAAAAAAATCTTTCCTATCATTCGGAAGATAAGACTTTAATCTCGGAATATTAATGAATAAATAAGTAATACCCAACACCTTCTTTACCTTCCTTTATTTTACTAAACACAGGTTTTGTTTACTTTGACTGACGCCTCGTATTCTGTAAGAGTCTGGAAACCATTTCAATTTTCTTTTTCATATAGATCCTGTCCAGGGTTGTTAAAGACTTTTCGTAGAAATGTGAGACCGCAAAATACTCAAAAATGACATATATCGGGAGGTAGTGCTGCTTAATAGAACTTTCGTCGCTATAAGTACTTTAGAAGTTAATGACATTATAGTCCAACGTCAGACGCATTGGAGCCAATTATAAGTTTTTTTCTGGACAAAGCAGATAGCAACGTGAATTCATTAAATTATAGTAGAATTGTTAGAGACAATTCGTATTGACTTAAATGTAATCTCCAATGAACTCTGAACGCAAGAACAATTCTCCTGAATGGATGTAGTCAGCACAGATCCATTAATGAGAGAAATGAATCATACCACATACTCTCTCTCTCGCTCTCTCTCTCTCTCTCTCTCTCTCTATATATATATATATATATATATATACAAGGTAACCAAAATGTTCCGTCCGTTTTTTGATTAGTCATTCCGGAAGTAAGAACATCAGACGTTTTAAAAACACGCGCACCGTGCCCGGCCATCAGTTATAAGCCGGACAGCTGTGAGAAGGATGGAAGTGTCTACAGATCTCGTTCTGGGCTGTTTGCTTTACGACTTCAAAATGGGCTTATCAGCAGCTGCATCAAGTCGCCGCATATGTCAAGCGTTTGGGGATAGTGCTGTGGATGAACATACTTCAAGGCGTTGGTTTCGAAAATTCAAGTCGGGAGATTTGTCTCTCCATGATGTGCATGTGAGTTCTGAAAGCGGACATTGAAGAGGACAGTAGTCTAACGTGTGGTGAACTTGCACAACAATTCAACGTTTCCGATGAAACAGACTTCACCTAGGTAAGACGTACAAACTGAGCAAGTGGGTTCCGAAAACGGTGTTGGAGGTCCACAAGGGACAACAAGTGGCAGCTGCTTTCTCGCCACAGTACCGCATCCTTATTCAATGCTTTGTGTCTGGTGAACAGGTCAAGTGGTTTATTATGAACTGCTACCAACGGGCCAAATGATCACTGGAGACTTATACTCGCAGCAACTAAAACGTGTGCAACAGGCATTGCGCCAGAAGAAGCCAGCACTGGCGAATCGTAAAGGTGTGCTTTTCCTCCATGACAACGCCAGGCCGCATGTCGCGCGAGTGGTCAGGGTTACCATACAGCTTCTTGGGTGGGAGACTTTGTGCCATCCACCTTATTCACTTGACCTTGCGCCATCTGTCTACAACCACTTCCACTCCCTGGATAATAATCTTCGTGGGAAATCCTTTACCAATGAAGCAGACATGCGCAAAGCCCTCACGGACTTTTTTGCGTTAACCCCACACCCTCGAGTTCTACTGCAAGGGCATTGAACAGCTAGACACACGTTGGCAGAGAGTGCTGGATGCCGATGCCGATTACTTCAGACTAAATATAAGTTACACATACTGTGAAGCGTTTTCTTTTTTCCTTTGAAAACGGACAGAATAATTTTGGTTATCTTGTAAATATATATATATATATATATATATATATATATATATATATATGATAAAAATGTAGCCTTAAGGTATGCCATATTTATTAGATAAATTGTTCTATATCAATGATAGAGCATATGCAAATATAAAGGTTGGTGTTGAATTAAATACCAAATGGCGGTAGTCAGTTTCATGGTTAGAAGTTTTCAGGCCTGATGATTCCATTGAAGCATGAAACATACTGTCACCGCTGAGTCTTATCAATGTACACTTTATATATATATATATATATATATATATATATATATACAAAAATCTAGAGTGAGCCAAAACCTACCGCGGTTTCACACTACGGATCGTCAGGGCAAAGGCTGAAACCTTTGCCCTGACGATCCGTAGTGTAAAACCGCGGTAGGTTTTGGCTCACTCTAGATTTTTGTGTGTCTTTGCTCTACTTTTGTATATTTTCTTTCGTACTTTGTATTGAGCACTTTTTCTTGTGTTTGGTTCCGTTTGGGTTTTTTTTTCTTTACTGCGGAGTATTGAATGTTTTGTTCTTGTTCCGCGGGTTTCTTTTTTTCTCCCTATTTATCCGACGTCTTAGTGCACCGGATTGTAACGGATTTAGGTTCTGTTTGTTAATGGTTTTTTTGGAGGTTTATTTTAGGATAAATTTACGGCATACATACTTACAGAGTCTATTTAGTTATTATTTATATATATATATATATATATATATATATATATATATATATATATATATATATACTACCGGCCATAATTATTAGGCCATCCCAGTGTTTTAAAAAAATGATGTATTTCATACTATTTTTAGTATTTATTGCCAAGTGAATAATTGTAAATGAAAATGGAATGGTACATTTGTTAAAACTGAACAATAACATGTGCATCAATTGAATTTATAAATATTTAATAATTAACTATATTGCAGTTTCATCAATGAAAGAATGAAGAAAATTTAGGGCGATTCGGACGAGTTCATTTTTGCTTCCTTGCCTTGTAAAATTTTTTAAAGTAAGAATAACACTGTTCTTTCAATGTCGAAATAAAATGTACAATTTTGTAGTAGTTTGTAGTTGGCACATGTTCTAATGTAATAATTAATAATAAAGAATTAATAATATATAATAATAATATTAATAACATTAATAATATATAATAATAATATTAATAATATATAATAATAATATTAATAATATTAATAATATATAATAATAAATAATTAATAATAAAAATTAATTGCTGTCTTTTTGTATTGAGCACTGTTTTAAATAAATGGTTTGAATGTTGTAATTATTTTCTTCGTTTTTATTCATTTATATATATATATATATATATATATATATATATATATAGTGTATCGAGGCAGCAAATAATTTTCTAAACATATGCTGTTAAATATGAGAGACAATGAATGTCTATTATGTTTAACCATGAGCCGTTCTAAACGTCGTATTTTGGCTTTAATTTCAGTTGAAAATAAAGACAAAAATTCTCCAACATTTGGATAATTTTTTATTAATTTGGTTTTAAGCTTTCAGCTCACATGAGCCATCTTCAGAGAGATTATTATGAGGGTTACACAATAACATCCACCATCACCGACGATTTTATTTTGTGTTGACATAAAACTCCGTTAGGCAACGGCAATAGTTACCAAAAATAACAAACGCAGTTCGCAAATTTGCAATGCGGTTCTATGACGTCACACCGCGTCAAAATTTGTAGAATAATCTGAATTCATTAGACGTGAAGTGCGTCTCTTTGTCGGACACAATAGAATCAGGTACGCCAATCCTTGCAAAGATTTCGTGCAAGAGATTTATTGCTAGCGTGGTAGTTAGTTTTCTGCATTTTAATATTTCAGGTAACTTGGGATAACTGTCAGCCGCCACCAGATTATATGCTCTATTCAAAGACCCAGCGAATTTTTGGTGTAATCGGGACCACGGAATGTCTATTTCCAGCCAAGTTTGAAATTATTACGTGTGAACTTCGCTACCAGAGAACAAGCACTGCAACCAAATTTAGTATGACGTCATCCATTTTCGACCAGTAAGTGTAGCATCTCATTAGGGATTTCATCCTAGCAATTTCCGGATGACAAACGTGGAATTCCTTTTACATGCGTTTTTGCAATGATGTTGGAATTACAACTCTATCAGTGGACATCAGTAAACCGTCACATTGAAAATGCGTTATTTTCATTTAACTTTCTATTTATGACTTAACATGCAATTAGATCCTTTATTTTTAATATAAAGTCGTCTTTCTGCGACTGAAATCATATTTCTTCCAGAGTTATAGCCAACTCTCTTTTTTGTAAGATATTTTGAATTTTGTTTTCAGCACTTTTTGCCGCAATCACTGTATCTTCAATTAATTCACCGAAATTCGAAATTAACTGAGCCAGCCCCTCAGCATCACTTAAGTTCTTCGATGCTAAAAGTTCTATTTTATATTTGTAAATTAAAGAAATTCTCGTCCATGTAGGAATTTATGGAACCTATTCATGGCAAAAACTGTAGCTAAAGCCTCCTTCTCGATATGGTTGTAGTTTTTCTCAGCAGGTATTAACGACCTCGAAGCATGCGCTATTGGCTTAGTTGTTCCATCGTCATAATCTTACTGCTCCAATTCCCGAATCACTTGCATCTGATGCAACGACAATTTTTAATTTTGGATCAAAATGCGTTAGATGTTAGGACAGTTTTTATCGTTTCAAACGCGCTTTGGCATTTCTCTCTCCAATTTCAGTGATTGCTTTTCTTTAGCAAAGCATTTAAAAGTGCTGTTAAGTCCTGCATTTGTGGTAGTAGTTTGCAAAGCCTAAAAAAGCTTGCAATTTTGGTCGAGGCGGACATGTTTTTAAATGAGCTTGATCGGGCAGGATCTAGTCGTCAACCCTATTCGTAAAGAATTTGTTTCAAGTGTTTTATTCCGGACAAAAATAGCTCCCATTTTGTTTCAATATTTTTAACCTGTATTCTTTGCTCCTTTCGAATACTATTTTTACGCTATTAATCAGTATTAATCAATATTAATCAATATTAATCAGTATTAATCAGTATTAATCAGTACGCTATCTAAATATGCTTGCGCGCAATATAACTCAGCTAGCAATGTATCCATAATTTGTTGATAAATGCTCCCAGCTACACTACTGGCCATAATGATTAGGCAACCTTAGATTTTAAAAGAAATGATGTGTTTCATACTATTTTTAGTGAATAATTCTAAATGAAAATAGAATGGTTCTTTTGTTATTATTACTTTGCAAAATTTTACACGGCAAGGAAGCAAAGACGAACTTGTCCGAATCAAGTCTAAGTTTTCTTTATTCTTTCATTGATGAAACTGCAATATAGGTAATTATTACATATTTGTAATTTCATTTAATGCAGATGCTATTGTGCAGTATTAAAAAAAGAACTATTTTATTTTCATTTACAATTATTTACTTGCCAATAAATACTAAAAAACAGTATGAAATACATCATTTTTTTAAAACACTGGTGGCCTAATAATTATGGCCAGTAGTGTACTTTATCCCAAAAGGAAGTCGGTTGAATTTATATAGACCTTTATGAGTACTGATAGTAACTTCGAACACTCTTCATCTATAAGTATTTGTAGATAGATGCCGAACAGGACCAACTTAGAAAAAAAAAGAAAATTCCCCATTTATTTTGGCGAAATTACTTCCGGTCTTGCTAAAGCGTAATTATAATTTTGTAAGCTTTCATTAAGCCCCGTTGAGAAATCAGTATGTATGCGAATTTTATTATTCTTTTTCTTCACGTAAACAGTCGGCTGATGTGCATTGGGCTGCAGTTGATATCGATTCGGAACAGCAAATCGGAGTGCCGAGTTCGAATTCCAATTGAATTCCTTGCATTCACTTGCGCACAAATACCCTTGGAAAAGGTATTAATCCGTCTCTTCCCCCCAGTTATGGGTTAAATACTGGGACAGATTGTGTTTTATAGCCTTGGCTGGCAACCAGCCTGCGGCAGAAGGCAATAGCAACCTACTGCGGGATAACCTTCTGCCCAGTCAGTCATGTATCTTCTGTGACCTGATCGCCCAAAGCGCGTATCACGTATGGCACTTAACTGACTGACTGAATGTAATAGTTGGAATGATGATTAAGGCTTCTACTGGTCATAAAGTGGGGGATCGGTTTTTTATTGTTATGAATTAATAAACTGATTCCCAACTAATTACTACGTAATAATATTATACATCGCTTCTCCCTCTAGCTATAAGTCAAATAATAGGACAGATTGGGTTCTATAGCCTTGGTTGACAACCAGCCTACGGCAGAAAACAATGGCAACCTATTGCGGGATAATCTTCTGTCCAGTCAGTCATGTCTCTTTCGAGACATGATCGCCCAAAACGTGTATCACGTATGGTATTTAGTTGACTGATTGAAACAGTCGGCGATGCCCATTCGCAGTAGCGTACTTCGGAAATGACCCCTAATCATTTTAGCCTTTCCATTTCTTTATTGATTGTATCTAATTCAAAAGGTACACTTCTTTTCGGTTTAAATGTTGTTGTTGTTGTTGTTGTTGTTGTTGCTGTTGTTGTTGCATTTTCTTTAGCTTCAAAATTCGCCTTTACTTTTGTGCACGTGCTAAGAATTTCAGAAAAAAACTTCTGGGAATTTTCTTAATTCAGTTTTGAATTTTCCCGTTACCGTAATAGTGCTTGTGGTGACAATATTTACTTGGTTGAAGTAAATAAATTATATATCTATTTCCTTTACCCCTTGGTCGGTTTTGAGTTTGAGTTTTGTTTAACGGCATATCAACACCTCTGGTATATTTTTAATGTTAAGTTATAGTGAGAAGGTTGATTTAGTCAGATTTTAATGAAAAATGTTTTTTTTTATTTTTTCCCTCTATTTCCATGGTTCCCAAACCCGGGTTAAATTACCCAAGTGGGGTAATGAGCCCACATTTTGTGGGTAATGGATATTTGGTTTGGGAAGACGCAATCAGCTTATAATTTCACACTGTGTCCTTGGAATGAAGACCAAGAAACGTAGCAGACTCAGCGTGGTAAACAACGCCCGAATAGCCCTTTCAGTCACAACACTCACATTAAGAATCACGGCTAGGTTACGGCTACTATACCTCTTATTATTATAGATTGGTACCATTGTATTGAATAATTTCCATTAACTTTGTCTGCTTTTGATGCATGAAAATATAATTACTTTTTTTCCTATATTACGGGCATTTGTTCATTGGGGTAATGGATAATAGTGAAATTGTATTTTGGAGTAATCGCAGCAAAAAGGTTGGGAACCTATGCTCTATTTCATAAAACTGAAGATGTCTTCTAGTTTTGTATTTAAAAATGTATTGCTGGTAATAATTTTTTTCCTTCAAAAATGTATATTTTTCCACAAAATTCTATCTTTATACATTTCTATAAAAGACTATTTTTATACTTTTATAGTGTTTTGACACCAATTTGGGGGTTACTATTTTCCCATAGCTGGGACCATAACAAGTGCTACCACTCCGGATCAGAGTGGACCTGGGAACAACAGCAATTAAGAGGTGGTTCCATGCTCCTCACAACCTCCCAATCAAAGGCCCTATTGCCGGATGCAGTTATTGCCAGATTTAACTCTACCAATGACATCCTATATGATGACAGGCGAAATACCACAAATCTTTAATTGCTAGAAATATTTTGAGAGAACAATACCTTTTTTTTATTTTATGTTCAGTCAGTCAGTCAGTCAGTCAGTTGAGGACCATACGTGATACACGTTTGAGCGATCATGTCTCTTTCGAGACATGAATGATTGGGCAGAAGATTGTGCAGTTGTAGGTTGCCCTTACTTTCTGCGTTAGACTGGTTGACAACCAGAGCTATAAAAACCAGTCTGTCCTGCTATTTAGCATATAGCTAGAGGGAGAAATGTCGGATTAGTAACTAAAAAGATTATATATTTGAAGCACTCTCCAAATATTGAGAAAATTTAAGTTATGAAATGGCTTCCTCAACAAAAAAAAAAAAAAATTATAAAAATTCAGTCAGTCAGTTAAGTGCCTTAAATGATACACGCGTAGGCGATTATGTCTCGAAAGATACATGATTGACTGGGCAGAAGATTTTTCTGCAGGAAGTTGCCATTACTTTCTGCGGTAGACAGGTTGCCATCAAGGCTATAGAATCCAATCTGCCCTGTTATTTAACTTATAATTGGAGGGACGAGATGGATTAATACCTTTCCCAAGGGTATTTGCCCGTAAGTGAATGCAAAAAATTCAACTCGAATTTGAACTCGTCTCTCTAATTTCTCGTTCTGAACCGATATCAACTGCATCCAACGCACATGTTAGGTAAATAAAATGCAAAATATTACTCATTCTAAATATAAAGACTAAAGGAAAAAACATAGAAAACATTTTTTTAAAAATTGAAAAAAATTAACAGGCATCAACAAAATGATGAACTAAAAAAAGAATAGTGATTAACAACGAGGTTTTGGAGGGAATGTAAACGAAAAGGAGACTTATACCCGGAAGAGACAGCTGAAGTTTCTGGGAGACATAATGAGGAAGGAATGCTTGGAGAATCTGATACTCACGGGACGGATAGCGGGAAGAGGACAAGAGAAAACAACGCTTGATATACTTGATGGGCTTGAGCAAATAGATGCCGTAGCAGGGTTTGGGAGAAATAGCAAGAGAACAGAGTATTAAGAGCTACAAGGTATAAGAACATTTTGATGTCCACGATAGCCTACGTCCTGAAGGGGTACGGCACATGAAAGAAGAGGAAGAAGGTGTTGGGACATGGATAGAAACACAGAATGAGAAATCGGGGAGCCGAGTTCAAATTCCAATCGCGTTCGTTACACTTCGCAAATACACTTGGGAAATGTATGTGTCCATATCTTCTCCTCCCAAATATGGATTAAATAGGAAGGTATAGGGGTTATATAGCACTGGATGATAGTAAGTCTACTGAACGAAGACATGGCAGAGCAGACGTCTGCTGAAATCGTCATTCATGAAAGGAAATAGGCATGATGACCCATGTGTTTTTGCTTTACCGTACTTAACTGACTGACTAGAGAGTGGGCAGTAAAAATACCTCCCACATATAACTCACAAAAGTACAACCCCAAAAAATGGTACCAAGACAGTAAGAGGTATTTATGGGAGGTATAAGTGGGAGGTATTATTGTCGTACTCTCTCTCTCTCTCTCTCTCTCTCACTATATATATATATATATATATATATATATATATATAAAACCAGTTTCGTTTATTTTCGTTAATTTCCGTAACATGTTTACATTTGTTGACATTACGATAGATTTCAGAGCAGATATGGTTATCGAAAATCGAAAATTGGGTTATAGGTTTAATTTGACTTCGTTTAGACTGATCGTCTTTCGTGGTCGAGAGGTCTAAGACCCGCGAGTTCACTTGGTCGCTTCCCCTATGTGGATAGGGGTCGCAGGTTCGAATCCTACCGAATGACACAGATTTTCGTAACAAAACAAATTATCATAAACAGTCAAGACCAGTAGAAATAAATGTATAAAACTGTTTGATTATAAACAGAATAGCTACTTAAATACGAGTATCGATTAAAATAATGTTCAAACAAATCACTTCAAATTGTCGGTTGTTTACAACCAGTTTCGTTAATCTTCGTAAATTTCCGTAACACACGCACATATATATATATATATATATATATATATATATATATATATATATATATATATATGCGTGTATATATATATATATATATATATATATAGATAGATATTAATCGTATCACCCCGAGCAAGTCGGTAATGCCACTGGTGTGCAGGGGGCTACATAAGATCAATTAGAAGAGAGTGAAGATATAAAGGAGCAAGAGAAGGATGGGAATACATGTGTGATGACAGTTGCAAAGGTGGAGAGAAAGGAAAGGATATACGGGGTGGTGGAAAAACTAGAGTCAAGTGGTTAATAGATGAGTATTCACATTGCATTTAAATTCCTGGAGGTTGTAGCCGTCACGAAAGCAAGAATATGGAAGGGAGTTCCACAGGCGGGAAGAAATTGTGGTAATGCTTAGTGCCAAGATTGTTGATATTTTTGCAAGCAGTTGTTTTTTTTTTTTTTTTTGTCGTAAAGTGCTCTATATCAGGTAGAGATAGAGTTAACAGGATTAATGTGGAGAAGTGTGTCACTTAACTGAGCAGGTTCATACCGACTTCGATGTTTCGTAAATGCACCGTTATGATGTCTTCACTCGTCAGTGTTAAATTTTCAAACTGAATCTTTTTCCACGCTCGTGTTCCTCACATAAAAAAAAACTCGCACCAGTGAGGGATCTGGGTAAATAAAACCGATAATCCAACGCTTTTTTGAACGCATAACAGGAATTATAAACGCATAAAAGGAAAGTTAAAATAAATATTGATTAACTTCTCCCTTATTTCAAAATTCGTGTTATACGTTCTAAAGTACTTGTCATGTGTTCATAAAGCGTTGGATAATCACTTGATATAAAACGCTTACAGATACTGAAATGTTGAAACTATGGAAAGCGTAATCGGCTGATCTTCTGAATTAAAATATTTAAATGCTCTACATTTTTATTTTTTCTTTACATATGTATTGAGCTCTTTTCGATACAACTGTTCACTGGTCTTATTTGACTCTGACCAATAACTGGTTAATATATATATATATATATATATATATATATATATATATATATTAGTCATAATAATATATAAGCCTGTTTTGCTACATCACAGCTGATCAGTATGGCTAGACACATCCACTTACATCTGGCCGGGATCGAACTCGACCGATTTGGTGTCTACTCCTCTAAGCCATAGGCGCATGGAATCAGAGAAGGGAAATTTTAACGTGTTGTATATGAGCAGTGTATACACAAGCCAGTCACCGAAAGAACTCAATTCATTTCTGAAGAGTAATTCATATATCGCAGAATCGGAAACTGTTTTTAAAATTTCCTTCTCTAGAAAGCTCAGTACACAACTTTTGTACCTCCAAACATTTATATATAGGAAGGAGAAAGTCATTTCAAAAACAAACCATTACTACCGATTGGCACCAGCACTGACTGAAAGCTCAAAAGAAATGATTGATGAAGTTGATGAGAGATCGTCTTTAGTGCCAATTAAATCCAGTTCTAAAAGCTTGGCTACTTATGTATTTGACATTACTTTTTTTCATATATATATATATATATATATATATATATATACATATATATATATATATATATACTAGCAGTATAGCCCGGCCCGGCGTTGCTCGGATGTAATGAAAGCTTTAAAACTAATTCATGGTTCTGGAGCTCATACTTTTTGGACGTTGGCACCAAAGACTAAAAAGCAATAGTTGTTTCCAGTCAAAGCGAAACCGGAAACTGAAAGAAAAATGAATGGATGTAAGTGAAATTTTGATTTCTGTTATAGATTTCAAATAAGTTTTCCATTGCAAACTGAATTTTGAAGGCTAAATAAATCCTTTGAGCAAATGGTATCATGGCTGAGATTAAGAACTGCAATTATACCTACTTATAACAAAACCCGAAGCAAAAACCAAAATAAAAGGACTGAAAACTTGATTTTGATCTGACCCGAAAGATATCGTATCGATTTCCACTATCGAAGTCAAATAAGTCATCTAAGGATAAACTAACCTAAGTAAGTCCATGAAAACTTATCGTACCTATCAGGAGTAAAATTGGAAAAAAATTAGCCATATTGATGGCTGAATATCGGTTTTTGATCAGATTCGATAGAAAATCGGGGGTATCGATTTCTGATATCTGGAAAAAAATGAGTCGTCTGAGAAGATCTACTAATGTTTGAGACTAAAAACTATAATTTTACCAAGTTAGAGCAAATTCTGCAGCAAGAACCACGATAAAACGGTTGAAATTCTCATCTTGATTAGACCTGATCGGATATCGGGGTATCGATTTTCGATATCGGGGGTAAATCGCAAAAAATAAGTAGCCCATGACATGACCGGAAGCCCAGAAAATATGTGTATGAAGTTTGGTTAGAATCGGATAAAAATTGTGGATTTTTATAAAGTACATACTGACAGACAGACACACATTTTGTTTCGACATTGACAGGACAATGTCTCATCAGTTAGTAAACGCTATATATAGAGAAAAAAATAGCGTTGACTAACTGATGAGACATTGTCCTTTTAATGTCGAAACAAAATGTATTTTAGTAAATGTTCACATGTTCTAAACTATAACTTATATAATTGTAGGTCTATTTCTGTATTGAGCATTGTTTTAAATTAATGTTTTGAACATTGTTCATATTTTCTTCGTTCCTTATTCACTTGGATATATATATATATTATATATATATATATATATATATGTATGTATGTATCTATGTATATGCGTGTGTGTGTGTGAGTGTGTTTTTGTGTCAATGTTTAAGGTTCTCCAGTTATTTGAAAACAAGTTACAATTAGATGACAGAAAAAGATATTCAATAGAAAAAAATGAACACATATTTAGTTTAGTAAAACAGATTTTACTAGAAACAGGTTAAAGAAGGCGATTTTCACATTTTTTTCTCTCTTTCATTTATCGTTGGCATTATAGAGACGCTGGTTGATCTCTTTCTCGGCGATGTTCCAAACCGCGTACATGAAAGGACACAGATTAGAAGTGCTTGACGATCTCATATTGCGAGGGCAACACTTAGGCCATATCAAGAGTATAAAAATGGCGGCTTTCAGTTTAACAGAGGAAATGAAAAGGAAACCCCATGGTGTTAAACACGTTGAACAATGAGAACTATGTCATTCCACCTAACTTCCAGCAGAGTTAACGCCATCACCTATATTGAGGTACTGGTCACAATGCTCCAACCCGTGAAACGAGGGAGCTTGTGTTCAAGGAGTATAATGGACTTGTAAGGACAGTCATACACGACTAATATTAAAGAAAATTCTACCTATTGATTTAATTCCCTTTCAATTTATCTCTCATCATTTCTGGTCCTGGGTTTGACAATTAACTACATCTGGCAGCAAGGCTGACTGGAAGGTTTTGATGAGCATGGAACCACCTTTTAATTGCTGTTGTTCTCAGGTCCATTCTGACCCGGAGTAGTAGCACTTGTTAGGGTCCCAACTGGGCAAATAGTTTTTTCCCAATTTGGAATCAAAACATAATTAAAGTATAAAAATAGACTTTTATGGAAATACAGTGGAACCTGTTGTATGCGACCACCCCTATTGCCATAAAATGGTCGCATACGGCGGGTGGTCGCTAACTAAAGACTCGTGACCTATCCTTCTCACGATCGTATATTTCAGTCTGCAGAATGTACATATCTTAGTATTTTATCATGTAATCTAGTAATAAATAAATGAAAACATAAGATGGTCTAACTTTGAAAAAGTTTATTCAGCATAATTATTTTTTTAACATTAAAAACGTATTTACAAAGGTTAACAAAAGAAATAAAAATTATTTATTCATATTGATGTAGGCCTTAAAAAATCAGTTACTTTAGTCTGTGTGGTGTTTTTTTGTTTGTAAATGTGACCACTTCGATTCCAATTGAGGTTGGCACTTATTTCTTATAAAATATGTAAGTTGGAAAAGTTCGCGATATATACGTTTTCAATAAAAAAATAAAAAAGATAAACAAACCCACAAGAAAAAATGACATCGATCAGGGTAGAAAGAGAGAGAGAGAGAGAGAGAGAGAGTAAAACGATTGAGAAAAAATAAAGATAATGAAAGAGATAAACATTGAAAATTTAAATTTCACAAGTGATTTTTTCTCCTACGCCTGAGTCTATCCAAATTAGTACAGAAACTGACAGATCTCTTGAACTTGTCAAATGTAATAAGTACGTGTTAATACAAGACAGCCGCCTTTTGACCACCGCCATTTCAACAAATAATAAAAATTTAACTCTTTACTACAATGACAAAACAACGAGAGAGTGTTTCTAGCTTAAAGAAAAATGAAATAGTTTGCTAACTTAAATTCTCCTAATTTAGAAGTTAGGACTGTACTGCCAAAATGAATTTTTGTTAAAGTGGACACTTGACCAGTGATTTTTATTCTTTCATGCTGGTCGGTGATCGCGTTTTGGAAGAGGTCGCTCACTGGGGGTCAATTAATATAAGCAAATCGTCCGTGCATAGAAAAACGGTCGTTCATAGCAGGTGGTCGCTGACTACGGGGGTCGCTTACATCAGGTTCCACTGTATATACATAAAAATAGACTTTTATAGAAATATATACATTTTTGATAGAAAGATATTACCAATACATTTTTGAAGAAAAAAATTATTGCCATCAATACATTTTTGAATACAAAACTGGAAGGCATCTTCAGTTTTCTAAAATAAAAAGAGAAAAATAAT
>JBBBDQ010000119.1:2365000-2375000 GCA_037127315.1 Ascarosepion bandense | reverse complement strand
TCATGTCTCGAAAGAGACATGACTGACTCGGCAGAAGATTATCCCGCAGTAGGTTGCCATTGCTTTCTGCGGTAGACTGGTTGCCGACCAAGGCTATAGAACCCAATCTGTCCTGCTATTTAACCCATAACTGGAAGGAAGAGACGGATTAATACCTTTCCCAAGGGTATTTACCCGTAAGTGAATACAACGGATTCAGCTAGAATTCGAACTCGGCTCCCCGGCTTCTCGTTCCGAGCCGATATCTACTGTACCACAACGCACATCCCCAAGCTTAAGAGATATACAAAAAACTAGAACTTGTCTATGTAACGCTAAGGATGATAGGGGAGATAGAAAAACATGAAATGGAGCCATAACAACACACCACTACCTGTCTTAGTTCTTCCTGCAGACTAGGCAATGCGACCATAGCAGAAATCGAATGATGATGAAAAATGACATAATAATAATAATAATAATAATAATAATAATAATAATAGATAAGTGCTCCTTAAGGTTAAAGCAAAGCTTATACGAATAGCTGCTGAAATATTTTGAGCCCAACCAGATAGTTTTTCTTGAAATTTTTCTGATATTGTGTCATCTGGTTAAATTTTGAGAATTGATTGGACATAGAACTTTTCAGCGTCCACTGGGACATATTTTTTTTATAATCATGTTGCCCCAAAGAAGGCATTTTACTGTCACTGTTGTGCAGGGGGTTACATAGAAGGAATGTTATGAGAAAGAGTGACGGGTTACAAGGGGTGTCAGGAAGAGGGTAAGAGAAGGATGAGAATACTGATGAAAGAGGAGTGGACGGAGAAAGGAGCATGAGAGAGAGGATGCAAGTTAGTGAGACAGGCGATGACTATTGACTTTACACTTAAACTCCTGGAGACTGTAGCTGTCAGGAAATAAAGTATGCGGAAAGGAATTCCACAGGCGGGAAGAGCGAGAAAAGAAGCTGTTAAAGTAGAATTTGCATTTACAATTTATCGGTTTCACAGTAAAATTGTGGAACCTAGTTTCTAATCTTGTTGCTCGTGTAAATTCATATATAGGGGGTACCAGTGAGCTAAGTTCATCGGAGTTGAAACCGTGAGGTATTTGTAGAAGAGGTACAGGGAAACCACATTGCGCCGGTGAGAAAATGACTGTATCCGAGTTGCCAAGTCAGGATCGATCTCATTACAGATTCTCTGTTGGATTTTTGTCAAGGACACCTAGGTGGGTAGCAGGGACACCCGACCAGATATAGCAGTAGTATGCGTTAAATTATATAATTATAAAAATGATACTACTATTAATAATAATAATAATAATAAGTATCTTGAAAAGTTGTAAGCACATGAAATTCAGATTAATTGATTTATTTTCCACAGCTTATCAACCCTTTGCATGTTTGTCTATATTTCTGAGGTATTGTAATTATTTACACTATTTACATTGTTGGGACTGTCATCCTGATCTTTGTTGGCCATAGTCACTACGTTTCGGCCGCTACACGCTCCGATCTTCTTCAGATGATTTCGAACTGAAAACCTTTATTTTGTTTACTAGAACAATCCACCTTTGCCTGTTATTTAAAGCAAGAAAATATTTTTAGATTGTAAGCATTTTTCTTTTGAATCAATAGTGGTTTTAGGAATACAAGTTATACCAATTAACCCGTAGATGTGTGGGACTAGGCGGATCCATACATTTCCCAATGTTTTTTGCACGTAAGTCAATGTAACGAACCCAATGGGAGCTAAAACTCGGACCTTCGATTAATAATTCAAAGCCGTTATCCATTACATTAATTGCACATCCCAGCTGACAGCAAATGATATTCGCAAGCGGTCACCCATCAAGATTTTAACAATAATAACAATAATAATAATTATAATTGCCTAATTTTTAATATAAAGCACAATAACTACAAAAGATGATTATCGCCCGGTTCACACTCCACCTACGTCTATTGAACAGGTGAAGAGGCTCATCCCTTGTTTTCTGTTTAGGATGCGGTTTCCGGTTTTCTCTTTTCCGATCTTCTCTCACTTTTTTTTCCAATTGGAGTAGATAGACTAAACTATCGCCCGGTTCACACTCCACCCTCGTCTATTGAACAGGTGAAGAGGCTCATCCCTTGTTTCCTGTTTAGGATGTGGTTTCCGGTTTTTTCTCTTTTTCAATCTTTTCTCTCCTATGTAACCCACTGCGCATCAGTGGCGTTACCGCCTTGCTCGGGGTGATATGATTAAAAATTTTTAAAAATCTTAATAACGTTACCGTTCAGTATTGTCATAAAAATATTTGGCGAGAAAGATAATTTTTTTTTTTTATATTTAAATGGAGTGGATCAAAATTTTCGGAGAGGGAACGTATTTATGCATATATTCTGATCTGAAATTTTCTTTGCATCATATGTGATCTCTTGCAAGAATATTTCTCATTGGATTAAGTGCATTGACACAGAAGATTGTATTGAAATATAGATATTTTTCTTGTGCAATAAATACATTTTTCCATCTTATGACCAGCTTACTGTTGTACAATGCACACATACACAAACACAGAAAGACACACATACAATGCACACATAAAGACACACATACAATGCATACATAAAGACACACATACAATGCATAAACATAAAGACACACATACAATGCATACACATAAAGACACACACATACAATGCACACATAAAGACACACATACAATGCATACATAAAGACACACATACAATACATACATAAAGACACACATACAATACATACATACACAAACACAGAAAGACACACATACTTATATATATATGTATATATTGATCCCCCTTTACGTTTACTTCTCTCTACTCTTTCAACCATTGTGACATCTCAGTAACAAGAATTTACTCCATAGTATTGGGTGATAAAACATGGTACAGGGAGAAGTGCGCTCATACCTTTCCCACTTCTCAATAATGCAATGAGAATAGACGGCAAGCGCAGCCAATATTTGAACGCAATTCACCGATTTTATTTTTCGTGATAATAACGGTTAAGTTAACTCGGAACTTGAAACGAAAAAGAGAGACAGAGAAACGTAAGAAAGAATAGGGTGGGAGTGTGGAGGAGAGAGGAAAAGAAGAGAGAGAGATGACTGGAAGAAAAGGAGAGCCAAAGAGAAAGAGGAGAGAAAAGGAGAGGGAGAGGGAAAATGGAGAGAAATAGAGAAAAGGAGAGGGGGAGAGAAAAAGAAAAAGCTACTACTGGAATTCCAACCTGCTGCGTTCTGTGAGAGTGAGTCAACCGATTGTTATTTCCTCGGCTTAGATTAGTTTGGCACAAGGTTATAGATATGGTAACCCAAGCCCATTAATTCAGTAATAATGGTCAACCAGACTAAGTGCTGAGTGCCCGAGTGAATCTAACGTTTGACAGGCAGGTAACTTGTAACCGTTCCTCTACGGCAAGCTGCAAAAAATTGTGCGGGACTTGTTTGTGTACGCTTGGGTTGTGATATTTAAAGTAATCCAAGTAAAACTGATTCTTACTTGTTGTACGAGACACGTAGCCTAATTATGAACTGAAATAAAATTTGATAAAATCAGATTAAAATAACAGTAATTGCGAAAGCGATGTGGATTTTTTTTTGGTTGTTACATGTAGAATTATTTGTTTGTTTTTTATGTATTCGAATCAAAATATGTTTCTTTTACTCCAAAAGAATTTATCGACTGATGTCTTTACCCAGCGAGCTACGACACCAGGCTGCAGCAAAAATCGTAGCTTAATCGGTGAAGACCTTTGAAATACAAGGGGGAAAACAAAATCTACGTAATTACCAAGCTTTGCTTGACACAACACGGTATCAGGTTGTGGGAGGCGGTGAAGAATATGTTGCGCCAGCTTCTTCGGAAATTAGCTGTCAAGATACAGCGCTTGACCACTGACGGGGGATATAATTTGTACCGCAGTCACTAAGTCGTTCTCAGAAGACTTCTTTAACCTACTGTTGATACAATTCCTTCTAACAAATAATAGGCCAATGTGTGTGCGTGTGTGTGTGTGTGTGTGTGTGTGTGTGTGTGTGTGTGTGTGTGCACGCGTGTGTAAAGTAGGAAGCAGGGTGGGCGTTTTCGTACGGAGCAGTAGATATCAAGGATATTTCGTAAGTACTCCTGTAGTAAAGCCAATCTTCACTTAGCACAAGCAAATTTGTGACGATGCGTTAAATTTAGAGAAAAACAGCCCTCATGATGAGAAATAATTCTTCAGTTTGGTTTTTATACAGAATGCATTACAGAAATATTCAAGAGAAAAAAATGATAAAGAAATTAAGGAATTTAAAACCCTAATACTTCTACGCGACTAGAAGTATTCATTTTAACATTAAAAAGAACCCCGAAAACAAAGACCTAAAAAACAAAAAAAAACAAACAAACAAAAAAAAAACAAACAAAAAAAAACAAGTCCTTTCCCTATCCAAATGATTGAAAGGCCAACATCTTAACCAAAGCAGACAATATCATTATTTCAAAGCAAAGCAGCAGTCGCTGAGAAAAAGAGTGAGTGTGTCAGAAAGAGAGAGGGGGGCGAAAAAGAAAGAAAAAAAAGAAAGAAAAAAGAAAGAAAGAAAGAAAGAAAACGATGCGTTTGTTTTGAGATAGGAATACCGGTTTCGGGCTAAGATCTCTTGTATTTTTATCTGATTAACTCTAAACCTTAATAATACATTCACAGCACAACATACACCCAGAGGCTGGAATTGCTGGTGTTATTTTGGAGAAAGTTAACATGATGAAAATTTCGATGAACATGTCGGTAGACTGAGGTCATTACCCGACGAGCAGCGGTTTACATTTTTCGCGGTGACTTTAGTTACAGTAGTGGTTGAAAAAGGAAGCGGTTCTCTTTGATAGTCAACGTGTTCAGCGGAAGCAACATGCGTCGATCGTAAAAGTCAAATAGGCTTGGAGGAGAATGGACAGTTATCACTATCGTAAAAATACAGCTTAAGTGAAGCCGTAAATCAATTCAAAATTTAAGTAACCTGATCCTAAGATTAAAAAAAAAAAAATTACTAAAAAAACAAAAACAAAAAAAAAATCGAGAAGTTAATAAAAAGACTGTCTATAATAACAATGTCCTCCCTACTGTGGACATAACTATCAACTTATTAAACTTAACTTCATCTGTAAAAAAAAAGAAATCCCACTGCACCCAGATGGAATCGAATTGAACTACCCGGACAGAATGGTCTGTAAGAGGAACTTGTTAACCATCGCGCAAAGGTAAGCCCCAACAATTATGACGTATACTTTCAGGATGCAAGGGATTATACCTCTCTACAGCTTCCTACTTTTTCTCGCTTGCAGCAATATTTCATCCTCTCCGACCTTTTTCTAACTCGTTCCGCCATCCAATTGTTCAAACTTGTCAAGCAGGTTTCTCTCTGCTTTCCTCATGCTTCTCTTGTTTCCAGTATGCCCTGTGAGTGATAAATTCTCCTAGCATTCTTTCCTCATTAGGATTCCGTAACATTTCAGCTGTCTCTTTCAGGTTGTTCGCATTTCTTTCTTTTTAGTTCATAGTCTTATTAAAACTTCTTCGTTTCTCTCATAGTTGTGTCAAAATTCGTCGCAAAAGAAACTCTCTCTCCCACGTTTCTTTTTCAATTTTTTAATTTATCCAGTATTGACTGCCACAGAGAATGTTTCGCATCACCAAACAGTCAGGCAGAATTTCTTGTTGTTTCTAAAGACAATTTCCAACCCTGAATTCTTTACTCGTTTTCAGAAAGGTCACTATCGAATTCATTCTTTAAATAAAAAAGGAATTAAAAAAAAAAAGTAGAGCGCTGAGTGTCAGAATCCGATTCCAGTTTCTAGGCTTGAACATGCGAAGAATTGTTTAAAATTAGCACGCTAAAGAACGCGTAGTGAGTTGTTGCCATTCATACTATCGATTATCAATAAGATAAATAAATATGCTAAGGGAGATTCTCCGATTTGCAAAGACTTATCAAGCAATTTTCTGGCCATCGGACATTAGTTATTTTTTTTTATATATTTTTTTTACGGGTTATCTCTCCGGTTTTTTTTTTTTAATCATTTCACCCCGAGCAAGGCGGAAATGCCACTGATGTGCAGGGGGCTACATAACTGTAAAAAGATTAATTAGAAAAGAGTGAGGAGTACAAACTAGTTAGAAAGGAGCAATAGAAAGCTGAGAAAGCAGGTGCAATGACAGATACATAGGTGGAGAGAAAGGGAGGATTATACGGGGGTGGGGAGAGAGCTAGAGTCCAGTGGTTAGTAGATGACTATTTACTTTGCATTTAAATTTCTGGAGGTTGTAGCCGTCAGGAAAGCAAGAATACGGGAGCGAGTTCCACAGGCGGGAGGTGCGAGAGAAGAAGCCGAAACACATTCCAGATTGTGGGAGGTTGCTTACAGCAGGGGTTTTCAAACTTTTTGACTTACGGACCCCTATATTAAAAATTTATCCATGGGTTACACTTGCACCCTGAAAAAAAGTAAATTTGAGCATCAAGCTCTTGCATGTGTAAAATAATTTTTTGTATAAATAACGTTGATATGTAATGGGCGATAGTGCAAGCTTTTGTCATAACATCAATAAGTAAAAATAAATATCCTGACATTGTAAATTTATACTTTGAATTTCACGTGATGAGTTAATCCACGGACCCCCTATCTTATCCATGTGGACCCCCTGTGGTCCGCGAACCGCAGTTTGAAAACCCCTGGCTTACAGTGTTCCCAGAGTTCCCTTCAAAATAAAAGAGGTCCCCTTCAAAATACTGGCCAGGCGCGACGTTACTTAACTTTGGTGATCGAACTGGAACCAGGATTTTTTTTTTTTGAGGGTGAGTCATGGTGATTTCACCGTAGGCCATTCAGTTGTAACATACAAATGAATAACAAAGAATAGGAGACAGTGGTTTCAGTCAGTGTATGAGCACTGGGAACGATTCCGAAATGCATAATGATAATAAATATCGAAGAAAGTGTGGCACTGGAGAGTCGAGAGCATTTACAGAACGGCACTGTTGAAATGAAAACAGATGGAATACTGAGGAGAGTTCTGGAGTATTGAAAAGAATTCATGTCATATAATCGCCAGAGTAAATCACAGTGTGTATATAATATTAAAAAAAAAAACTACAGGTGTTAGAATCGAAATTGGTGCCTCGAAATGTGGAGATTGCTTCCTCAACCAATATTACTACAAGACAAGACACAGTACAAGTCATTTGTACTTGTTCTTAATCTTATTGATAGCTGGACTTGTCAAAGCCGCAGTCGTAGGAGGAAGACTGAAAATAGTAAAATGAATTGTAGAATAGTAGTATTTTTGTTTTAGTCGTTGTTGAAGAACCAAAGTGCTGCTGTGTTGCCTATATAAGCAGTCATCTTTTTCGGACTACTACTATTAGAATTGTTGTTGATGTAGCCGTTGTAGTAGTAATAGTAGTAGTGTTTGCTGTATTAGTCGAGGCAGCAGTAAAAGTAGTTATTACTGCAGTAGATGTGTTATCGTGCTGCCACATATCGATCAGGGGGATATCGTCAAAAAGCATGTGCCGTATCACAGCGGTTTGGAGATATGCATGTGGCAGCAAAAAAGCGGGGGGTCGTGCTTAACGGCGATTGCGTGCTATGGACCTTACCTTATCAACGGAGAGGTCTACGTAAGACTTTCCTCGGTCCGAGACTCCCCGCCCTTCCAACAACCTGACCTCCATCAGCTTTTCTGTCGTCGTCATTACGGTGATTATTCAACACGCGACGTGTAGTGATTATTGTCTACATTCATTAAGTAGATATTAAATTAAAAAAAAGAGAAAGAATAAGTAAGAACTGAAAAGAGATGGGATTCAAATTAAAGAAAAAAGAAAGAAAAAAAGAGGGAAAAGAAAGTAAGAAAAAGTAAAGGAAAGAGAGATAGAAGAAGAAATGAGAGAAAAGTGGGGTTGGAAACAAAAAAGGAAGGTAACGGTGAAGAAAGGAAAAAAAAAGTTAAGAAGTTACCTACCTATGTCCCTACCTACCAACATAACACATATCCATCTATTCATATATATATATACAGGCATACATACATAGATATTAGCGACTACGCACATCGCAACTCTTCTGACTTATCTATCTATCGTAATTTGTCGAGAGCTGTCATTTTGTCACATTGTTCATATCTATCTATCTATCTATCTATCTATCTATCTATCTATCTATCTATCTATCTATCTATCTATCTCAGTGTTCCTTTCTATTTCACACTGGAAGGTTATAAATCAGATAAAAATTAAGGAAGGAAGGAAGGAAGGAATCACACAACGATCCAATATAACTATTACACAAATATACATACAACTATAATACCAAATAATAATAATATAAAAAAAATATCTAATTCGTAATTAAAAGAAAAACATGATGTCATAACAACGGTAAAAAAGAAATAGAAGAAACACAGTCGTCAGCATAATAAGGCATCACCACAAGGAACACATGCAGAATACATGAAAATTAGCACTAAAAGTGACTGCGACATTTGTTACGTTAAGCTTTCCAGAGTACTACACATCAAATGTCGTGTTGCGCGCGGACGCAGACATTCGCACATGTTTACGCATACTTGTCGGGCGCCCGCACACACGCACGCGCAAACACGCACGCACGCAGAAAACACACACACACACACACAAACACACACTCAAGGAATCACTAGTTACTAGTTATACACAACTAAAAACCACGCAAGCACATGCCACATTTACAGGTATAAATAAATGTATGCGTGGACTTTTAAAAAGGGAATTATAATTACCACTTAACGACGTTCAGTATCTATCTATCTATCTATCTATCTATCTATCTATCTATCTAGCTCAGTCTGTTCATATCTATCTATCTATCTAGCTCAGTCTGTTCATATCTATCTATCTATCTATCTAGCTCAGTCTGTTCATATCTATCTATCTATCTAGCTCAGTCTGTTCATATCTATCTATCTATCTATCTATCTATCTAGCTAGCTAGCTAGCTAGCTAGCTCAGTCTGTTCATATCTATCTATCTATCTATCTATCTATCTATCTATCTATCGAAATACATCACAATTGTTTATTTCAACTTGCGTTATTTCTTTCTTAAGTTTGTCTAGCATTATCATTGTCTGTTAATCTTTGTGTGTCTCTCTGTCTCTTTGTCTATCTCTCACTCACTCTCTCTCTCTCTCTCTCTATATATATATATATATGTGTGTGTGTGTGTGTTTGTGTGTGTGTGTGTGTGTGTGTAACATTATGCTAATATCTGTCTATCGATCTATCAAAAACCTTTAAAAACAACTTGTAATCATTGCACCTTCACCCACAACCTACAACCCAAACACGAAAATTCTAAAACCTACATTCTCTGTTGAAATAGACTTTCTTTCGGATCAATAAGGCGTATATATATATATATATATATATATATATTGGTGAATATCCATCGATTCATTGTTTAAAACAAGCATTGAATTCCTTCTACATAAATAATTTAGAAAAACAAAATCGGTAAAATGCAATAATACGTTCTTAAAAAATGCTATACACCGGCCTAACGTATTTTTTACCATAGAAACCCCAAATACACCTACACACAAATTCAGCATATATGGGTATGTATATATAGTTCATTTCTATGTTTTTTGAAAATTTGTAGACATGCAAGTATGGAAAAATGAATGTGGATATATTTTATTATACAGATAAATGTATGACAATATACATAGGCGAATCTGCTGGATTTACTCTGGGAACACCATCATCAAACGACGGGATACGTGTGTTGTACGCGCACTTAGAGTGTGAGTTAAGCCTCATTTAAAAGAATGTCTTGTACCAAAGAATTTTGCTGAAGAAGGAAGGATACCTTGGGCGTATAAGTTGCACAAGATAATAATGTAAGTACGAAAACTTTATATATATATATATATATATATATATATATATATATATATATATATATATATATT
>JBBBDQ010000119.1:2227500-2362500 GCA_037127315.1 Ascarosepion bandense | reverse complement strand
TCGCAGCGTGTTATGCACACCCATTTCGATTTAAATCCAGTTTACAACCCTGTGTCTTTTAAAGAAAAGTAGAAGTGTATCCCTTGTTTCCTGTTTGTAACTGAGTCTTTTGTTACTTCTCTAAAAATGTCTAAATTGACCACACAACTTCAATCAACTGCATCCGGCAGCAAAGCCTCTGATTGAGAGGTTGTGAGGAGCATGGAACCACCTCTTAATTACTGTTGTTCCCAGGTCCACACTGACCCGGGGTGGTAGCACCTGTTAGGTTCCCAGCTATGGGCAATTAGTTAACCCCGACACTGGGGTCAAAACACTATGAAAGTATAAAAATACACTTATACATAAAAATAGACTTTTATAGAAAAATATACATTTTTGAAGGAAAAATATTACCAACAATACATTTTTGAAGAAAGCATTATTACCATAACACATTTTTAAGAAAAAAATTTCTCAGCAAAACATTTTTTGATACAAAACTAGAAGACATTTTCAGTTTTCTAAAATAAAAAAGAATAAAAACAAAAACACCTTCAGTAGAATCTGACTAAATCAACCTTCTCACTATAACCGAACATTAAAAAGATACCTTAAAACCCCACTTTTTTGGCATTAAATAACCCACAGAGGTTGATATGCCATTAACCCTCTAGGGCCATTCGTATCATATTTGATACAGTATGAAAACAAGCCTTAAAAGAAATATTTTCCTGAAAAATTTTTAAGAGAAATATTTTATAAATTTCAAATGAAAGCAGTACTGACTGCTCAGTCAATGAATACCAAATGTTTCCTTATAGGGAAATACTGTATCAAATATGATACGAATGGCCCTAGAGGGTTAAACAAAACTCAAACTGAAACTCTTCAATCAACTGTCGTCTGTTTATAAACCCTGGCCTTCAGTCGAACAGAAGTGGCAGGACGTGTCATTACTAATTACACATGGTGTAATCTTCAGTGAGAAAATGAATCGGTAACTTATGCTGGTATATGCCAGCAAATATCATTACGCTGGATTTCTTTTTTACTTTCTTTTGGTTTGGAAGGGTGTACATCACTTGATTTTACCTGAGGAGACTCGCCGAGTAGGAAAGGTTAAGAGGTTTCTCTGGGGTTTACTAATGTCCAACTAAAATATACATTAATGGCCTTGCTTCTTAGTAAGTATTATCAAAAAATTGGTACTAAAATGAGTTTGATTCTTACAGGGTGCAAAAAAAGAATGGTGTATAGGGTTAATAAGATGATTTTTCAGCCAATTGCTAATGAAGAGAATCAATGTTATAAAATATTTTCTTCTTCTTTTTCTTCTTCTTCTTCTTCTTCTTTTTCTTCTTCTTCTTTTTTCTTCTTCTATGTGTCGTGACTCTCCAGGACGTTGTCAGTCATAGTTCTCCACAATTCCACTTTGCTTTGTATCTCTTACAATTTTTGGTATTTTTGTTATATCTCCTGAAATTCCGCTATCTATTTACTCAAACTCGCGAGGTAGGTTCAGACTTTGTTTTCCTCTGTCCTTTGTGCTTTTAATTTGTCCTCTGAGTATCAAATTTTCCCTGGCGTCTTTCCTCGCTATATGCTCTAGAAATTTCACATTTTTCTTCTTGGTATTACAAATAATTGTAAAAATAACGACAAGAGGAAACTAGAAACGAAAAAAAAACATGATAAAATCAACTGACAAATTTTCCTTCCATTCTCATCAAAGTTCGAACGAGGATTTAGACAGTTTTGCACACCGACTAAAAAGAAGAAAATAAAAGGAAACTGAAATGAATCTTAGCCATGAATCCCTACTGCTGCCAGATCTGGTTTGACGTTTCTCCTGTGTGTCTCGAGGTTCTTAACAAACTCTAAAGAAGAATCAGTGACATTATCCGGTCTGACCTGGCAGCTAGGATTAAGTTACTTCCACACTGCCGTAACGTAGGGTTCTTTTCTCTCGTTTATGAGTATTTTACGGTAATTCTTCTGAAAGCCATCCCGCGTTGGTAACTCGACCTCACCAATTTAAGTGAAGTACTAGATTGGTCGCGGATGTGTGTTAGCGTGCAGTGAATATCAGTTCGGAACGAAAAATCGGGGAGCCGAGTTCGAATTCCAGTTGAATTTCTTTGCATTCACTTACTCACAAATACTCTTAGAAAATATATTAATCCATTTCTTCCTTCCAATTATGGGTTTAAATAACAGGACATACTCGGTTCTATAGCCTTTGCTGGCAACCAGTCTACTGCAGAAAGCAATGGCAACCTACTGCGGGATAATCTTCTGTCCATCAGTCATGTTTCCTTCGAGACATGATCGCCCAAAAGCGTGTATCACGTATGGCACTTAACTGACTAGATTGGTCGCAAGGTCCCATAATTCCGTGGTTGAAATGGCTACTTTTATCCTGTCAACTGCAATATTAAAACATCTTTGAAGATTTATATGCAATCTCAATCATGATCTTTTGTTTGTCTTGTTGTTATTGTTGTTGTTGTAGCATTTACTTTGATTTATGGTATATACTGATTTTTTCCCTGTCCGATCCGGAGACCTAAGGTCCAAAATGATATTTCTTTTTAATCATATCACCCCGAGCAAGGCGGTAACGCCACTGATGTGCAGGGAGCTACATAAGAGTAAAAGCACTAGATAGAAGAGAGTGAAGAGGAGGACAAACCATTTAGAAAGGAGCAAGAGAAGGGATTAAATACAGGTGTGATGACAGTTGTAGAGGTGGAGAGAAAGGAAAGCATATACAGGGTGGTGAGGAAAGAACTAGGGTCAAGTGGTTAAGAGATGAGTATTGACCTTGCATTTGAATTCCTGTAGGTTGTAGCCGTCAGGAAAGCAAGAAGAAGGAAGCGAGTTCCACAGGCGGGAAGTGCGAGGAACATCATGAAATTTTTCACTGGGCAGTTATTGAGGTAAAAAAAAAAGATCTAAAATCACTCATCTTCTACATTAATAAACTGTTTCGTAAGATGTGAGTTGTACACTTTTTTGTATTTCTTTAAACCTTAAGCTACCAAGGAACCCTTCAATGAGCCTATCCGAAACTTGTCTAATCAATCCGAGTGCTCCTACTATAACTGGAATTGTTGATCTCCTCATGTGCCATATATATCATTATTACTATAATATGCCTTTTTTCACTCTCAGTTAAAATCTTGGTATCCTAGTGGTATTTATTGCCAGCTTAGGTTGAAAGGATTAAAGGACGAATACTGTCATAGATATGCTTACAAACACAACCAGAACAACGATTTCGTTTATCTAACGATGGGTGTCGCGATTGAATGTAAATTGCTTCAAGAATTTTCAGCTGATTGTATCTATCTATATATCTACATATATATATATAACGTAGAATACTTGGTATATTAGTCAGGTAAATTCCGATAGAGACGAACTCAAAAGAACTCAATGTTAAATTTATTTATTTTATATATATATATATATATATATTTATATATATATATATATATATATATATATATATATATATATAATCATCCGCAGACAGATCTGTTTCGTTGTATCACAGCTCATCAGTACGGTTAGACTCCGATTGCTTTTAACCCAGGATTGAAACCCGACCGAATTGGCGTTAGACGGTGATTCTACCACTGAGCTATGGGCGCTTGGTAGAAGGAGACAGACTTTTAGCGTCTGATGTATCATACGCCAGTGGCCAGAGTGCTCTATTTCATAACTGAATGTACGATGCGTAGATGCTAGAGTAGCTACTGTTTTTTCAAAGTCTACCATTTCCTCCAGAGTGCTCAATCAGGGTGTGAGAGCGTAAATAGTCATCCGCAGACAGATCTGTTTCGCTGTATCACAGCTCATCAGTACGGTTAGACATCCGATTTGCTTTTTATATATATTGCATTATTTTCATTATCATTCTCTGTGGATGTAGTGCCTTTTTATTTATTGGCACGTGGCTGGGTGGTTAGAATGTTTGCTTTCCGACAATGAAACCCAGGTTCGAATCTTCCAGCGGTCGATTTGTCAGGAAGTTATCGAACTGGTGTTATCAAACTGGGAAAGTGATCCCGGCTTGCAAAAACTTTTAAAAGTGCCTGAAAAATATCCCACGTGTTGACTCAAGCAAGGCAATATAGCCACTAAGACAAGGGATTATTGTGTTTTAGAGTATATGAGAGAGAGAAAAACACTATTAAGGAAAGGGGACATTAAAAGAACAAGAATTAAGAAGATATAACGATTGGTATTGCGTTTAAATCAAAATTGACTGAGAAGCAGGAAGCCGGAAGAGAGTTTCACAAGCAATATGTGGGAGAGAAGAAACTGTTAGCATAGAACTTACGGTTACAACGAGCCATTTCAGATGTAAAAGGAAGAGACATTGTGAGTAAAACTGCTTAGACGAAATTATTTTGACATCGATGGTTATATTAATACAAAGTAACAAATCATCTTGACGGAGTATTTGAGCGTACTGGCCTTATTCAGACAGTTGATCAATCCAGTTAATGCGCTCTCTCCCATAAACTGTAACTAAGGTCTGCTAAGCATAATTCCAGTATAAACCACAGATGGGCTATGTGCATGCTGAACAAATAGTAAATGTGCCTGAGCAGGCATCTGCAGCATGGATTAGCATTAGAAGACAGACATTAGAATAGACTGTTTTTCTAGTTTATCTCGTTCCCTGCCCGATTTTTTTTTAAACTACTTTTCTTTTCATAGCATTGATTGAGCTTTGTTATTTCATATAAGATCTAGTCAAGAGAGATTGATATTCACTGTGTGCTAAATGTGTCTTGAAGACGTAGAAAACTAAGCTTAATAAATATAGAAAAATTTGAGCGACACGTTATAGAGTAATGGTAAGCAGTCTCTTTCTAATGAAGGGTGTTTACTCTATATCGGGTTCCTCTCGCGCGTGGCTCCGTGCTGGTAACCATTTGATGTCCCGGAAAGGGATATATATCTGATTCGAGATTGTTAAGCGTTTTAGGCAAATGTAACCGGGTAGGTCAATCGAGTAAGTAGGCGCAATGGACGGTACTCGTCGTATGCAGTATCCTGAGACGTAAACGTATCAATAGACGTAGACCAATAGTCGTAGACTTCTAGAGGTAGACCTCTGGACGTAGACCTCTGGACGTAGACCTCTAGTCGAAGACCTGTAGACCTCCTATGCGTCCTCGCCTTCGTCTGTATTTATGGCTGACACCAGCCAATCACATTACTGTGAGGGGGAACCAAGGTGTATTCATACTCATTACATTACCATTAAACATAGTAAACATGATAAAATGAAAAAAAGTTTTGATAATTCTTGATCATTAGATTCTAGCTGTCGACTGTCTACGCAGAGATAAGTTGTTTGCGTCAAATTGGTTATCCCTTGCCAGCTCGCATTTACGCGACAGTTGGTGTTTGATACTTGACCGATGTTGTACAATTAGATTGCTGTACAGGGGGAGCACACCTACGCAATAAACCAGGAGAGCATATGTACTGATTGCGAATTACTTTTCGTCTAAATCGGTTTCACTCAAATGAGAGGCATCTGGTTCCGAGATGCGTACATTCAAAACTAAGACTGAAATATTTGCCTGTAGAAGAATTAAGGAGGGCTTTTGTCCTACTCATATCATCCAAGTCAAGACAATAAAGCCACTAAGACGCAAAGAGTTACTGTACGTTAGTGTATATGAGAATAAATGCACTATTAAGGAGAACGGACAATAAAAGAACACGAATTAAAACGACAGTAGATAATGATTGGCATTCCATATAAATTTTTGAAGATCGAAGTTGACTAGGAAGCAAGAAGCCGGAAGAGAGTTCCACAAGAGAAAAGCGCGATAGAAGCAACTCTAGCATAGAACTTACGTTTAAATCGAGCTATTTTAACTGTGAAATGATGAAACCTTTTCAGCAATCTAGCACTGTGCTTAAATTCATAAAGTCTAGGTAACACTAAGAGAAGTTCATCAGAACAATTAAAATGTGAAAATAAAATGTGGAAATAAAATTAAATACGTAAGTGATTATAGAAAAGGCAGAGGGAAGCTACATTACTACACTGAAGATAATAACGGTTTTAAACAAAAGCTAGAGAAATTTCCCAGTTGAATTTATCTAAACTTATTTATAAATTTAACTTTGTGTGTGTATGTGTGTGTGCGTGTGTGTGTTGTGTGCCCGTTACCTATAGACTCCGAAACGGCTGAATCGATTTTCTTTAAAATTTACACAGTTGTACTATAAGCGTCTGCAAGTGTTCTTAGCTAGGTTTTGTGTCGAGGTACCCCGATGAATATCAAACATCGATAATCGAAAAAATCGGGTTATAGAAGGAGTTGTCCAATTTTAATCAAATTTGATACACTCATAGACAAAGACATAAGAAACGATATTCAGAAGTTTCAAATTTGCAGTTCTTACAATAGTGCAGAAAATCGATAATATATATATATATATAATGGATTCTCCCCGTCGCGTTCAACGTATGAGGGTCCAACCTTTTTCCAGCAAGACAACCACACAGAGATTTGTTTATAGTGGTGAAGGCATTGTGTAGTACCATCCACACTTCTTGGAACTGCTGATAACAAACAATTGGTGCAGATGACTGCCACAGATCGCACGAACAGCAGACCTCAATTATTTAACACATAATTGGAGGGAACGAACGGATTAATACCTTTCCCAAGGGTACCAGTGCGCAAGTGAATGCAGCGTGCTCGACTGAAATTGGAACTCGGCTCACCGATTTCCCCCTCCAAGCCGACATCCACCGCACCCCAACGCACATCCGTGAATGCTAACAGCACCTGGTATTCCCAAGTGGTCACCCACCTAAGTACTGACCAGGCTCAACGTTGCTTAACTTCGGTGATCGAGCGGGAACCGGTGTATCCAACGTGACATATATACATACAATTTTCATCCGATTCTCCACAATTTTCATCCGATTCTCACTAAAATTCACACAAATATTCTTCAGGCTGAGTCTGAGATCCAGGACCATGGATTAGTTTTAAAGCTTTCATTACGCCCGAGCAACGCCGGGTTATATTGCTAGCGCATAAATAAATACAGGGTGGGGCGGAGTAGCTTTATTGCCTTGACTTGGATGATATGAGTAGAACAAAAGCTCTTCTTAGTTTTTCTACAGGCAAATATTTCAGTCTTAGTTTTGAATTTACTCATCTCGGAACCAGATGCCTCTCATTTGAGTAAAACCGACTAAGACGAAAGCTTTCTATTCTATAATTACTAATCAGTACGTATGCACTCTTGATTTATTTGGAATAACAAATAAAACAAAAGTAATGCAGATATACATGTAATTCTTTAAACAGCAGCAATTACATTTATATTTTATGTTTTACAAGCTTTAAAGATGATATCAGTCAAATGGCGTGCATTCTGCTCAATACACTGGGTTAATCGTACTCTGAAGTTTCGGTCAATTCTTTCATGCATATCGGTGGGTATGTTGACGAAAGCTTGACAAATGTTGTTCTTCAGGTGAGCCAGGGTGTTAGGGCGATCGTTGTAAACAATTGACCTTAGGTAGCCCGAAAGAAAATAGTCAGAGGGTGATAATTCAGTGACCGTGCTGGCCAATGTAGATCGCCCTACAAAGAAATGAGGTTCCTGGAAAGTTCTGCTGCAAAACTGTTATTGACACGCGCACTGTGTGTCGTGGCACCATCCTGCTGGAACCATACATCTCTAACACCCATCTGATTTAGTGTTGGTAGGAAAAACTCATTGATCATGCTGATGTAACGTTCAGATGTCACTGATACTGCCTGTTTTCTTCCAAAAACCATGGGCCAATTATGCCAATTCGCGATAGTGCACACCAAACAGTTAAACGTTCTGTTCAAGGCTCCAATAGCGCATGTTTTGCTTATTTACAGATCCCGAAAGATGGAAGTGAACCTCATCAGTGAAGAAAACAAGCGTATAATCAGGCAAGCCAAGAAGCGCCTCACACGCATTTTCCCGAACAACAAAATTGCTTGGATTAAGTTCCTGCACCTCAGCCAATTTGTAGGGATGAAATTTCAATTCTTTGTGAAGAATTCGTCTCACAGAACGAGCAGACAACCCAAAAGTAGATGCATGTTTGCGGGCAGACCGTCGTGGGGATCACAAAACAGATTGTCTCACTGCTTCAATGTTTTGCAGTAACCTTGCTGTTCGTGGGAGGCCAGGTTTCTTCTTCTTTACATCACCAGTTTCCCTGAAGTTGTTTACCTAGGAAACAATCGAGTGCCAGCCAGGAACACGAGCACGGGGTGGGGGTCAATATTGAAATGTTGACGAAATGCACGTCGCATGGCGACCGCTTTCCAAACTCGTCCACTCCATGATGTGCACTGAGGTTCCTGTAAAGTAAACAGAAACAAACTTTAATTTCCTGCACTCTCGAGTAAGCACCGCTCCACTATTCTCGCGGCAACCATCGCTTCAGGGCGCCAAATTCAAATAAGCAAATTGCTCTGTCCCACACGAACCAATTGAAATTGGAATTCCTCTCTCTGCTAAACAACACCGAGTAATTAGCTATTACATCACCCGGTGTTCCGTAGCAGTCAGCCATCAACGTGATGGCGATTTTCTAAGCGTAGATTAGATGTGGTGCTAGGCTGAAAGTATGGAACCCCCAGTGAGGATCGATCTCACTAGTCTTAATTGATCTAGCAAGGCAAGCTTGATAACAATTACATCACGTTGAAGTGTCCATCAACATGATGTTCTTAAACCGGGAGGGATTTCAGTTATATCTTTTTCTATGTCACGTTTTTCTTCAAAACTTCAGCAATCATGGCTCTCTGTAACATCCTATCTCTTGTAGCTTTTAGACGCTGCTATCTCCTGTTCGCTGTACATTTGATATGTCCTGTGTGTTTGAATATCACGAGCACCTTTTTCTTATTATAGATCCGAGAAATTTCTTATCAGCAAATGGTGCAACCCAAAAGAGCGAAATACAAGTGGGGGATACCAGAATCAAGCAAGTACAAAAATTTAAATACCTAGGAAGTTTTCTAACAGGAGATGGAAAGTGAGACACAGAGATCCGAAGGCGAATTGGCATAGCAAAGGACGCGTTCCAGAAACTGACTAAAGTATAAACACACAGGAAAATTTCACTAGAAACAAAGAAAAGAGTGCTGGATTGCTATGTGATGTCAGTTCTTCAATATGTCAGTGAATGCTGGACAATATCATCGAAAATGAGGACAAAACTTAAGCAGCTGAAATGTGGTTCTACAGAAGGATGCTGCGGATATCGTGGACTGAGCATGCAAGCAACGCTGAGGTATTGGAAAGAATGACAACAAAAAGGAAATTAATACAGAGCATCTGGAAGAGACAACTTAAGTTCCTGAGACATGCAATAAGGAAAGAGAGCTTGGAGAACCTGATACTGACAGGGCAGATAGCATTAAAATTCCTGGAGGTTGTAGCAGTCAGGAAAGAAAGAATATGGAGTTCCACAGTGGGGAAGTGCGAGAAAAGAAGCTAGTGGAGTAGAATTGTCGGCTACATTTCGTTGAACTATAAATGTGTAGGACCCAATTGCCAGTCTGGTTGCCCGAGTAAACTCATGTAGCAGTAAACTTATGTTCGTCGGAGCAAAAGCCATGAAAATATTTGTAGAATAGACAGTGGGAAGCTACATCCCGCCGGTGAGAAAGTGGCTGGAGTCGAACTGCTAAGTCGGGTCCTATCACGTTACTGATTCTCCTTTGGAGCCTATCGAGAACAGTGAGATGATCAGGGGACCGCTTGACGATATATGACAGCAGTATTCCATGCACGAACGGATGGTTGATTTGTATATGTGCAAGATTGATTCAGGCGGAAAAAACATCCTGGCCCTGCACAGTGACCCAACCTTTTTAGCAGTTAATTTAGCTATTGAATAAAGAAAAAAAATGGCATATCATCAGTATTAAAGACGCTAGAAAAATTAAACCGAAATAAGAAATTATGCTGTTTGAAAAAAAAAAAAGGAGTTTATTTAAACACGTGTATCCATTGAATATGAAGTAAATAATGGGTTGTATGAAAGGTTCATCCCCATTTTTTGTCGTTGATTTTCAAACATGTTAGTACGCCTCAGATTTATTGACAGCTCATTTTCTCGATAAGAGTACACTTGAGAAAGAAAGTTTTTTTTTTACATCTGTAGTAAAAATAAATTTTGCATCTGTAGTAAAAAGGAAAAAAAAAACGATGAAGGTGCGGGGTGGGGATGGGTTAAAAGAGCAGTGCAAAATTTTGAATCCGGTCGCAAGAAGAAGCCAACTGGTAAATACATCCGGATTGTCCATAGTACATGCCATAAATAGCATACTATGTAGTTTCTGTCAAGTAACCAGTCAATTGATTCTGAAAAGTACTGCACGCAACTGGACGAATTAAAGGCAATTCAAGAAAAAAAAAAAACGCCCAGAATTATCGAACAGGAAAGGTGTTGCTTTTCTTTCAGGATAATGTCAAACCCCACGTTTCTTTGGTGACCCGATAAAAATTGTTGCAGTTTGGCTTGGATGTATGACACTAACCACCTTATTCACTAGACATTGCTCGATTGTATTTTCCTTTGTTCGGGTCCTTGCAAAAATAATCTCAATGATAAAAAATGTTAAAAAAAAAACGAAACATCTTAACAAATTCTTTGCCGAGAAACCTCTGAAATTATGGGAAGATGGTATGTTTAAGTTGAAAAAATGAGAAATGTGCAACAAAAATATTCATATTTTGTTGAAAAAATATTTAATGGTATAATTTTATTTTGTGCTTTCAGTCAGTTAAGTGCCATACGTGATACACGCTTTGGGCGATCATGTCTTCAAAGAGATATAACTGAATGGGCAGAAGATTAACCCGCAGTAGATTGCTATTGCTTTCTGCGGTAGACTGGTTGCCGACAAGGCTATAGAACCCAGTGTGTCCTATTATTTGACTCATAGCTAGAGGGGGAAGAGATGTATTATATTTTTATGCAGCAATTAGTGAGGGATCAGTTTATTACTTCATAACAATATGAAACCGATCCCCCACGTTATGACCAGTAGAAGTCTTAATCATGATTCCAACTATTATATTCAGTCAGTTAGTTAAGTGCCATACGTGATACACACTTTGGGCGATCATGTCTTGAAAGAGACATGACTGACTGGGCAGACGATTACCCCGCAGTAGGTTGCCAAAAAATTAAGTACCCGGGAAGTGATCTAACAGAAGACGGAAAGTGGGACACAGAGACCCGAAGGCAAATTGGCATGGCGAAGGGCGCGTTCCAGAAGCTGACTAAAGTATTAAGACACAGGAAACTTTCACTAGAAACAAATAAGAGAGTACTAGATTTCTATGGGATGTCTATTCTTTAATATGGCAGTGAATGTTGGACAATATCATCAAAGATGAAGGAAAAGGTTTTAGCAGCTGAAATGTGGTTCTACAGAAAGATGCTGCGGATATCATGGACAGAGCGTGTGAACAATGATGGATGTTGGAAAGAATGGAAACGAAAAGAAAATTAATATTGAGCATCAGGAAAAGACAACTGAAGTTCCTAGGACATCCAACGAGGAAGGAGGGCTTGAAGAACCTGATACTAACAGGTCAGATAAAGGAAAAAAGAGACAGAGGAAAGCAGCGGATAACATATTTGAAGGGCTTGAGCAGGTGGATGGAAGAATGGGGGTTGCACAGTGTAACAGGAGAAAGCGTGCTAAGAGCCACCAGGGATAGGAAGACGTGGAAAGTCATGATCGCCTACGTCTTGAAAGAACAAGGCTTATGAAAGAAGATGTGCTAGACAATATTATCACTCGAGTCTCTCTTGCATATCTATAAGTCCAACATTCGTTTATGCTTTGAAAATTGCTGTCAAACCTGTTTAGCGTTTATGCTGTATATTTAGAGATCATGATAAAAACCAAACAGAAATCTGCAATATCATTAGTCCTAACCTGGCATATTGGATTCACCACTTCTCCATCGCCCTAATATAGATTTTTTTTACACTATTTACATTATTCGGATAATTGTCCTCATCTTAGTTGCAATTTGTACAACGTTTCGGCCGTTGTACGCTTCGACCTTCTTCAGGTGCTAGGAATTCCGAACAACCCTTTATTACAATCACTGGGGTATGTCATTCTCATTCCTTGCGTAGATCCTCTTTTTGTAGTCATGAGTTATCTCCTTCTAACGCTTTATGTTACTTGTTCACCTCAGCTGTAGCCTCGTATTGAACTAACAACTATTTGGGTCATTCACAGGACCTAACCAACGTCGCTATCCACTTGGCCATGTGTCCTTAAGGACAAGAACAACTGAATTTTCTTATAGAAGGTTAGTTCCTGTAATTTGCCCCAAAGAGTTGTGAGGCTACAACAGTGTTGAACAAGTAACTTAGAGGGTTAGAGGGAGATAACTCATGACTACAAAAAAGGTCTACGCAAGACATGAGATTGATATACCCCAGTGATTGTATTAAGGAGTTCGGTCGGAAATTTCTAGCATCTGAAGAAGGCCGGAGCGTACAACGGCCGAAACGTCCTACAAATTGCAACAAAGATGAGGACAATAGTACGAATAATGTAAATAGTGTAAACACTACCTCATCTCAAACGAATGGCTTTCCTTTCTTCTTCTTCTATGTGCCCTGTCCCTTCAGGACGTAGGCGATCATGGATCTCCACGTCTCCCTATCCCTTGTGGCTCTTAGTATGTTTGTTCCTGTTGCCACTGGCAACCCCCGTTCCGTCATCCACCTGATCAGACCCTGCAAATATGTTATCCGCTGCGTTCCTCTGTCTCTCCTTCTTTCTATCTGTCCAGTCAGTATCTGGTTCTCCAGGCTCTCCTTCCTCATTGCATGTCCCAGGAACTTCAATTGTCTCTTCCTGATGCTCAGCATCAATTTCCTTTTGTTGCCATTCTTTCTAACACTTCGTCGTTGCTTATATGCTCAGTCCACGATATCCGTAGCATCCTTCTGTAGAACCACATTTCGGCCGCTTCCAGTTTTGTCCTCATTTTCGATGATATTGTCCAGCATTCACAGCCGTATTGAAGAACTGACATCACGTAGCAGTCTAGCACTCTTTTCTTCGTTTCTATTGAGATTTTCCTGTGTGTTAGTATTTTGCTCATCTTCTGGAACGCGTCCTTTGCCATGCCAATTCGCCTTCGGATCTCCGTGTCGCACTTTCCATCTCCTGTTAGAACACTTCCTAGGTACTTAAATTCTTGTACTTGTTTGATTCTGTTATCCCCTACCTGTATTTGGCATTTTGGGTTGTATCTTTTGCTGACGACCATGCACTCAGTTTTCTTAAAGTTTATTTGTAGTCCTTTCTTGTCACTCTCCACTGCTACTTTCTGTATGAGATCTTGCAGTTTACTTTCCGTGTCCGCAATCAGTACTGTATCGTCCGCATATCTTATGTTGTTCAGGTTGTGGCCTCCAATAACAAATCCTGGTGTGTCATCTAGGGTCCTCAAAATATTCTCGCTGTATAGGTTGAACAAATCCGGTGAAAAGACACATCCTTGTCTTACGCCTTTTTCTATCTTTGTGTATCTACTGAGGTCGTTACCTGTCCGTATGCAGGCCGTTTGCTGCCAGTAGAGATTCTTGATTATTCTTATGTCTTTGCCGAAAATGTCGAGGTTGCCTAGCATTTCCATCAATTCTTTGTGTCGTATTTTGTCGAATGCCTTCGCGTAATCAATGAGATTTTCTATAAATATATTCATTGCCGAATCTTCTGATGTTCTTTTTACTTTGGTACCTGAATCTACGCATTTAATCGCAGTACTAGATTGGCTGTGAGGTCTTAATTTGCAGTTAAAACTACGTTAACAATTTCTTCTCTGACACTTCTCGCTTGTGCAAATCTATTCCGGTTTTTTGTCAACATCGATCTTCAAAAATTTAAATGCGATGTCAACTGTTATCTACTGTTTTCTTAACTCCTAGTTCTGTTATTGTCCTCTCTCAATAATAATGTTTTTCTTTTTTCTCATATTTTTTCACATCCGGTAATCCGGTAATCCTGCGTCTTAGTCGCTTTCTTGGTTTGCTGAGGATGAGATGATAATTAAAAACAAACAGAAAAAAGTAAATTAGTGTGAACACTTGTTATGTCGTGAGTAAGAATAAATAACTCAACAACAGGAATAGGTTAATTGTTGTATTCCGTGACAATAGTATTTACAAAGGTTATTAGTATCCAATACAAGAATAAAGTTTAATCGTCTCAACCATCGTAAGACGTAGTATGAGCAATGGGTACTTCCGGGTCGTCACCGGAAGTCTACGACTGACTTGTCGATCGGCTGCTCGTCACACTCTATATTTAGTTGTCGCTCCCAGTAAGGGAAACATGTGACACATGGTCAGTTATAACTGGGATTTCCGGGCCATATGGCCCGTCCAAAAAATGTCTGTCTACCTTTGCCCAGTCGTGCCTCTACCCTTCGGCGGAACCACGGCTGGGCTATAGCTCTCTGCTCGGAAGCAGAGAGCGCCCTCCACCCGAAGGCAGAGAGCCGACAGTGTCGTAGAGAGTACGGCTGCTCGGCACACTCTCCTGCGTAGATGCCACCATTACTTTACATAGTAATGGAATAGTCCATTATAGCCGAATAGGCGCAGGCGTCCCAACAGCACTTTAAATAAACACAGACAGAAATGCATACTTAAACTTTATCATATTTGCTTATTTACTCCAAACTATTTACAATTTTCCTATTTGCGTTTTACCCCTTGTATAAGCGGAGATGCTAATACATGGCCATTGTTTATGTAACCATTCCATATCACATTTCAAACTAATCTTTTATTAGAAAACGTCATTTCTGTTTCCCTGTGCAAAATTTACTGTCCGAAGTAGGCATCTATGCCGATGACACCACAATTTACTCCCGCATCAGTAAGAAATCCGGTATGGCGGACAAACATAACCTCGCGTAATCTTGAGAAGGATCTACCCTCAGAGGTGGACTGGAGTAAGAAGTTGTTTGTAAATTTCAATGCTACTAAAACGTAACTGCTATCTGTCAATCATCACAGGCAACCTATCCTGCCACCCCCATAAGCGTGGACCAAGAGAATCTCTCTGAGAACAATACACTGACCGTCCTCGGCCCTACTATATCTTCCGACCTGAAATCATTACATTGAGTCAATAGCTAAATCCACTGCTAGAAAGGTTGGTATCACTATATCGACCAAGTGTCATTTTCCGCCTGAATCTGTCTTGCACATATACAAGTCGACCAGCTGACCGTGCATAGAATACTGTTGTCATATTTGGTCAGGCGCCCCTGCTGTTCATCTCAGTGTTCTTGACAGGCTCCAAAGGAGAATCTGTAATGTGATAGGTCGCGACTTGGCGAAGATTAACGAAATGTTTTTAAACAACTGACAATTTGAAATAATTTGTGTGAACATTATTTTTTATTGATATTCGTATATAAGTAGATATTCTATTTATAATAGGATATAACAGTATATACATTTAGTGCTACCGGCCTGATTATTTACGATAAATTTTTGTTACGAAAATGTGTGTCATTCGGCACGATTCGAACCTGCGACCTCTATCAACACAGGTCATTCGTGGTCGAGAGGTCTAGGACGCGCCAGATCAATTGGTGGCTTCCCCTATATATATATATATATATATATATATATATATATATATATATATATATATATATAAGTTTATAAAGGAATGAGAGTCTGATGATATGAGCTAGTTAAGCTCATTGAAATGAACTATAGTTTATAACTAATATGACGTGTTGAGTTTTCCTTTATAAACTTCATATCGCTCTGGTCAGCGCCCATCGAGCTCTCTATATGGATTTACCTATTAATAATTTATATTAAGGAAATCTTGTTGGATTATCTTCACCGTTTACGGACTGACAACTATATATATATATATATATATATATATATATATATATATATATATAAGTTTATAAAGGAATGAGAGTCTGATGATATGAGCTAGTTAAGCTCATTGAAATGAACTATAGTTTATAACTAATATGACGTGTTGAGTTTTCCTTTATAAACTTCATATCGCTCTGGTCAGCGCCCATCGAGCTCTCTATATGGATTTACCTATTAATAATTTATATTAAAGAAATCTTGTTGGATTATCTTCACCGTTTACGGACTGACAACTATATATATATATATATATATATATATATATATATATATATATAGAAACGTTTTTGAGAGAGCGTTCGTTCGAGAGATTGTTTACATCACGTGACGCAGAAAGCGACAGATTGTTTTAAATATTTGTAAACGCAAACCTATCTTTAATAATACTTATAAATTGTTTTAGAGAAAGTTTTTTAATTGTATCTAAAAAATGTTTAACTATTGAAATATTTATAGAGATTCAAAACACCTAAGTCCGTATTTAACCCTAGCAAGACAGTATACGTGTATCATCATTATGTTATATATATGAGGTGTATTTACACGGCAAGAATTCATTCAAACAAGTTTTGTGAAATTTTACCAAGAAATGTGTCTCGATTTAACTTTTATTATATTTTTTTCAATTTCAGAATAAGGCGTATTAAGATTGTCACTATCCATAAACTACCTAAAGATCCAAGTATTTTTCTGTTTTATGCAAGTTCTTTCACCTATTACAGTCATTATGAAGAACTGGGTGTTCTTTTTTTTGCTCAGTAAATTCTGGCGTTTTTAGATCCCAGTTCAAAGTGACTTCATATGTAACGTTCAATCGGACGTATCAAATATTTATACTTGTTACTAATTTTTGTAGGCGTATTCAAATATATGGCAGGCGTATTAGATATTTTATTGATACTTTCTGTGGAGAAACATATTTGTTTTATCTGAGCCGTTTCTTTAAATGATAATGATTTCTATAATTTTAAGTCTTTTCTTGCAATCCTGTATAACATTTTGATAGCATCTGCTAAAATGTGTCTAATGTTAATGGTTCTATTTTAGGCTGGCTGTGAAGTGCTAATCGATATAGACAGAAATTGCACTAAGTTTCGATCAAACGCAAGTGATGCTATGAGAGAGTATTATTTTTTTTTTAGTGGATACTCGTATTTTGAGTGGATGAACCGTTTATTTATTAAACAGTGTATTTATTTACGAGTGTAACCCAGCAGTTAAAAAATGACAGCAAAATATCTGAGTGCATTATTAGCTGTTTTCTTAGTGGTTATTCCCCTCTCTTGAAGCTGACATGAGGGAATACACACACACACACACACACACACACACACACACACACACACACACACACACAAACACATATATATATATGTATATATTTATATATATATATATATATATATTTAGTATATCGAGGCAGCAAGTAATTTTCTAGACATATGCTATTAAATATAAGAGACAATGAATGTCTATTATGTTTAATCATGAGCCGTTCTAAACGTCGTATTTTTGCTTTAATTTCAGTTGAAAATAAAGACAAAAATTCTCCAACATTTGGATAATTATTTATTGGTTTTCTTCTAAGCTTTCGGCTCACATGAGCCATCTTCAGAGAGGTAGTTTAAACTGAAATATTATAAAATCCACCATCACCGACGATTTTATTTTGTGTTGACATAAAACTCCGCTTGGCAACGGCAATAGTTACCAAAAATAATAAACGCATATATATATATATATATATAAAACACACAAAACTTCAACTATTACCTTAAATACAAACCCCCACCACATACACAATTGACTAGATATAAGAATAGAAATTTAAAAATAAAAATTTAATAGAAAAACCGGTTTCCAAACTATGATCTAATTAATAATTAAAAATTAAAAATTTAATAGAAAAAAAGAAATTCCCTAAATCCAAAGTTAAGATTAAATATACAAATTCACATTAATTATTAAGACTCTGCCTAAATTAAATATATCCGCGCCAACCACTTCAAGGATATAGTCTAGTCACTAGATAATAAAATCTTACAACTGTCTAGAAATCAAAGAATTAATAAACCACTTAAAAAACACACTCTCCAAAAATTCCAACGGTCAGAGACTTATTCCCCTATCACTAACCCCCACCAACACCTCTAACAAAACTAAATAAATATAAGGAAAGAGGATTTCCATTACCTTACACAAGTTGCAATGTCGAAACAATCGTACCTTTTGTAGCGGATATATATAGAATGATTATGTTCTAAAATATTATATATATATATATATATATATATATATATATATATATATTCTTTCTGACGGGTACTCGACATTTTGTGCTTGTACGCCGTTTGTTTCTTTTTTTATCCCCACTTTTGCCCTAAGAAGAGGTTCTCTTCTGGGTGTTCAAGACGATTAAATTATAGTTAAGTTAGCGCCAGTTCTAGCGATTTAGTTTCTTATAATTGGTGTTAGTTTCACTGTGATTAGTATATATATATATATATATATATATATATATATATATATGAAATTATTTTTGATCGATACTCGTATTAAAGTAGATATTCTGTTTATAATCAAACTGTATATATACTTATTTCCAGCGGCCTGATTACTTACAATAAATTGTGTTACGAAATTGTGTGTCATTCAGCAGGATTCGAACCTGCGACCTCTATCCACATAGTGGAATCCACCAATTGAACTGGCGCGTCTTAGAGCTTTCGACCACGAATGACCAACAGCCCAAACAAAGTCAAATCAAGCCTATATAACACAATTTTCGATTCACGCAAATAATCATATCCGCACTGAACTATATCTTAATGTCAACAAATCCTGCCATATTTATAATAAATATTCATAGCTCTATATATCTGGCACTCCAAGTTTGTGGCCCCTTTGGAAATTTGTCTGAGAAAAATGGAACAGGCTATCACAAGACCTGTGAGCGATATTAGATAGACGTACCTGTCCGGAGGTCGTCGTTGGTTGCGTTAGCATGATGCAATATCGTCGTAAATATATCCAATAATTTGTTTTAGAAAAATAATAATTAAATAGATATTAAAATAATTAAATTGATATTCACATTTTTGTAATAATTAAATAAATATTTAAAATATTGTATTATGACATGAAGAATTGTATTAGAATAAAATAATAATAATAATAAAATGATTTTATATAAAAAGAATAAAATGAATTTTAAAAAATTGTTTAATAAATAAATGGATATTATAAAATAAAAAAAAATGTCATTTATAAATTAAAAGTTTTGAAAAATTAGAATAAAATGCATTCTGAATCAAAATAAAAGTAGTATATTGACTCAAAAAGTCTCTTTAAGTTAGGTCAAAAATATAAAATGTGTTCTTTCTTTCTTCATCACGTTTTTTTTTTTTAGAATATGTTGGGATACGGAGAAAGCTGAAAGAACAATTTTGTAATAATAATGGATACATAACCGGAAATAAGGTCTAGACAAGGGTTTTAAAAATTAGGTTGAAAAAGGAAATCATGTATTCCCCCCAATTTTTTTTTTTTCAAATTTAAAATGAATCTCTATTGTGATTAATTAAATTGAACACACACATAAAGTTTTATGTCTTCCCGTATTTATAAATAACAAACGTATAGTTTCTTATATTTAAATGAAAATCATTTTCACAACTATGATCTGACATTTTCTGATGATGAGGTACAATATCTCGAAACATAGAAATTCCGTGTCGCAATGTATTTTTAATTAAGGAAACAAATTTACTTATATGATTATATAAATATATCATAGAACGAAAAACACACCACGAACTAGATTTCAACCACAACTGTCTCCTCAGGCAAAAAAAAAAAAAACAAAAAAAAAAAAAACATAGGGGACTGGTTTGGTCGAAACTTAGGTAGTAAGTAAGTGGTGCGTACTTTGACATACTGTTGCCTCTGTATATTCTAGAGTATGCTGCTTCAACCAGCACCACTTTTACTGGTATATATATATGCGCCTCTCTTTCTCGTTATCTATCTATCTATCTATCTATCTATCTATCTATCTATCTATCTATCTATCTATCTCAGTCTGTTCAGATCTATCTATCTATCTATCTATCTATCTATTATAAAAGTAAAACATGTTAACCCTGGAACACTAACCATCAATTAAAGTTACACCACTACTAACCATGGGTATATAAGACCCGATTTTGAAAATATCAAAAAAATATTAAATATATATCTTTATTTGAAATATTTTACATACAGGTACTTCAAAATTTGTAATATGAGTTAACATTAATAGAAACTGTAAAAGGTAAGAAAATCAGTTAGTGAAAATTAATTAAATTGTAATTAAAATGGTGTCATTTGCGCTGGGTACTATATACCCATGGTTAGCATGGTTAGTGTTCTCGGGTTAAATAAGCTTTTTCTAATTGCTCTTTATCAAGAGATTTGTGATGTGCTGATAATAATGTGCAAAAGTTTAAATAAATTTCGAGAAATGACAAGTCAGCCTACGGGAAAGTATGGTGCGTTTCTGACCAATGTAAACATTTAATGTTGGTTTCTTTATTATTATTATGTCCTTTTTCCTCATATTTCGATTTCTGCTATAGTCGCATTACCTACCAAGTCTGCAGCAAGACCTAAGGCAGGTCGTGGTGTGTTGTTATGGCAACATGTTTTTGTCTCCCCTAACATCCCTAGCGTTACACAGAAAAAGTTCTCCTAAAAAAGACAATTGTTTTGTATATCTCTTCTACTAAATGTAAATCTTGTTTGTATTTACTGCCCTCTTTCATGATTAAATATTTTTTCTTTCAGTTTTCATGTTGTTTGACTAATTGAATCATCCAGTTCTTTGTTGTTTCTATGTATGTTAGTAAGCCAATAGTTGTTGTCTTGTATGACAATTCTAGCTGAATAAGACCTTTTCCACCTTCTTTACGGGGTATGTATAGACGGTCTACATCAGCTTTTGGATGATGCGTCTTATGCTTAGAAAGAAGCTTTCTTGTGTTAGAATCCATTCGTCTGATGTCGTTTAGAGTCCAGGTCAAGATGTTGAAACTATATTGGACCACTGGAATGGCAAGGCTGTTCTGAGAATTTAATTCAGTTTATTATTATTATTATTATTATTATTATTATTATTATTATTATTATTATTATTAAAAAGGGATTCAGAAAATAAACAGCCCCACAAAATGTACCTCAAATATTTTCAGATTGGAGTCTGTCGACTAAAAAACGTAATTGACAACTGACCGTTACGCTACCTTGCATCAAGAACATTCACACCCATTCGTTGCCTCCGTGTACACATGCAAAGGGAGGTTATTCCAGTACGATAATGCGCTGGCCTCAGGCCGGAGTTGTCTGGAATTTGCGTGAGAAGCATTGTGGAGATTTGCAATGTATTGTGTGGACGCCACATCTTCCCGACATGAGCCGTATTGAGCATTTATGTCACGTGGTGAAATAGCCTCGTCATACACGCACACATAAAATGTTAAACATGATTACACCAGAGAGTTATAGTCCGCCTTCCCCCACCCCGGTGTCTTCCGACGCATGTAGTGAGTTTGAATATAATTGAATATCTCATTATTGTGGTTATTTAGTGTAGTATATCCACTTCGTTAATTGAAAAAGAAATAGACAACAGAGTTTTTTTTTTTTTTTTTACTAAATACAGCTTACTTTAGTACAAGGTCCCAAGTACAGCTCACTCAGTGAGGACTGAACTGACTACTAAGCCAGACGGGTAGCCAGAGTGTTCTGGGTGGGGGTGGCCGGCATCTGAATCAGGAGGACCTCTAGCAAAAATTCGTACACTAAATTCATTTCGCACCATTTTCACAGGAGGAGGTAAACGAATTTTCGGCTACACCTTATGGTCATGTAGCTAAGCGTTGCTGGATGTCAGGGACATCAAGAAATTTGTCCTTTCAGGAGATTTTTTCAATTTGGAACAGAGCCAAAAATCACAAGGGTTCAAGCGTGGTGAATAAGGTGTAATCGATTTTTTTAGCAAGGAACTGGCGAAGACCTGACATATCATTTTTCTTTTCCCTCATCCTTTTTTAGAATATCTCGTATTTTCCAATAATCTTCTTCTAATACCTAAAAGAAAAACCATCACCAAGAGCCAGTCAAGATAGTGTTTTAGAAAATGAAGCTGTTTTAATAGTGTACAGGGAAGGAAAAGAGGTGTCTATTATAAGGGTATGTAGGTTAGATAACGGCTTGCACTATACTTAAAAAAGTTAAGATTATAGTGCTCGGGAATGTATCCTCTCGGGAACCCATTCTACGATGCAACTCACAATTTATGTTCCAAGAATTCATGCACTGACGCCCTGAAGGACACGTGGCCAGTGGATAAAAACGTTGCCCACATCCAGTGACTTCATCCAAGAGTTGTAAGTTCAGTATCTTGCTACAACAGCAGAGAACAAAAACTTATACAATTGAGTTAAACTAATACACCTGAGAGTGGCAAGACTCATGGAACTAGAACAATACACCCCACTGATCGAAATAAAGTGTTCGGTTCGAAATCCCCTGAAGAAGGTGAGAGCGTAGAACGCCCGAAACGCCGTGAATATGGTAATGCAGATGAGGACAACAGTTCCAACAATGTAAATAAGGAACAGAATATTTTCCCAACCTCTTTGCGAGATGATTCCTATATTAAGATCGAGTTAAAGTCTGATGTGAGTATTCCAGGCAAAAACCTCAAAGTCTAGAATCGTTCAGTGATAATGAAATTCCAGTGATGATGAAACGCCACTAACTTGTTTACTATTTTACCATTATTTGGTCTGTTGTTCTCATCATTATTTCCATGTTTCAGTCGTTTCACGATTTTACAGGTGATACACGTCGGAATTTCGAACTTAACCCTTGGGGACATATAGACCAGTGGATAGAAGCGTTAATTGAAGTAATGAAAAAAAAACTGACTTGAACCAAAGAGTTGTGAGTTCAAAACATGGCCAGAGCAGAGAGAACAAAAACTCAGAGAGTTAAGTTACTGTGCTGTTGAACGTATATCGCCTAAAGAAGGCCGGGGCGTGCAACGGCCGAAACGTCGTGAATATGGCACTAACGATGAGGAAAAAGTCCGAATGATGTAAATAGTTACAATACTTTATATCTAAACTTATTTGGAATTTTGTCTGTGTGTGTGCATATGTGTGTGTCCGTTACATATAGACTCCGAAACGGCTAAACCAATTTTCTTGAAAATTTACACAATTGTACTATAAGTGTCTGCGAGTGTTCTTAGCTAGGTTTTGTGTTGAGGTACACCCGATAAATATCGAAAATCGATAATCTAAAAAATCGGGTTATAGAAGGAGTGTTCAGATTTTAATCAAATTTGATACACTCATAGACAAAGACATAAGAAACGATATTCAGAAGTTTCAAGGTTGCAGTTCTTACAATAGTGCAGAAAATCGGTAGTATATATATATATATATATATATATATATATATATATATAAAAGGCAAGATATTTGTGTGTGTGTCTGTTTATCTGTCTGTATGTCCTTCATACAAATCCACAATTTTTATCCGATTCTCAGCAAACTTCACACATATATTATTTAGGCTGAGTCTGAGCTCCAGGATCATGGAGTAGTTTTAAAGTTTTCATTACACCGGAGCAACACCGGGCTATACTGCTAGTCATAAATATAAACAGATACTACTAACTTGGTTTGGTGGGTATTCAATATCTCTCATTGAACTGTGAGAGCAAGATCAGAAGACAGATCAGCTGCCAGGCTCTGGTCTGTGAGAGCAAAATATGGAGAATGATCAGCTTCCAAGTACTTGTTATCTAGATTTTTGGTGATACTCTCATAAACCCTGATATCTTTTGTATATAAATATATATATATATATATATATATATATTTTCATATTCAGCATTTTTTATGTCAGTCGCACACTAAAGGCATAACACTGTAGATTCTTATCTCAGCTTTCCTCATCATCAGTCCCTTGACTCCTAAAATCGTTAATGATGGTGAGGAACCTAAAGACAGAAGAAATAGACACTCTTCTTTAGGATGATCTTTTGGCAGTTGCTCTCAGAAGGTCCGGCATTGTCATGTCCGTCGGCTCTTTGATGTTGTTTGAACAAGTTTTGTGTTGCCGCCTCGTTTGTCTGCGCCTTGAACAGTGTCTCATATGATGGTCTTGCCGCGGCTGTTATGCTATGTGACGTGACTAAACCCTGATATCATCGGACGAGATTCTCGTCGGCCCACGAGACTTTTAACCTTACTCCGTACATTGTCATTGATTTCGTGCTCCCAGTAAAAAATGAGGACGAGCTTTCTCGAGAATTCTTTCTCGAACGCCAGGAGTATTTTTTTTTTTTTTTTTTTTGTTCAAGCGTCCAAACAAAAGGCCTAAACATCAACTGATACCGTAATTTAGACTGTTGAAAAAGCAATATCTCTGGTGTAGGTATGTTATGACACGTCATAGCCTCCATCTGATGAGGTGAAGAATTAATGTAACTTATATGGTAGGATACATTCAAATATCATCATCATCATCATCATCATCACATTGAGCATCTAAGTGTAGAATAAACAAACAACCTTCTGTTGGCAGTGGCTCTCAAGAGTTCCGGCATTAACATATCCGTCAGCTCTTAGTCTTGTCTGGCATGCTTTTGAGTTGACGTCTCCCTTTCTGTCCAACTCCAACAGTACCTCAAATGATGATTTTCCAGCGGTTTTTATGCTGAGTGACATGGCTAAATTATTACATCTCCGATGTGGCAAGAAATTATTATTGTTGGCCTATTAGACTATTGACATTTTTCGTATGTAGTCATTGGTTTTGTGCTCCAAGACGAGCTTTCTCAAGCATGTGTTCTTTTAGATAAATACGATTTCTGCCTAAAAGTAACGAGACTGGGTGTACTATTTGACCTCTGAGCATCATCCACACTAAGTTCTTGCCACAGCGCCAGACGACCAATCATCAATTCTTCAAATAGATCTCGTGGAATTTACTTCGTTTCGCTCAGAAAGGAACGAGTGTTGTAGCAGAAAAAATCATGGCTGCTTCACCACGACAATACGCCTCTTTACCGACAAAAAAGATTACCGTACTGGAAAAAAATCTCTAGTAATCTGATATTGTTTTACGTGAATTTTTCTCACCCAAATTCAAGGGGCTCGTCAAGAAGATAAAGGCCTAGGAGTCATCGAGAGAGCCATAACGACAAAACCTAGGGGAATCGAAGAGAAATCATTCCAGCAGCGATTAAGAAGCGTGGCAGAGACGGATGGAAAAGTACATTAGACTCGAAGGGGATTTCTTTTGAAGAGGAAACCATGTAGATTGGATTTGGAATAAATTGTTTGTGACGTCAATCACTTTATTTTTAGGCAGATTTCGTATTCCACAACATGATGTGACAGTGTGAAACCTACTAAATACTGACCTCATGAATCCTATCATTGCCAATTAGTCACTTAGAATCATAAATGAATGGTTCCCGAAAAACTAATTAAGTCATTAACTGATGATATCCGATAAACAAGAAAACATCCACTGACGAAAATAGCAATATTTTTAATTAAGGTACTTAGCTTTGTTTATATCTATGAGATGAGGTAGTATTTACAGTATTTACATTATTCGGACTATTGTCCTCATCTTTGTTGCCATTTGTACGACGTTTAATAATAGATTATTCTATTTGTCTATATTTCTGAGATGAGGTAGTGTTTACAGTATTTACATTATTCGGACTATTGTCCTCATCCTTTTTGCCATTTGTACGACGTTTAATAATAGATCAGTCTATTTGTCTATATTTCTGAGATGAGGTAGTATTTACAGTATTTACATTATTCGGACTATTGTCCTCATCCTTTTTGCCATTTGTACGACGTTTAATAATAGATCATTCTATTTGTCTATATTTCTGAGATGAGGTAGTATTTACAGTATTTACATTATTCGGACTATTGTTCTCATCTTTGTTGCCATTTGTACGACGTTTAATAATAGATCATTCTATTTGTCTATATTTCTGAGATGAGGTATTTACAGTATTTACATTATTCAGACTATTGTCCTCATCTTTGTTACGACGTTTAGTAATAAATCATTCTATTTGTCTATATTTCTGAGATGAGGTAGTATTTACACTGTTTACATTATTAGGACTATTGTCCTCAACTTTGTTGCCATTTGTACGAGATTTCGACGTTTTCTACGCCCCAGCCTTCTTCAGGTGCTAGAAGTTTCGAACCGAACTTTTTACAATCACGGGGGTATATCATTCTCATTCGTTGCGTGAAGCCTCTTAAGCCTGGACATTAGGTTTATAAGTCTCAAAAATTCAGTTGTTTTTCTCCTTAAGGATATAAACGTTGATTAGTTCCTGAATTGATTCTTAGAGTTGTGAGATCAATACCAGGCTACAGCAGTGGTGAACAAATAACTTGCTGGGTTAGAGGGAGATAACTCATGATTTCAAATCGGGGCATTACGCAAGGAATGAGGATGATATACCCCAGTGATCGTAATAAAGCGTTCGGTTCGAAATTTCTAGCACCTGAAGAAGGCCGGGCGTACAACGGCTGAAACGTTGTACAAATGGCAACAAAGATGAGGACAATAGTCCGAATAATGTAAATACTGTAACAGTTTTATTATCTGACATACAAAATATAATTTTCCTTCTATTCTAAAAACAACTTTATGATTACAATGACAAATATCTATTTAATAAAAAACGTAATATTGTTTTTGCGTATATTTTCTTTAAAATCTTTTATATAAAAGAATCCAGATTCCAGTTCACATTACATTTGCGAGGACTATAATCAAATACAAAAGCCAAACGCTATTAAAAGTTGGAATTTGATTCCAGAAAGTAACATTGACGCATGGCCAGTTTTATGTTGCATGCTTAAGAGCAAGAAATCCTAAAAGTTTTTTCTTCTTCCTTAAAAAAGAAAAAAAATCCTCTAATGTATTGTTTACCATGAAGACTTTAAAATTAAATTAGATTTAATTAAAGAAGTTATTAAACCACGAAGTAGGTTTTGGTAGGATGTGCGTTGTGGTACAGTGTATATCGACACGGAACGACAATTCGGGGTGCCGAGTTCGAATTCCAGTTGAATTCCTTGCATTCACTTACGCATTAATAACCTTCGGAAAGGTATTAATCAGTCTCTTCCCCCAGTTATGGGTTAAATAATAAAACAGATAGTTTTCTGTAGCCTTGGCTAGCATCCAGTCTGCCGCAGAAAGCAATGGCAACATACTGCGGGATAACGTTCGGCCCAGTCAGGCATGTCTCTTTCAAGACATGATCGCTCAAAGAGTGTATCATGTATGGCACTTAACTAACTAACTAGGGTTTTTGTCAAAGTATTTTTCCAAATAAATTAGCTTACTTAAATTTTCTCGATTGGTTTGTGAAATTAAACGAAACGTAAAGTTTGTAAGTCTTGACAAAAATGTTAGCGATAACTTCAACAATAATGAATATTAACAAAACTTGGTTATAAACAACCGACAATTTGAAATGAATTGTTTGAACATTATTTTTTATCGATACTTGTATTTAAGTAGATATTCTGCTTTTAATTAAACAGTATTATATATTTATATCTACTGGCCTGATTATTTATTATTTAATATTATGGCACACATTTTCGTAATAACAATTTATCGTAAATAATCAGGCCAGTAGATATAAATATATAATACTGTTTAATTAAAATACAGAATATCTACTTAAATACGAGTATTGATAAAAAATAATGTTCAAACCGAATTTCAATACTGAATATGTTTTGCAAATAATTCAAATATTTTCTAACCTGAAGCAACTCGATATATTGCGCATTTTCCTATAAGTATGCACTGAAATTTTGACCAACATCAGTTACTTAATGCCACTTTTATTGTGATAACGTCGACTTGTTTAATAAAATCGAAACTGTTGTCGACGTTTGTGCTTTTCTATAGCACGTTCTGCTAAGATTGCCGTTACGAACATAAAATAGCCACTTTGGGGCATTTTGTTAATGCTTGCATTACTCATATTTCTTCCAGGCAGGGCGAATCTTCTTAGGCCAAGTAATATGAGTGTGATTCATTTGGCATGGTAAATTCTAAGCACAGTCTTACACCGTATTCCCTGTCACTAACAACACAATGAGAAAAATTTGCTTGCTTTTGATATAAAAGCTAAAAAGCAGGATGTATTAAAAGCATTCTTCGTCTTTTCTTCTTCTTCTTCTTTTTTCTATGTGCCTTGTCTCTTCAGGTCGTAGGCGATCATGGCTTTCCACGTCTCCCTATCCCTGGTGGCTCTCAGCACGCAACCCCCGTTCCACCATCCACCCTCACAGGTCATTACGATGCACGTTGTTTTCCTTTGTCTCTCCTTTCATCCTTCTGGCCTGTTAGTATCAGGTTCTCCAAGCCCTCCTTCCTCATTGCATGTCCCAGAAACTTCAGCCGTCTCTTCCTGATGCTCAGTGTTAATTTTCTTTTCGTTTACACCCTTTCCATAACCTCATCATTGTTTACATGCTCGGTCCATATCCGCAGCATCCTTCTGTAGAACCACATTTCAGCTGCTTCAAGTTTTTTCTTCATCTTCTATGATATTGTCCAGTATTCACTGCCGTATTGAAGAACTGACATCACATAGCAATCTAGTACTCTCTTCTTTGTTTCTAGTGAAATTGTCTGTAGAACCACATTTCAGCTGCTTCAAGTTTTTTCTTCAACTTTAATGATATTGTCCAACATTCACTGCCATATTGAAGAACTGACCACACAGCAATTCAGTACTCTTTTTTTGTTGTTTCTAACGAAATTGTCCTGTCCCTTAATACTTTACTCAACTTCTGGAACGCTTCGCTGCAAATTCCGATTTCTATGTCGCACTCTCCGTCTTCTGTTAGAACAATTCCCAAGGATTTAATTTTTTTTACCTGCTTGATTTTAGTATCTCCCACCTGTATTTGGCATTTTGGGGTGATTTTTTTGATGATGACCATGCATTCGGTCTTCTTGCAGTTTATTTGTGGTCTTTCCTTGTCTTTCCTTAAGCTACCTTCTGTAGGAGGTTTTGTAGTATTTTGTCCGTGTCTGCTATCATCATCAACGAAACGTAGAGTTTGTAAATCTTGACAAAAATGTTAGCGATAACTTCAACAATACTGAATATTAACAAAACTTGCTTATAAACAACCGACAATTTGAAATGAATTGTTTGAACATTATTTTTTATCGATACTTGTATTTAAGTAGATATTCTGTTTTTAATTAAATATATTTATATCTACTGGCCTGATTATAATTAAACAGTATTATATATTTATATCTACTGGCCTGTATTTTGTCCGTGTCTGCTATCAGCACTGTATCATCTGCGTACCTTAGGTTGTTCAAATTGTGGCCTCCGATGACGAATCCTGGCATAACATTTAGGGTCCTCAAAATAGTTTACAAGTAGAATAGTTTTATACACCTTATTTAGCAATGATATTATTTTACAGACATCTGAAAACTATGACTACGATATATCATCATCATCATCATCATCATCATCATCATCATCATCATCAATATATCCATCATTATCATAATAATAATAACAACAAAAAAGCATCGACAACTAGAAAGAAGCCAACACACCAAACATAATAATGAAAGGCTACAGACTAACGCCGTGCTCATCTCTTCAAATATATAAGCACCTGGAAATATAAGTTGCAAGATCTGAAATACGTTTACCATTCCAGTAATAGTAGGAGCACTAGGAATGATTCGTAAGAATTAACATTGAAAACACTCAGAGAATCCTAGGAAACCCATCACTGTATGAGGTTATTTTAATCAATTCATTCCAAGGAAGCCGGTAACGCCACGAAAACGCAAAGATTTACTTGGCGTAAAACAGAATTGAAAGACTTTAAAAGGAAGCGAAAATCCAATTCTAAACAGGGAACAAGAGATAAACCTCTATTCTTGTTAAAAAAAAAAAACACAGGAATGAGTGTGAATCGGACAACAAGCAAACCTATCTACTCGTATTGAGGACAAAATAGATAAATAGTAATTGAAGTTTCTGAGTTCAAACTTGGACAGCTTATAGTCTTGGAATTATTTGAACATTTATTCTCATCTTGGTTGATAAAGTTGTTTTAATAGACACAACGTTTCGACCAAGTACCCTCTGGTCATCATCCGGTGTCCATAAATTTGCTGATGTGATTCATCTCGTTGATTATTTCGCAATAATCAACGAGATAATCCAACACTACCCTCTGGTCATTACCTGATGAGGACCAGAGAATACTTGGTCGAAACGTTCTACTTAATATAACATCTATATCAACCAAATTGAGAACAAAAGTTCGAAATAATTCCAAGATTAATGAAATGTACTCATCTCAGAAATAAATACAAATTTGAACAAATTATGTATATTAATATCACTAGCATCCAGTGAGGTTTGAACTCATTTTCGTACCAATTTTCTGTTAATGTATATATATAAAATTCAAGATGTTTGTGTGTGTCTCTGTCTGTCTGTCTGTATGTCCTAAATACAAATTCACAATTTTTATCTGATTCTCACCAAACTTCACATAAATATTTTTTAGGCTTCCGGTCAGGTCATGGAATAATTGTTTTTTCAGATTTCCTCGTGATATTGGAAATCGATACACCGATATCCGATCAGGTCTGATTAAGATCAGGATTTCAACCCTTTTATCGTGGTTCTTGCTGCTGAATTTGCTCTAACTTGCTAAAATTATAATTTTTAGTCTCAAATATTAGCAGATCTTCTCAGACGACTCATTTTTCCCGATATCGGAATTCGACCCCGATATTCTATCGAATCTGATCAAAAACCAATATTCAATCATCAATATGGCTCATATTTAGCAATCAATATGGCTCATTTTCTCCAATTTTACTCCCGATGGGTACGATAAATTTTCATGGACTTACTTAAGTTAGTTTTATCCTTAGATGACTTATTTGTCTCCGATATTGGAAATCGATACCCGAATTACCTATCGGTCTGATCAAAATCAGATTTCAGTCCTTTTATTTTGGTTTTTGCTTCGGGTTTTGTTCTAAGTATGTATAATTGTCGTTCTTAGTCTCAGCCATGATACTATTTACTCAGAGGACTTATTTAGCCTTCAAAATTCACTTTGCGACGAAAAGTTTATTTGACATCGATACCGAAATCAAATCATTTGACTTACATCCATTCATTTTTCATTCAATCTACGGTTTCGCTTTAACTGAAAACAACTATTGCTTTTTAGTCTTTCGTGCCAACATCCAAAGAGCCTGAGCTCCAGGACCATGGATTAGTTTTAGAGCTTTCATTACACCCGAGCAACGCTGGGCTATTCTGCTAGTACTTATTAAGCTGCAATGCCTATTTTTGTTCGGTATTAGTGGTCCCCTAGAGTAGTGGTTCCCAACCTTTTTTGTCCCGTTCTTTCTTTTCCAGTCACTTATTCACTTGTGGACCCCTACAACCGAATAAGTTAAACCATCAAAAATAAAAGATTTTTCTGTAAATATATATATATATATATATATATATATATATATATATATATATATTCCTGTAAAATGCCCTGCGTTATTATGCTGATTAAACTTTAATCTTACTCATATAAAATAAAAAAAACATTTCATTCAGCCGTTCTTTATTTAAGTAAAACACCTATTAAATTTGTTATGCTAACGTTGTTATAGTTGTAAGTATTGTACACAAAAACTATCTTTATAAAACTGGCTTTATTTTGGGGCTTACGAGCGAATGTATAAATAATAAAAAATCATAAAACCTGTATAAATGAAACATAAGTATGAAAAAACCACGAAAAATTCCCAAAAAGAAGTGAATGAAACTTTTTCTTTATAAAAAAAATAATGCGATTAAAGCATAAGTATTACTTTATTTGACACAACTGTATATGATATTTCATTCATCTTATTGATGACGTTGAGATTTGCACTGTCAATGGGAAGACGCATCTTACAAGTAGAAGAAAGCAAGTTTGAAACTATGGATAAAATTATAGAGTGTGCACCGCACATCTAAGCACATTATGAGAATACGCCTGCACGGAGTAGAATCTTTTGGAGCCCTTGAAATTCTTTCATGGCCCTCTAGGGTCCATAGACCTCTGGTTGGGAACCAAGGCCCTAGAGAAAACTGCTAACCGCTACTACACGGCAGAGATCCTCGGGTAAAATTATATCACGTCTCCCTTCCAAACGGAAAGAAAGAAAGAAAGAAAGAAAGAAAGAAATGCAGTGTAATAATGAAAGCCATGATATTTGCTTATTTGCTTGCACATAACGACATAAGTTGCCGAGTCATTCATTTACTGAATGATTAAATCATGTGTAATTATTGAAGTCACATTCTACTAATTCTGTTCGATTTAATACAAGACTCAAAAGCGAATCAAGATAGAGGGTTACTGCATGGATTTATATTACAGTCGGAAAGGGTTGAAGTAATCCTTAGAATGTACCAGAAATCCCAATCCTAGACTTGAAAGAAGGGATAAACTTTTAATCCTGTCAAAAGACATGGTAGAAGTGTGAACATGGAACAAAAGATAGTTATTATAAGCTTACATTCTCAGAACAAAACTAACTTAAAGTAATATGCCCAACAATATTCTTATAAAATATTCCCTTACCGTAGATCCCAAGTAAAAGGCTTAGTAATAGTATGTATCAAACAGCAAATTAATAAAAAAAACTGGAATAATAATAATAATAATAATAATAATAATAATAAAGAGAAAAATATGCAATAATAAAAGAAGGCAGAAAATTACAAACAAGATTTACATTTCGTAGATTCTTTAGAAAAGCAAAACAGAAGCCAAGAACCAATTATTGCGACAAAAAAATATGAAAATGAAAACCAAAGATAAAGTTCTTGAACAGATGGAAAAACGCTGGCAAGACAAACCTCTACATGGCCAATATCCAGAACGTGCCAATAAATCTAATGTTGATAAAGTTGATACTCATCGATGGTTATGTCTGAGACTGAAGGCTTTATTCTTGCAGCGCAAGACCAAAATCTTTTCAATAGAAACTTTTAGGCAAATATAATACATAATAATATGGATCCAAAATGCAGATTCTGTGATAAACACCAAGAAACAATAGACCATCGAATTTCAGGTTGTTCTGTACTTGCCCCAAATGAATATAAAAATCGTCACGATAGAGTGGGGCCATATTTACATTGGACAATGGGCAAACACTATGGAAAATCTGTAAATAAATACTTGTATGAACATCACCCAGCACCGGTTACAGAAATAGAAGATATCACCATTCTATGGGATTACACCATCTACACAAACAGAAAAATTGAAGCAAATAGGCCGGACATTATTGTTAAAAACCAGAAAGAAAAAACTTGTCTGTTAATTGATATGGCTTGTTCAGCGGATTGTAACATAGCAACCAAGAAATTCGAAAAACTGTCAAAATATAAAGACCTGGAAATTGAAATAGAAAAAAAATGTGAAAATTGAAAAACAAGAATCGTGCCAGTGATAGTAGATGCACTTGGAATGATAAAAAATGGAACAAAACAACACATTGAAAGAATCCCTGGAAACCCCAACTTAAGAGATATACAAAAAATTGTCTTATTAAGTACAGCACACACACTAAGGAAAACTTTGTCTATGTAACGCTAGGGATGTTAGGAGAGATAGAAAAAACATGAAATGGAACCATAACAACACGCCACGACCTGCCTTAGGTCTTCCCGCAGACTTAGATGGTAGTGCGACCATTGCATAAATAGAAATATAATGAAAAATGACATAATAATAATAATAATAATAATAATAATAATAATAATAATAATAATAATAAAGCAAATGTAATGTACCAAATGCAAAAATGACATCAAAATAAGCCTTTTCATGTACGCTACCCGTAATAATCACCCTGATGTTGACAAACCACCCATCAGTGGTTAAGTAGTCAGTCAGTTAAGTTAAATACCACACATGATACACGTTTAAGGTGATCATGTTTCTTTCGAAACATGACTGACTGGGCAGAAGATTATTCTGTAGTACATTGCCATTGTATTCTGGGGTAAACTGGTTGCCAACCAAGGCTATAGAACCCAATCTGTCCTATTATTTAACCCATAACTGAAAGGAAGAGACGGATTAATACCTTTCCCAAGAGTATTTGTGTGTAAGTGAATGCAAGGAATTCAACTGGAATTCGAACTCGGCTTCCCGATTTCTCGTTCCGAGTCGATATCCAACGCACATCATCAACAGTCAGTTTAGTGCCGCACGTGCTACACGCTTTGGGGGATCATGTCTCGAAAGAGACATGACTGGCTGGCCAGTAGATAATCCTGCAGTAGGCTGCCATTACATTCTCCGGTAGACTGGTTTCTAACCAAGGCTATAGAACCCAATCTGGCTATTATTTAACCCATAACTGGAGAGAAGAGACGGATTAATACATTTCCCAAAGGTATTTATGCGCAAGTGAATGCAAGGGTATTTCTGCGTAAAGATATGCAAGGATAAGTAGATCAAGGTTAAAAGCTAAAGCCAAAGTTTCCACAGGACGAATGCTTGGCAAGTTGAAATTACCAAACATACAAAATAAATAAAAAATATTGACCCCAAATGCTGGTTTTTGTGATAAATATCCAGAAACCACTGACCATAATATATAAGGTGACAGATTGTTCGCACCAACTGAATATGAAACTCGCCATCATTGAGTGGATATGTACTGAAATATATACCACTTTTACGATAAGGAAAATGCAAAAAACTAATATCCATATCACCAAAACCCGGTTACAGACACTGGGCCTGTAACAATTTTATGGAACATTACAATACACACAAATAGAAGAATCAAAGTTAATCGACCAGACATCGTGATCAAAGGTCACTAAAACACGATGTCATTTCTTATTGAAATAGCAATCCCTGCAGATTGTAACATATCATAAAAAAAATATCATAATAAAAATATTATTATTTGAAGATCATAAAAAAAATATCAAAATACAAGGATCTTGAAATGGAAATCTAACAAATGTGAAAACTGAAGCTATCAATAATTTCAATTGCCTTTGGAGCCCTCGGTTGGATTGGAAATAGTTCTGATAAACTCACTGAAAGAATTCCTGATAGTCCATGCCTTGAAGCAGTGGTTCCCAACGTTTTTTACATCACGGCACACTACTGAGCTTTTTAAAATTTCGCGGCACACCTATCACAAAAAATGAATATTTTCTACTCATAAAGTCTTTTTTTGATTCTAACAACCGTTGGAAATAATCGACATTTTTAGTTTGAAGGTTTGGGATGTTTTGTAGTAAGATGTCTTTTCATCTTACTTGGAACCATTGCTTCATTAGACAGCGTTTGTCCACAGCGGAGAAGGAATCTGTGTATCTCCAGTCCAGTGAAACCCAAATTTCAAGTAATCATCACTATACAACCGATGAACTTTCGGTTTTTGAGAAACTTGTCCATAATTATGGGTGAATTGAATCTAAAATTGAAAAACATAAATCTAAGAGAATTTTTATCATATTTAATCATGTTTTCTATTTGTCCTACTAAAATCTTAATTTACAACACCTAAATATTAAACAAGAAATATCTCCAAAAAATCTGTTAATATTGTAAACGAGATATATAGATGATATAAAGCATAACAACGCTTGCCAATTAGGATGCGCGAATCGTTTAGATTCCTGAAATTCAGTAATTTTAAATTGCGCGCTATTATCTTGATTAAGAAATTAAATGTCTTCATTAAACAAAATGAAATAAAATGTCTTTCACATTATTATCTCTTCGCGGTAGACCTGTAACCATTCCTCGGCACACTAATGTGCCACGGCACAGTGGTTGGGAACCACTGTTTTAAAGGAACACACACATTCTACTCAGAAGTGCAGCTCACGTATTATGAAGAATGTGTACGTGTATGTATGTTTGTGTATGTGTGTGTTTGTATCTTATTTTTAGTTTAACCCTCTAGGGCCATTCGTATCATATTTGATACAGTATTTCCCTATAAGGAAACGTTTGGTATTTCCCTATAAGGAAACATTTGGTATTCATTGACTGAGCAGTCAGTACTGCTTTCATTTGAAATTTATAAAATATTTCTCTTAAAAAATTTTTCAGGAAAATATTTCTTTCAAGGCTTGTTTTCATACTGTATCAAATATGATACGAATGGCCCTAGAGGGTTAAGGCTTCTACTGGGCATAAAGTGGGGGATCAGTTCTATATTGTTATGAAGTAATAAACAGATCCCCCACTAATATGATACGAATGGCCCTAGAGGGTTAATTTTTTGTTAATTAAAAAAAAAATTCAATGGGAAATAGCATATGTGACTTTCTGTCTCTGGTTAGGGCACGGAAAGAAATGTGTATACAAAAGAAATCGAAGCAACCAATAATAATAATAATAATAATGGCTTAATGCTACACCAGGCATGGTTCCCATGGCTTCTGATCTTAATTGATTGGAGGTGTTAACATTTAGATGTTTCGAATTGGGTAATGAACATGAACTAGAGTAAGTATCCCGTTCAGTATTCCTGTTGCCTGACTTTCCCAATTTAAGCATTTCCCCGACAATCTGAAGCATTGAAAACCTCTCTTCGTGAGAGGCCGTTGAGTTACTGGTGAGTCTTCGAGAGAAAGTTTTTGTTTGAAGGATATGACAGCTAACGCAAATTGAGACTTATAATCGGGAACACTCTTAATCGAAGACCGGCTATGTGGCTTGGATTACCCGATTGAGTTCAGCTTGCAAGATTCGGGAAGCCGGCCATAAAACCTAATATCCGCCCGATTAACATATCATTTTTCTTTAAAAATAATTTATATATAGTAATCCGCAGAGAGATCTGTTTCGCTGTAGAAATAGCTCATCAGTATGGTTAGCCTCCGATTGCTTTTTAACCCAGGATTGAAACCCGATCGAATTGGCGTCAGTCAGCGATTTTACCTCTGAGCTACGGGCGCTCGGTAGAAGGGGGCAAACTTTTTAGCGTGTATATTATCATTATACACGCCCAATAGCTGAGACTGTTCTAATTCATTGCTGAATGAACGATGTGTGTATCCTAAAGTAGCTATTGTTTTTCAAAGTCTACCATTCTTTCAGAGTGCTCAATCAGGGTGTGAGAGCGTAAATAATCATCCGCAGACAGATCCGTTTCGCTGTATCACAGCTCATCAGTACGGTTAGACAGCCGATTGCTTTTTAACCCAGGATATGAGAGAGAGAGAGAGAGAGAGAGTGTGTGTGTGTGTGTGTGTGAGAGAGAGAGAGAGAGGGAGGGGCTGGGAGTTATTATCGATGTTAGTATTTGTCTATATTTCTGAGATGAGGTAGTATTGACAGTATTTGCATTATCCGGACTACTGTCCACATTTTTGTTGACCTTAGCGATACATAGCCCAGTGGATATAGATGTTGCTTAGGTCCTCTGACTTGACCCAAGGTGTTGTGAGTTCAATACCATGCTACAGCAGGAATGAAAAAGTAACTTATAGGGTTAGGGGGAGATAAATCATGACTTCCAAAAGCAGCACTACGACGCAAGGAACAGTTGTTCTTGTCCTTAAGAACACATTGCCCAGTGGATATAGATGTTGGTTAGTTCCTGTGACTTGACCCAAAGAGTTGTGAGTTCAATACCAGGTTACAGCAGTGGGGAACGAGTAACTTACAGGGTTAGAGGGAGATAACTCATAACGACTGAAAAAAGCACCACTACGCAAGGAATGAAGATCATATACGCCGGTGATTGTAATAAAGTGTTCGGTTTGAAATTCCTAGCATCTGAAGAAGGCCGGAGCGTACAACGGCAGAAACTTCGTACAAATAGCAACAAAGACGAGGGCAATAGTCCAAATAATGTAAATACTGTAAATCTACGTCTGTTCATTATCTATCTATCTATCTATCTATCTATCTATCTATCTATCTATCTATCTATCTATCTCAGTCTGTTAATATCTATCTATCTATCTATCTATCTATCTATCTATCTATCTATCTATCTATCTATCTATCCAAACGTATGGGTATCAGAAATGTTAACGTTCTGCCATACTTCTCTAAATCTTCTCAAAATCTTCAGTGATTGTAATAAAGTGTTCGGTTTGAAATTCCTAGAAATCTGAAGAAGACCGGAGCGTACAACGGCCGAAACTTCGTACAAATAGCAACAAAGACGAGGGCAATAGTCCAAATAATGTAAATACTGTAAATCTACGTCTGTTCATTATCTATCTATCTATCTATCTATCTATCTATCTATCTATCTATCTATCTATCTATCTATCTATCTATCTATTCAAATGTATGGGTATCAGAAAAGTTAACGTTCTGCCATACTTCTCTAAATCTTCTCAAAATCTTCAGGTTAAGCAGACGTTTCATTTTATCAGCTTAAAATCTATTCGTCAATGTATATTATTGAAAAAAAAAAAATAATTAAAAAAAATGGCGGAAACGAAAAAGAGGTATGGATTTTCGCTTCCTTTAACAGCTACCAGGCACTCACCTGCTAAAGAATGACTCTCCTGAGTGGGTCTCGCTAATTATCTGAAATCCTACAAATTTCATTCACCTCAACAATAATAATAATAATAACAGTACTCTACGTGTGTGTATGTATGTAGGTTTGCGTATACACACAAGCGTGCGTGTGCGCTCTTGCATGTGTGTGTATGTGTAATTACGATCTAAAGATATATGTTTGGTTTGCAGCCTCGAGTCCCTTTGGGAGTGGCAACAAACTGTTTTGATAACGAATTTTGTAAATCTATGTGGTTTAGGCCGAAAGTGTGAAGCACACAATGAGGATTAAACTCACTACTCTGTCGTAATTGTCTTCATGAGAGGAACTTACTAACCATTAAACCATGTCGAGCTGACCCTTCTCAGACTAATGTAAAACATAAACAAAATACAGGAATCCCTCGAGCATAAAAAGATACGCACTAATCGAAAACGCATTAATCGAATATAATTACTTATAGGAAATGTAATTTGTATCTCGGGATGTGCGTTGTGGTGCAGTGGATATCAACTCGGAACGACAAATCAGGGAGCCGAGTTCGAATTCCAGTTTACTTCCTTGCATTCACTTACGCACAAATACCCTTGCGAAAGGTATTAATCCGTCTCTTTCCTCCAGTTATGGGTTAAATAATAAGACAGATCGTGTTCTATAGCCTTGCTCAGCAACCAGTCTACCGCAGAAAGTAATGGCAACCAACTGCGGGATAATCTTCTGCCCAGACAGTCATGTCTCTTTCGAGACATGATCGCCCAAAATGTGTATCACGTATGACACTTGACTGACTGAATTAGTATCTAAAATTTTATCCTCATTCACAATAAATTTCTTATTTGTGTAGTTTTTTTAAATATAAGAACAGATATTAATCTGATTATTTTATGAAAATCTTGCCTCATGGTATTCTGCCCTTTATATAAATGGCTGTACCGAGAAAGTGAGCCTTCAATTTTCCTGCAAATTTGTCGTCATCTGTCTTCATCAGAATTTGTTTCTAAACGTTTTCCACTAAATTCTCAAAAAAATCAGAAAACTTCTTTCAATTTACTCTTTGCAATCTCTTTATTTTGGCGGGTAGGTAAATATTAAAATCTAAAACCCCAAATCGAATGGTCATTAATCGAGGGATTACTGTATGTCTAAATCTAATCTAAACTTATTTATAAATGGAACTTTTTTCTCTGTGTATGTGTGTGTGTGTCTGAGTGTGTGTGTGCGTGTGTCCGTTACCTATAGACACCGAAACGGCTGAACCGATTTTCTTGAAAATTTTCTTGAATTTGATACACTCATAGACAAGGACATAAGAAACGATATTCAGAAGTTTCAAAGTTGCAGTTCTTACAATAGTGCAGAAAATCGATTATATATATATATATATATATATATATATATATAAAAGCAAGATATTTGTGTGTGTGTCTGTTTATCTGACTGAATGTCCTTTATACAAACCACAATTTTTATCCGATTCTCACCAAACATCACACAAATATTCTTTAGTCTGAGTCTGAGCTCCAGGACCATGGATTAGTTTTAAAGCTTTCATTACACCCGAGCAACACCGGCCTATACTGCTAGTTAAAATCTAAATCCAAAAATCGAATGGTCATTAATCACGGGATTACTTTATGTCTAAATATTCTATATTTTTTATCTTTTTAGATTTCTGTAAAAAGTGCACACTTCTTGTCTTTTCTTTTATATATATATATATATATATATATATATATATATATATATATATATGAATAAATATAGTTTTAAGGTGTGCTAAATTTACAGAATAAAGTGCTCAATATCATAGATAAAGCGTATGTAAATATAAAAGAGTGAACATTGAAATCAGTACTCAGGGGCGACAGACTGTTTCCTGCTAAGCGCAATCATCAGGCCACATGTGTTGAGTTTTTCCCCGGCTATTTATATATATGTGTCAGTGGGGCATTGCGAGCAGTCCTTCTAACGGTTAAAATAAGGTTGGTTGGTTGGTTGGTTCATTTAACCAGCATATGAACCTTTTTAGGTCATTTAATGCTGAAAATGGTTTTGATTTGTTTTTTAGTTTATTTGTTTTATTGTTTTTGTTTGATTATATTTTTTTCTCAAAAAGGTTTTGTTAGTAACGTTTTTTTATTCAAAAAAGTTTTGTTGGTAACGTTTTTTTATTCAAAAAAAATTTTGTTGGTAATGTTTTTTATTCAAAAAGTTTTGTTGGTAACGTTTTTTAGTTTTGGCGGGTGGTTAACTATTTGCCCATAGCTGGGACCCTAACAGGTGCTACCACTCCGGGTCAGAGTAGACCTGGGAACAACAGCAATTCAGAGGTGGTTCCATGCTCCTCACAACCTCCCAGTCAGAGGCTTTGCTGCCGGATGCAGTTTACCGTCATGCCCAGGACCAGTTAAAATAAGAGTGGCTTGGTTATTTATTTGTTTAATTATTTGAGTAATAATCGTGAACGCTTTGTTTAAGGTGTAGAATTATTATTATTATTTACTTTTGTATAATGCATTAAGCGTGTATAATGGTATTTGTGTTGCTACACATGTTTCGAGTCCAAAGTAGACTTTCTTCAGACGAATAAATTTCTGGCTTTACATATCGCGACCCGTTTCGATTTGTAAAATCAGAAATTTATTTGCCTGAAGAGAGTCTACTTTGGACCCGAAACATGTGTAGCGACGCCAATACCATTATAGACACATAATGTACACTACCGACCATTAATTATTAGGCCACTCCCAATCTTTTAAGAAAATGATGTATTTCATACTATTTTTTAGTATTTATTGCCAAGTGAATAATTGTAAGTGAAAATAGAATGGTTCTTTTGTAAAATAATACTGCATAATAACATGTGAATCAAGTGAATTTAAATATTTAATAATTACCTATATTGCAGTTTCATCAATGAAAGAATGAAGAAAACTTAGGGTGATTCGGATGAGTTCATCTTTGTTTCCTTGCCTTGTAAAATTTTGCAAAGTAATAATAACAACAGAAACTGGGGTGGCCTAATAATTATGGCCGGTAGTGTATTATACAAAAGATAAATAATTATGGCCGGTAGTGTATTATACAAAAGATAAATAATTATGGCCGGTAGTGTATTATACAAAAGATAAATACTATTACTACTTATAATCACAATAAATCTACACCTTAAAGAAATCATTCACGGCTTCTCACACACACACACACACACACACACACACACACACACACACACACACACACACACACACACACACACACACACACACACACACACACACACACACACACACACACACACACACACACACACACACACCGCACACACACACACGCACACACACACACACACACACACACACACACACACACACACGCACACGCACACACACGCACACACGTATATATATAAACCATTTTGTATATTTATAAAATTTTTAAACAGAAGACAAAATGAACCAATTTGAAATAAGTGTTGTTTTCATACTGTCATTATTTCCTTTTTGAAACGAATCGTTTGGTTCCATTAAAAAAATACTATTTGAGCCGAAGTCACAAGAGGCGCTTATTTATTTATTTGTTTCGAATTTTAACCTTCCATCTTAAATGACATATTTTTGACACCAGCATTCCTTTAGGCCAAGTCACATTTCTTTATCCGTATCAGAATGACAAGGTGTTGCGAATCGGTTTCACGCCACTTTTTGTGGCTTCATTGTCAAGTTGTTCTCGAAAAGATTTCTTCATACTAAATCGAGACGTCAGTCAGCTTGACATGAGGCTTCATCATGGAAATAATTGGATCTCACGCGTCGTTATGTTAACTAAACGAGATAACATTTGACGGCTGTAAGTCTATCATCTGTTTTTCTAATAAAATAAAAAATCTACAAAATATATATTATAACAATCTCAAATAATAATATTGATAAATAACTGAACCCATAGAAGTTTTATGGTAGACAGGTTAAAATAGGTGTGGGCAGACTATTCAGTGTAAGAACCATATACAAAATTTCATAATTTTATAGGGCCGCGCATCGTATATTAACCAAAATAATTAATATTTAAAATAGACAAAATAAAATGCTTTTAAAGAAGAAAATGCAATTAATTTTTTATTAATTAACGAGTGTTTAACGGCCCACAAAAACGATGGCAAGATATTTGAGAGGAATATTAGCTTTTCCCTCACAGGTTATCCCCCACTGACCGTGACAGGTGGGAATATATATATATATATATATATATATATATATATATATATATATATATATATAATAGAAAGGAGTTATATTTATATACATTCTTCACTAGTCGACGACATAATTGTTGCACCTACCCTGATCTTCATTTTCTTTTCTCTTGTTCTTCCCCAGACATTTAAGAAATGGAACTGCAGGGGTGAGTCAACTTTTCAGTGCAAGGGCCACATTAAAAAAAAATTCAATTTTGTAGAGCCGCATAATATATTAACCAAAATAATTGATATTTAAAATAGAAAAAATAAAATTCTTTAAACAACAAAAAAAATGCAATTAATTTTCATTAAATAATGAGTGTTTCTCGGCCGACAAAAATGACGGCAAGATATTTGAGAGGTTTATTAGCATTTCCCCCACAGGTTATCCCCCACTGACCGAGACAGGTGGGAAATATATGTAACGTTCTTTATTATAATAGAGAGGATACGTATTTATATATATTCTTCACTACTCGACAACATAATCATTGCAAAAGTATAAAATAATAAGGCACTGTTAAAAAGCAAACACGCGGCAAGAGCTTTCATAACTGGTAGTAAAGTTTAATAAGTCATAGTAAAGAAAATAAACTGAGCCGGATTATTAGCTATTTCCTCAGAGGTTATCCTCCACCCTTGAGCGTGACAAGATATATATATATATATAGTCATCCGCAGACAGATCGGTTTCGCTGTATCACAGCTCATCAGTACGGTTAGACATCCGATTTCTTTTAACTCAGGATTGAAACAACGACCGATTTTGCGTCAGTCGGCGATTCTGCTTCTGAGCTATGGGCGCTCGGTAGAAGGAGACAGACGTTTAGCGTATGATGTATCATACGCCAATAGCCAGAGTGCTCTAATTCATTGCTGAATGAGCGATGCGTAGATGCTAGAATAGCTACTATTTTTTCAAAGTCTACCATTCTACCAGAGTGCTCAATCAGGGTGTGAGAGCGTAACAACGGTATAATAGAGAGGATATTTTAAAGAACTCTGGAAGATTTATATGAAATGCATTTATTTGAAATACAAAGTCACTCAGCTTAAACTTTGCAGGAAAAAAAAATCTATTAAAAAGCAATTTTACCTAGGAGCTTCACATGAAACACATTTGAAAGACAAAATAACATTGTTTTAAGAAGAAAAAAAACAATTATCATTATTAAATAATACTACAAATAAAAAAAAACATATGTATATGAAAAACAAAGAAACTCTGTTTAAAGAAATTAAAAAGCTTTTATTAATAAATATTTTAAAATGAAAACTTCAAATGAAACACATATCAAGTAACACTATTTAAAAAAATAATAATTTATATTTTAAATGAAAAACTTCACATGACACATTTCTTCATTGCGTGTCCCAGAAACTTCAGCTGTCTCTTCCTGATGTTCAGTATTAATTTCCTTTTCGTTTCCATCATTTCCAAAACCTCATCATTGCTCGCATGGTCGATCCATGATATTCGCAGCATCCTTCTGTAGAACCACATTTCAGATGCTTCAAGTTTTTCCTTCATCGTTGATTATATTGTCCAGTATTCAATACCATATTGAAGAACGGACAACACATAGCAATCCAGTGCTCTCTTCCTCGTTTCTAGCAAAACTGTCCTGTTTCGTAATACTTTACTCAACTTTTGGAATGCTTCCTTTGCCATGCCAATTCGCCTTCGGATCTCTGTGTCGCACTTTCCGTCTTCTGTTATAACACTTTCCAGGTATTTACATTTTTGTACCTGCTTGATTCTAGTATCCCCGACCTGTATTTGGCATATTGAGCGCCCTTTTTACTGTTGACCATGCATTCGGTTTTCTTGCAGTTTATTTGTAGTCCTTTCTTGTTACTTTCTTCAGCTACCTTCTGTAGGAGGTCTTGTAGTTTCCTTTCTGTATCTGGTATCAGCAATGTATCATCTGCGTACCTCAGGTTGTTTAAATTGTGGCCTCCGATGACAAATTCAGGCTTAACTTGTAGGGTCCTCAAAATATTCTCGCCGCACAAGTTGAACAGATCCGGTGAAAAGACACATCCTTGTCTTACGCCCCTTTCTATCTTTGTATATCTGCTGAATTCATTACCTGTCCGTATGCACAAGTAGCGGTTTGCTGTCAGTAAATATTCCTGATTACTCTCAAGTCTTTCGCAAATATGTCAAGGCTGCCGAGCATCTCCATCAATTCTTTGTGGCGTATGTTGTCAAGCCCCTGTGCTTAATCAATAAAGCACAGTTATAAGTCCTTCTTCATTTGTATTGCACTTTCAGAGAGCAGCCTACCAAAACTAATAATTTCAAGGAGGCATATTTCATACTAGGATGTGCGATGTGGTGCAGTAAATATCGACTCGGAACAAGAAATCGGGGAGCCGAGCTCGAATTCCAGTTGATTTTCCTGCGTTCACTTACGCACAAATACCCTTGGGAAAGGTATTAATCCGTTTCTTCCCTTCAGTTATGGGTTAAATAACAGAACAGATTGGTTTCTATAGACTTGGCTGGCAACCAGTCTACCACAGAATGCAATGGCAACCTACTGCGGGATGATCTTCTGCCCAGTCAGTCATGTTTCTTTTAAGACATGATCGCCGAACCGGGTATCACGTAGGACACTTGACTAACTGATATTTCATATTATTGTACGTTTACATTGAAGCAGCCATTAAACAGCTTACAGTCAAAACAGCAATACTCTTAATGAAGATCGCCAAAATTAAGCAACGGTTATTTTCAAAAGGAGTGAGCGCTTGAGAATAATATGCTGTACGCGTGGGCGTGCGGGTGATACAATGGCTAGAAATTGGAAACTTAGAGTCGGGTTTCACTTCTGATAATTCAGTTCCTATTTCTTAAAATAAACAATAAAAAAATAAAATAAAAATCCCTGCGAAAAATATAGCTGCATCTTCTCTCTATGGGTTAATTAGTAGGACTTCTATCAGTAAATCATTATTACCACAAATGAAATTGTTTTTTTTAATCGTTTCACCCCAATCCAGGCAGTACCGCCACTGATGCACAGGGGGCTACAGAAGAGTAAAAGTTTAGACAGGATGAGACTGAGGAGAAAGACGAACCAGTTACAAGGGGTGTCATAGAAAGTGCAAGAGAAGGATGGAAACACAGGCGTGAAGACAGTTGCGAAGGCAGAGAGAAAAGAAAAGAACAAGATACACGGGGTGATGTAAAAAGGGCTGGAGTCAAGTGGATAAGAGATGGGCATTGACATTGCATTTAAATTCATGGAGGTTGTAGCCGTTATGAAAGCAAGTATATGGAAGGGAGTTCCACAGGCGGGAAGCGCAAGAAAAGAAGCTGATGGAATAGAATTGCCGCTTGCATTTCGTTGATCTTACTGTAAATGGGTGCGACCTTATTGCCAGTCTAGTGGCACGCTTAAATTCTTGTGGTGGGGTGCACCAGTGACTTAAATTTGTCAAAGCAGAAGCCATGAAAGTATTTCTTATCATCTAAAAATATTTTAACGGCTTTATATAAACTGGTTGATAACCCGTAAAAATCAATCGGACCTTAGACGCACAATGGCATTAACACTACCTCTATTTTCCCATTCGTATTTCATTTTTTCTTGAAAGTCAGTCAGTTAAGTGCCATACATTATACACGCTTAGGTGATCATGTCTCGAAAGAGACATGACTGACTGGGGAAAAGATTTCCCCTCAGTTGGTTGCCATTACTTTCTGCGGTAGAGTGGTTGCCAACTAAGTCTCTACAATCCAATTTGTCCTGTTATTTGATCAGGAGCTGGAGGGAAGAGACGGATTAATACCTTTTCTTAGGGTATTTGTGCGTAAGTGAATGCAAAGTATTCAACAAGGATTCGAACTCGGTTCTCCGATTTCTCGTTCCAAGCTGATATCCACTGCACCACAACGCAATCCGAACACACACTTAGTACACACTTAGTAAAAGTACACTTGGATGTGGCTTCCCCCAAATTAAGGAGGAATCAAAAATTTTCAACCCGATGCCGCAATACCAGTTTAAATCCACGGGCAAAGGACAGGCAATCTGTTACATAACTTAACGGGCATGCTAACTACATAAAGAAAGAAGGATGTATAATAATAATAATAATAATAATAATATGGATGCTAAAACAAGAAAGCTTCTTTCTAAGCATAAGATGCATCATCCAAAGGCTGATGTAGACCGTCTATACATACCCCGTAAAGAAGGTGGAAGAGGTCTTATTCAGCTGGAATTGTCATACAAGACAACAACTATTGGCTTACTAACATACATAGAAACAACAAAGGATTGGATGATACAATTAGTAAGGCAACATGAAGAAAGAAAGAAAAAATATTCAATAATAAAAGAAGGCAGTAAATACAAACAAGATTTACAGTTAGTAGATTCTGTAGAAAAGCAAAACAGAAGCCAAGAACCAACTATTGCGGCAAAAAATATGAAAATGAAAGCCAAAGATAAAGTTCTTGAAAAGATGAAACAGCGCTGGCAAGACAAACCTCTGCATGGCCAATATCCAGTACGTGCCAATAAATCCAATGTTGACAAGGTTAATACTCATCGATGGTTACGTGCATCTGGATTAAAGTCTGAAACTGAAGGATTTATACTTGCAGCACAAGACCAAAGTCTTTTCACGAGAAACTTTCAGGCAAATATTATGCATAATAATATGGATCCAAAATGCAGGTTTTGTGATAAACACTAAGAAACAATAGACCACCTAATCTCAGGCTGTTCTGTGCTTGCCCCAAACGAATATAAAAATCGCCACGATAGAGTTGGGCAATATTTACATTGGGCAACACGCCACTACCTGCCTTAGGTCTCCCCGCAGACTTGGTTGGTAGTGAGACCAAAGCAGAAATCGAAATATGATGAAAAATGACATAATAATAATAATAATAAGAAGAAGAAGAACAACAACAACAACAACAAAAAATGAGTGAAAAAAAACAGAACATGTATCCTCAATGACCTGATTGTTCCTGGTAACCATAACAACATAACCAAAAAATAATTGTTCAACTCAATAAATACACCGATCCCGTAACTGAAGTTGCTAGAATGTGGGAAGCTCAGGCCGATACTGCCCCATTGTTAAAGTCGATATCACCGAAGCTAAATTCCCAAATAAAGAAAACCGAAACAGGTCCACGCATCTCATCGCTCCAGAAGACTGTTTTAGTAGATACACCTTTTATGCTTCGAAAGCTGTTACCGATTTGATGTCGTGCGACTTGGTGGAGAACATCCATAATGCATGATCTCCGATTGAAAATGAAAGAGATAAAAAAATACAGAAGTAGAAGATGTCACCATTCTATGGGATTACACCATCTACACAGACTGAAATATTGAAGCAAATAGGCCGGACATTATTGGTAAAAACCAGAAAGAAAAAACTTGCCTATTAATTGATATGGCTTGTCCAACGGATTGTAACATAACAACAAAGGAATTCGAAAAACTGTCAAAATATAATGACCTGGAAATTGAAATAGAAAAAAAAAATGTGAAAATTGAAAACAAGAATCGTTCTAGTGATAGTGGGTGCACTTGGAATGATAAAAAATGGAACAAAACAACACATTGAAAGAATCCCTGGAAACCCCAGCTTAAGAGATATACAAAAATTGTCTTATTAAGTACAGCCCACACACTAAGGAGAACATTGTCTATGTAACGCTAGGGATGCTAGGAAGATATAAAAAACATGAAAGGAAGTCATAACAACACACCAAGACCTGTCTTACGTCTTCCTGCAGACTTGGTAGGTTGTAGTGCGACCATAGGAAAAATCGAATTGTAATGAAAATAACATAATAATAATAATAATAATAATAATAATAATAATAATAATAAATGAATATTAAAACTGCCACGATAGAATTAAGCAATATTTGCACTGGACAATGTGCAAACACTTTGGAAAATATGTAAGCAAACACTGGTATGAAAATCACCCAGAACCGGTTATTAAAAAAACGATGTCCCCATTCTATGGGATTACACCATCTACACAGACAGTAAAATTGAAACAAATAGGCCGAACATTATTGTCAAAAACAGTGGAGAAAAAAACAAAATAAAACTTGCCTATTAATTGGTATGGCTTGCCCAGTGGACTGTAACATAGCAACCAACGAATTTGAAAAATTATCAAAATGGAAAGACCTGTAAATTGAAATCTAAACTTATTTATAAATAAGTTCTATTTGACTCATAGCTAGAGGGGGAAGAGATGTATTACATTTTTATGTAGTAATTAGTGAGGGATCAGTTTATTACTTCATAACAATATGAAACCGATCCCCCACTTTATAACCAGTAGAAGTCTTAATCATGATTCCAACTATTATATTCAGTCAGTCAGTTAAGTACCATACGTGAAACACGCCTGGGCGATCATGTCTCCACAGAGACATGACTGACTGAGCAGAAGATTATCCCGTAGTAAGTTGCCATTGCTTTCTGCGGTAGACTGGTTGCCAGCCAAGGCTATAGAACCCAATCTGTCCCGTTATTTAACCCATAATTGGAAAGAAGAGACGGATAAATATCTTTCCCAAGGATATTTGCGCGTAAGTGAATGCAATGAATTCAACTGGAATTCGAACTCGACTCCCCGATTTCTCGTACCGAGCCGATATCCACTGCACCACAACGTATTAACTACTATAGTTGGTTGTAAAGATGTCATCCTATTGGCGTCAGTTCAAATTTGTTCCTTACTTTTTCCCCAAATGTTAAAATCATTTTACTTAAATTTTTTATTTTCTTGATTTCAAATGTAAAGGTACAGTTTTTCCAACATATTTCAGTGAAATTTTCTCTTTCTGTAATTCTAGTTTATAATTCTAGAATAGATGGAGATATAATTCTAGAATAGATGGAGATATGTGTTGCCAAGAGGATGTGGTTTATACCAGAACAGTCCATTCGACATGCAATTCTCTTTATATGCGTTCCGCTCAAAAGGTGGTCTATGAAATGTCTGCATCCAAAACTTGTTCGGCAAGTCAGCCATTTTGGAATATCTATTTCAGATTCACATATACAGACATGGAGGGCGGTATTCTTTCTAAACATTAAATATTTTGAATGTATTTTTTAGACTATGTCACAATTCTACAAATATATCAGATCGATATTTAAGAAATAAATATAGAAAATTAAATCGTTTTCTGTGAAAAAATACGTATCTATTACTACATTAATATATATATATATAAATATATATATATATGTGTGTGTGTGTGTGTGTGTGTGTGTGTATGTGTGTGTGTGTGAATGGCACGTTGGTGTAATGGATTGCTCCTCGGATTGTGGAGTCGGAGAGTTCCAAATCCTGTCGAGTTTATTAGATTAAATTACGCGCTAATAGCCTTGGAAAAGGTGCGAATCTATCTCTTCAGCTTACGGCCACTTCACATTTGAAACACAAGTTTCTGTAAAATCACCGAACTTAAGCAACGTCGATCTTGTCCAGTACTTAGATGAGTGACCGCTTGAGAATAACAGCTTGGATGTGCGGGTTGGGTTCGTTATATTCACTTACGTGCAGATACCCTTGAGAAAGGTATAAATCCACATCTTCCCCCCAATCTATGGGCTAATTAGTAAGACTTGTATCAGTAAAACAGTTATTATCTCGAAAACAAAATTGCATAGAAAATAGTTAGATTTCAGCATTAAATAACTCATAAAACTTAATAATCTTCTAAAAAAAAACAACAAACAATAAAAAATAAAATAAAAATAAAATAAAAAAATAAGACGTATTGCATGAGCCGATCTCTCATAAAAAACAAAATAAAATAAACTGTGCAAGCCTGCGCCCTGGAGAGACATAACTCTTCAGGCGAATATCCATGGTTTCTCAAGATCGACGGATGCCATACGCATCGTTCGTTCAACAATGAATTGGAACACCCTCAGCTATTGGGCGTGTATAATGATACTATACACGCTAAAAAGTCAGTCCTCTTCTAGCGAGCGCCTATAACTCAGAGGTAGAATCGCCGACTGACGCCAATTCGGCCGGGTTTCAATCCTAGGTTAAAAAGCGTCTAACCGTATTGATGAGCTGTGACACAGCGAAACAGATCTGTCTGCGGATGACTATATATATATAAATCCCCGTTACGTGAGAGTTCTTAACAAAAACGCTAAAAAAATCCCGGTAAAATCAGTTATTGCAAATCGCCTGAAGACACCACATGGTAGAAACTTAGGTCGCGTAATAACTCGTTTACAAATGAAGAATATTCAAATGTTTTACAATATAATTGTATTGAACACTTTTTAATACATAATTTTATTATGACCTAAAAATTTAAATATAATATGTGTGTGTGTGTGTATCTGTGTGTGTATGTGTTTATGTGTGTATTATAAAGTAGCGCACATTGAGTCCTGGTGGTAATAAAATTACACACACACACACACACACACACACACACACACACACATATATATATATATATATATATATGTATATATATGCCACTAAAGAAAGCATTAAAGAACTCAGAATAAGAACGTGTAAAACCAACTAAAATGTCACAATTAGACTCGTGATCAAAAATAGCACCTATATTACATTACTCAATAATAAACATCTAAAACTGATACATTAAATTAATTAGCACGTAACAGGTGTGTTTTGTCGCAGGTAGAACTGAATGTGTCTCCTGACTCAGCTGGTGATATTTTTACATTCTTCCTTTTTCACCTCAAACTCTCGAATATTCTTGTCGTCTGAGGAAGTCGATAGCATCTTAACATTTACGCTGATTCATTCGGTTCGATTCTTTGTTTAAAACAAATAAACACCGTAGGTCTTGGAGAGGACTGCCCTTTGTTTCAACATGTCCTCTATCGTTAGCAATACAAAGGTTATACGATTTTACAGTTCATGGAAAATATTTGCCAACTGATTTACAGTAATGCCTGAAATCACATTAGTTATTTTAGCTTTCAAATCTTCTGATGAATTAGGTTTGGTTTCATACACAATTGTTTTCACATGAAAAATACCTAATGGAGTCAAATCTAGTGAACGTGGAGGTCAATAAAATTGTCCACCCTTCCCGATCCATCTGTTAGGAAATTCCAGATTTCGAAACTGTCTAACACGCAAAGCAAAGAGACAAGGAGTTCTGTCTTGTTGAAACAATCAGTTGAACAGGCACTAAAGAATCGGAAACTGTTTTACTATTAGGTTGTCCCAAAAGTTCGTAAACACTTGCTAAATGGGTTTATCTGGTCCAGCACAACCGAGATAAGCGATGGGTTCAGAAAGGGCAAGAGACACCGTCGGTTCCAAAACAAGATCGATTCGGCAAGAAAGTCATGTTGTGCGTTTGGTGGAACTTTGAAGGAATCGTGCATTTTGAGTTGGTTCCCATTGGTCGTGCCATTAGTGCCGAACTTTACTGTCAGCAACTTGAGCTGGTCTACGAAAAGTTGAAGCAAAAGTATCCGGCTCTGATCAACCGAAAGCGCGCTTTCATGCAGCAGGGCAATGCCAAGCCACACACCGCCAGCAAGACGAGACAAGTTTGAAGAGCTGGACGGCGATGAGGTTCTGCCACATCCAGCCTACAGTCTTGACAGTGCTCCATCAGATTATGGCTTTTTCCGCTCAATGCAACACTTTCTGAAGGGCCGCCGATTCGACTCGTTTGATGAAGTCGAGGAAGCGTGTCAAGAATTCTTTGATTCGAAGCCGGCTGAAAGCTTGCAGATCGATGGCAGAAAGTCTTGGAAAATAATGGTCTTTATTTTGAACAATAATTTTTGTTGTGTTTGCGAGTAAAATCTCAATTTTTCGCAAGTGTTTACTTGGCGAGTAAAATTTCATTTTTTTTTGCAAGTGTTTTCGAACTTTTGGTACAACCTAATATTTAGCAGTAGTAACAATTAAAATGTAAAATCCATTTAAATCGAAGAGGTATTAATCTTATAATTTAACTGGTGAATTTTCTTTCTACTTTAAACAAAAGGTTAAGAAATAATCCTGAACAAGTACTAGAAAGAGCGATAACAGTTAGTGGACGCGGGAATCCGACAGTAACGGTAATTGCTCGTTCAATGAATGCCGAATATTCTTCTTCTAAGTGCCGTGTCTCTTCATGACGTAGGCGATCATTGCCTTCCACATTTCCCTATCCATTGTAGCTCTTAGCACCATTCCTCCTGTTATCCCGCCAAGTCCATTAAGTACTCATGCGTTGCTTTTCATAACTTCTGCTTAAATCTATCTCTTCCTTGAGCATCAGCTTCTCTAAACTCTCCTTCCTAATTACATGTCCCAGAAATTTCAGCTGTATTTTCTTAATGTTATATATCTGTTTCTTTATCATATCCGTCGTCTCCAAAAACTCGTTGTTGCTTACATGTCCTGTCCATGGTATATTCAGGACGTAGGCGATCATGGTTCTCCTCGTCTCCCTATCCCTGGTGGTATGTTTTCTCCTGTTGCACCTCGCAACTCCCGTTCCGTCATCCACCTGATCAGGCCCTTCAAATATGTTATTCGCTGCCTTCCTCTGTCTCTTTTTTTTTTTTCCTATCTGGCCTGTCAGTATCAGGTTCTCCAAGCCCTTCTTCCTCATTCAATGTCCCAGGAATTTCAGTTGTCTCTTCCTGATGCTCACTATTAATTTCCTTTTCGTTACCATTCTTTCCAACACCTCATCTTTGCTTGCATGCTCAGTTCACGATATCCGCAGCATCCTTCTGTAGAACGACGTTTCCACTGCTTCAAACTTTTTTCTCATTTTCGATGATATTGTCCAGCATTCACTGCCGTATTGAAGAACTGACATCACATAGCAATCCAGCACTCTTTTCTTTGTTTCTAATGAAATTTTCCTGTGTGTTAGTACTTTACTCAGCTTCTGGAACGCGTCCTTTGCCATGCCAATTCGCCTTCGGATCTCTGTGTCGCACTTTCCATCTCCTGTTAGAACACTTCCTAGGTATTTAAAATTTTGTACTTGCTTGATTCTGGTATCCCCCACCACGACCCATTAATTTCGCCATTACCGTTTCACAGGTATTGATACCGATTTATTTCCTCTCTATTTAATCAGTCACGATTGATTCCAATATCTCTCCCTGGACTACAATGCTTGAATATACCGTTTCTCTTATATTTAAGGCCTGATTTATTACTCAGTAAATCATGGTGATTTTATGAGCGTAGCTTACATGTGGCACAAGATCGAAAGACCCGTGATAATCGGATTCACTATTCAGTCATAATTGATCAATCGGACCAGGCTTGCTCACTATTTGACCACGTCGACGTGCCACTTTTTAAGCGTATCTTAGGTGTGGCACAAGACCGAAAGTATGAGGCACCCGTTGAGAATTGAACTCAGTCGTAATTGCTCTTGAAAGACAAGCTTACTGATCATTATCATCATGGGTCCGGGAGTTATCTCCCTCTGAGTAAGGAGACACACAATTCCATCACAAGTACAAAGTTTAGATTTAAGTCTCCAAAGATTCAATATGGTTTTTGATATGTCCCGGAAAGGGATATATATCTTATTTGAGGTAGTTAAGCGGTTTAGGCAAATGTAACCAGGTAGGACAATCTAGCACGTAGACGTAATGTACGGTACTCGTCGTTTGCTACGTTTGAGACGTAGGCGTAATCAATAGCCGTAGATCAATAGTCGTAGACCTCTAACGGTATACCTATGGACGTAGACCTCTCGTGGTAGACCTGTAAACATATGGACATAGACCTCTCGTGGTAGACCTGTAGACTTATGGATGTAAACCTCTAGTGGTAGACCTTTAGATCTCTGGACGTAGACCTCTATGCGTCCTTGCTTTCGCCTGTATTTATGGCTGACACCAGCCAATCAAATTACTGTAAGGGGGAACCAAGGTGTATGCATATTCATTACGTCAGTTTTATTGGATAAATGCGTTAGTTAAGCACCTGGTTCATTGGTAGGTCTATGTCCAACACAAAAGATTAACTGATATGAAATTCTCCCAAATCCTGGAAATCGGAATGAGAAGAGTTTATATTTCATAACTTTAAAAAAAAATGGTCCTTTCAAAATTTCTAAAAAGCATAATCAGAAATTTTTGATAAAATTCAAAGAAGAATCTGCAGAGTTATTGGTCCTGACTTGCATCATTCAGACAATTCTTTCCCGAGAAATGTGACCTCGTAGAATAGATTCCCGAGGGGATGCTTCTCCGATCAATATAATCTTAACCTCTTCAAGTCTAGGGTCAAAGATTATCTGACATATTCCTGTAATCGGCATTTATTTCCTCCTTTGACATCCACAGAAGTGCGTCATTCAGTAAAATCATAGCTTGAGTGTTTCTGAGGCCCTTTTATTGGGTGAACTTAATACAATGTTAAAACAGATCACCTTCTGTCAGGCATTGCTCAACATCCGGCTTTCTGATATAATGTGCTCTGTTTAGTGGATATTGATAAATTAACAAAACTGATTATAAACAACCGAACAATTTGAAATGATTTGTTTGAACATTAGTTTTGATCGATACTAGTATTTAAGTAGATATTCTGTTTACAATCAAACAGTTATATATATTTATTTCTACCGGCCTGATTGTTTAAGATAAATTTTTGTTACGAAAATGGGTGTCATTCGGTAGGATTCGAACCAGCGACCCTTATGCACATAGGAGAAGCCGCCATGTGATCTGGCGGGTCTTAGACCTCTCGACCACGAATGACGATCAGTCTAAACGAAGTCAAATTAAGTAAGTTCGAATCCTGCCGAATGATTTTCGTAACAAAAATTTATCGTAAATAATCAGGCCGGTAGAAATAAATATATAATAGTGCTTAATTATAAACAGAATATCTACTTAAATACGAGTTTCAATCAAAAATAATGTTCAAACAAATCATTTCAAATTGTCGGTTGTTTATAACCAGTTTCGTTAATCTTCGTTAATTTCCCTAACATGTTTACATTAGTTGACATTACGATACACTTCAGATCAGATATGGTTATTACGATGAATTCGAAAATTGTGTGATAGGCTTAATTTGACTTCGTTTAGACTAACCGTCATTCGTGGTCGAGAGGTCTAAGACACGCCAGATCACATGGTGGTTTCCTCTATGTGGATAAGGGTCGTAGGTTTGAATCCTGCCTAATAACGTAACAAAATAATCAGGCCGGTAGAAATAAATATTTAATAGTGTTTGATTATAAACAGAATATCTACTTAAATCCGAGTATCGATCAAAACTAATGATCAAACAAATCATTTCAAATTGTCGGTTGTTTATAACCAGTTTCGTAAATCTTCGTTAATTTCCGTAACATGTTTTACGAATGACACACATTGTTTCGTAACAAAAATTTATCGTAAATAATCAGGCCGGTCCTAATAAATATATAATTCTGTTTTATTAAAAAAAAAACACAGAATATCTTCTTAAATACGAGTATTGATCAAAAATAATGTTCAAAGAAATCATTTCATATTGATAAATCAAACAAAAGTGACTCGTCTTCCTATTTTATGTGCCCAGTTTCCTCTGAAAATGTCAAAAATTCTATCCTTGTCAGACTCTGCCTTTGGACGAGAGTCACCCAGAAGAGGCTATGCCGACGGGTATCGTCTCGTCTGGGATTATTAGACGAGAGCTTCAGCACGGAACTTTTGCCTGAGAGTACTCGTTCGTTATATCCCAAAGTAATAACCGGCATTGTCCCTCATCCAGCCTTTGTGGGGAAGTTCTAGTAAATAACGGCTCCTGTATCTTAGTAATATTTGCTTTTCAAGTGCTCTTCACACGTGCTAATCTACAGCCATTTAAGGCAAGTTAAATTTATGTTATAAACCAATAAATTGCAAACGCAAATTCTACTTCATCAGCTTCTTTTCTCGCACTTCCTGCCTGTGGAATTCCCTTCCATTTACTTGCTTCTCCCGACAGCTACAATCTCCAAGAATTTAAATGTAAAGTCAATAGTCATTTCCTATCTCACTAAACTGCCTCCTTTCTCTCATGCTCCTTTCTTCGTCCACTCCACCCTCATCAATATTCTCATCCTTTTTTTACCCACTTCCTGACACCCCCTATAACGTGTCACTCTTTCTCATAACTTTCCTTCTATGTAACGCCCTGAAAAACAGTGGCAGTTAAATGCCTTGTTTGGGGCGATATGCTTATAATAAAAAAAAATATATATATATATATATATATATATATATATATATTAAACGGACATGCCTCCCAGAGCTACCATACGAAGGCGGGTGTTCCTCAAGGCTCTATCCTAGCTCATACGCTCTTTCTGATCTACATTAATGATCTCCCCGATACCATAATATCCCAAGTAGGTATGTACGCCGATGACACCACAGTTTACTCTCGCCTCGATCAAAAATCTGGTGTGGGCGACAAAGGTAACCTTGCAGCCGAGCTTGGAAAGGACCTCCAATCCGTAGTGGACTGGGGTAAGAAATGGCTCGTAAATTTTAATGCTTCTAAAACGAAGCTACTGTCAATTAACCATCATAGACAACTGCATCTACCTCCCATTAGCATGGACCAGGCTTGCCTCCCAGAGAGTAAAACACTGCGCCTTCTTGGTCTCACACTTTCAGCGGACCTCAAGTGGAATGACTATATCGAATCCATTGCTAAATCCGCTGCTATGAAAGTTGGTTCTCTGTGCAGGGCCCGGAGGTTTTTTCCGTCTGAATCTATCTTGCACATTTATAAATCTACCATCCGCCCGTGCATTGAATACTGTTGCCATATCTGGTCGGGTGACCCTGCTATTCTCCTTGGGCTTCTCGACAAGATACAGCGGAGGGTCTGTAATGTGATCGATACTGACTTGGCAGACCGCCTGCAGTCTCTCTCACCGGCGCGACGTGGCTTCCCTGTGTCTCTTCTATAAATACTTCCATGGCTTCTGCTCCGATGAACTTAGATCACTAGTGACCCCTAGGTTCGAATTTGCGCAAGATACTAGATTAGCAACTACATCCCACCCTTTTACAGTGAAACAGATAAAATGCAACCGCAACTTCTACTCCAACAGTTTCTTTTCTCGTACTTCCCGACTGTGGAATTCTCTTCCGCATGACTGCTTCCCCGACGGCTACAATCTCCAGGAGTTTAAATGTAAGGTCAATAGACACCTCCTAACACAATAACTCGCTTTCATTCTTTCAAACACTCTTCTCATCCTCCCAACTATCTATCACCCCCTTCTGACATTTCCTATATCTAACCACTCTTTCTATTTACCTTCCCCTATGTAGCCCCAAGCGCAATAGTGGCAGTGGAAAGCCTTGCTTGGGGAGAAACGATTAAAAAAAAAATTAAAATATATATAGTCATTTCCTCTATCACTAACCTGCATCCTCTCTCTCATGCTCCTTTCTCCGTCCACTCTCATTAGTATTCTCATCCTTCTCGTACCCACTTCCTGACACCTCCTATAACCTGTCACTCTTTGTCATAACTTTCCTCGTATGTAACCCCCTGTAAAACAGTGGCAATAAAATGCCTTGCTTGGGGCGATATGATTATAAAAAAATGTTCTTTAGTGCTGCTTATCCCTTTTTCTTTTGTCTTCAATATGTCTTGTGAGTGTCAAATTCTCCATGCCTTTTTCCCTGTTATCATCATCAGAAATTAAGAAGGCGTCTTTCAAATTAAAAATAAATGTTTCTTTTTCGTTTCTATTTTCCTGAAGATTTTGTTGCTGTTCACATTTTAATTCCATAGCATTCACAGCATCCTCCTGCAGAACCATATTTCTGCTGCCTCAAATCTCCACTTCATCTGCGAATAAATTATGTAATATTCAGTGCCACGTAGAATAACTGATGTTAGGGGCTTTGCCTTATTTATTCATTTTTTTGTTTGTAGGGAAATGTTCCTAATTGTAATACTTTGTTTAACCCTTGGAATACGTCTCTCGCTATTCCAATCCACCTTGGAAATTAAGTGTAATATCTTTCATTATCTCTTTCCATTCCTGTACTAACTTGATTTTCAAGCCTTCAGTTTGTAGCTCGTATCTTAGGATATATTTCTTGCTGAATAACACACAATACCGGCCATAACCCAGAGAGTAAAACACTACGCCTCTTTGGTCTCACACTTACAGCGGACTTCAAATGGAATGGCTATATCGAATCTATTGCTAAGTCCGCTCCTATGAAAATCGGTTCTCTGTGCAGGGCGCGGATGTTTTTTCCGTCTGGATATATCTTGCACATTTATAAATCTACCATCCGCCCGTGCATTGAATACTGCTGCCATATCTGGTCGGGTGCTCCTGCTATTCTCCTCGGGATTCTCGACAAGGTACAGCGGAGGGTGTGTAATGTGATCGATACCAACTTGGCAAACCGTCTGCAATCTCTCTCTCACCGGCGCGACGTGGCTTCCCTGTGTCTCTTCTATAAATACTTTCACGGCTTCTGCTCCAATGAACTTGGATCACTGCTGCCCGCTAGATAAGAATTTGCACGAGAAACTAGATTAGCAACTAGACCCCATTCTTTTACAGTGAAACCGATAAAATGCAACCGCAACTTCTACTCCAATAGTTTCTTTTCTCGCACTTCCCGACTGTGGAATTCAATTCCACATGATTGCTTCCCCGACGGCTACAATCTCCAGGAGTTTAAATGTAAGGTCAATAGACACCTCCTAACACACTAACTCTCTCCCATTCTTTCAAACACTCTTCCCATCTGCCCAACCTTCATCTTCGGTATCCTTACCCATCTATCACCTTCCTTCTGATATTTCCTACACCTAACCACTCCTCCTCTTTATCTTCCCCTATGTAGCCCCATGCGCAATAGTGGCAGTGGAATGCCTTGCTTGGGGTGAAATGATTTAAAAAAATAATTAGTCAAACACAGTTTTTTTAAGAAATGATTTATTTCATACTATTTTTAGTATTTTTTGATAAGTGGACAATTCTAAATGAAAACATAATGGTTCTTTTGTTAATGATACTTTGCAAAATGTTACAAGGCAAGGAAGCAAAGATGAACTCATCCGAATCACCCTAACTTTTCTTCATTCTTTCATTGATGAAACTGCAATATAGGTAATTATTAAATATTTATAAATTCATTTGCTGCACATGTTATCGTGCAGTATTGTTGTAGAGGAATATCCTATCCTACCCCGGAATGGATATGGCCCGATCTATAAAAGGCTGTGACTAGAGCATACGTCACTAAACGGAAGCATTCGTCACTAGACGGATCTATGACACTGTCAGCGCTCTGACTTCGGGTGGAGGGCGCTCTCTGCTTCCGAGCGGAGAGCAATAACCCAGTCGTGGTTCCACCGAAGGGTAGAAGCACGACTGGGGAAAAATAGACAGACATTTTTTGGCCGGGCCATATAGCCCGGAAAGCCCAGTTATAAACTGAATATGTGTCATATGTTGCCCTTACTGGGAGGGACAGCTAAATAATGCATTCTTCACGAGACGGACGCATACGTCCTAGGCAGAGACATTTTCTACTTGATTGTTATACCTGTTAATATTCGTCGGTGTTCTTGTATGTCTATTGGTCTATTGTACTGTGGTATAATAAATCTCTTATAAACTATCTTCAGTGTTAAGTATTATTCTTGCACTAGTCTTTTCTCCGATTATCCACCCCCCCACCCGGGATATATCAAGTATTAACAAAAGAAACATTCTATTTTCACTTACAATTATTCACTTGGCAATAAATACTAAAAAATAGTATGAAATACATTATTTTTTATAATACTGGGGTGGTCTAATAATTATAGCCGGTAGTGTGCCTTCTTGAATGTTTGTTTGATTTGTTTTCTATGGCTTATGAATATTTTGCAGATTACTTAGATACAGAAAATATTATATGTAATTATAAAGATGAAGTTATCACCTTAACTATGTTATTTGCGCGTATGAAATGTAAGAAATAAGTTTGTAGATCAGCTTCGATAATTCTAAATTTTCTTCATTCTTTCATTGATGAAAGAGCAATAATGATAACTAACATCATAGCCCGGCGTTGCCCGTGCAATTCAGAACATTTTTTAATTACATGATTAATGCAGCGTGTTGCGATTTCCGAGCGCTTGTAGTCGCCGCCTAATTTTAAAACTGAGTTATATAAAAAGAATAATTATATTAAAAAATTGTTGTTTAAAAATTGTTCAAAAAGTCCATTACAAAAATCAATTTTCTTTTATTTTGCGTAAACGTGAGTTGATGTTTTGTATGACATTGTAAACAACATTGCGTTTGTTTCTGTTTCAAAATTACGGAGGAAAATATTTACATTTTTTGTTGATTAAATGAATTTCAGAAATTTTCGAAGAATATTTAAAAATGTAGACATTTAATTTTAGAGGAAAAAGTTACATTAATGCCACACGAATTACAGACAGTTGATTTACTGCATTAAATATTTAGCGAAAAAAAAAAAGCTTTATTTTTTTTATATTTTATTTTCTGAAATCTGAAAAATTAAATCTGAAAAAAAAGATTTAAATAATTGAATTGTTTCAAAATTACGGGGTAAAATATTTACATTATTTGTTGAGTAAATAAATTTCAGAAATTTTCGAAGAATATTTAAAAATATAGACATTTAATTTTAGAGAAAAAAGATATATTGATGCCACACGAATTACAGACAGCTGATTTCCTGCATGAAATATTTCGCGAAAAAAAGCATTATTTTTTAATTTTATTTTTTGAAGTATAAAATATAAAAAAAAAAGATTTGAATAATTAAATTAACCATTGGCACTTTTTTTTACATATTTTGTTTTTATTTGAAAATACACATTATTTTTATATTTCTTTTGTTTCAAAATTACGGAGAACAATATTCATATTTTTTTTGACTAAATGAATTTTTAAAACGGTGGAATAAATATTAAATATAAAAGCTCAATTTTTTTTTAGTCGCGTTTGATACGTGTGATTTGATCTAGCGGTAAATTTTCGTTTTTCAATTTTTTCCAAAATACTCTTATTTCCATGAAAATGTATATGCTGAACTCAAATCAACAATTAGATATTGAAGAAACCTACCTTTCTTGGTGTTAACGACCAGAAAAAATCGAACTTCTAGCTCTTTTTGTCAATAATTACCGGTTTAGTGAGAGTTATTCGCTGCTGAACAATTTTACGCGTAGGAAGAAAATTTGGGTCTATTTACTTCCTTTATAGAAAAGTCTTTGCAGAAATTACTACGCAAATACACGCAAATGACATTTTATAAACGCAAATACATGCAAATTTCTTCTGAAATTAAGTACAAAAAAAAATCGCGTAGTAATCGGGTGTCACTTATGGCATTTAACTTACTGACTGAATATAATGAATCCAACAGTAACTGAAACTCGGCTCTTCGATTAACAACTCCGAACCGTTATCCACTACACCACTCACACAACCAACTTTACAGCACCTGGTATTCCCAAGCGGTCATCCATCTAAATATTGATCAGGCTTAATTTTGCTGTTCGTACGGGAACATGTGTTTCAACGTGTATTGGAGATCAGTCAGTCAAGTGTCATACGTGATATACGATTTGAGCGATCATGTCTCGAAAGAGTCATGCCTGACTGGACAGAAGATTATACCGCAGTAAGTCCTATTATTCAACCGATACCTTTTCCAAGTTTATTTGCGCGTAAGTGAATGCAAAGAATTCAACTGGAATTCGAACTCGGCTCCCCGATTTCTCGTTCCGAGCCGATATCCATTGCACCACAATGCACATCCAGCTAGTCAATAACATTGGTCAAAGTAAATAAATAAATAACTTACTCCCATATTCTTGCTTTCCTGACGCCTACAACCTCCAGAAATTTAAATGCAAAGTCAATACTCATCTACTAACCACTTGACTCTAGCCCTTCCCCCACCCCGTATATCCTTCCCTTTCTCTCCCCCCTTGCAACTGTCATCACATCTGTATTTTCATCTTTCTATTGCTTCTTCCTTAATTGGTTTGTAATCCTCTTCTCTCTCTTCTAATTAATTTTCTTTCAGTTATGTAGCCCCCCGCACATCAGTGGCATTTACGCCTTGCCCGGGGTGAAATGAATAAAAAAAGATAATAAAAATAATAAAAAAAGAAAAAAAAATGAAATGGTGCCGAGACACCAAATAACTTTTTTAGTTAATTTGAAGGTGTTGAAAATGTTTTTATTTTTCTTGGTTAACTACCGTTTTTGCTGTACAGAAATGCTTCATTTTTTGGAAAAATAATCATTTTTTTATTTGTCTTCTGCATATATAATATTGACTGATGACTATATTATACAGAACCAAATCTTTCCTATTATTTAACGTATAACTGGAGGGAAGAGACCTTTAACAAGAGTATTTGTGGGTAAGTGAAATTGACGGTAAGCCTTCGAAAACCAGATTCTGAAGTTCAGAAACAATAGTAACCGAATGCTGGTGATGTATTCACGAACAATAAGGCAAAGATCCCATTAGAAGTTCTCCTTACCATCTATTCTGGAAAAAAAGACGCTAAGATACGTTGAAGAGAATATCTCTTTAAGCAAATGATTGCAGAAAAGACAAACACGTTGTTCAACTTCGGCGATCATATTGGAACCGGTATGTCAACGCGATTATGACCGACAGTCTCCATATATTCGGTCTTAATAAAGAATAAAAGCTTTTATGGAACAAGTCTATGCTGTCTGGAAAGAGATGTCGAATTTCATAAATTGTATACAGAACCATTACAAGAACTAATTGAATCTTGGAAATTGAGATCCAACACAATTCTTCTGGCAAGAGGAGACCTTAAGAACGACAAGAGAAATAGTTTGAAATAAAATAAAAATAAACGGCATCAAGGAATAAATTAAGCAATGGTCAGCAAGAATCCTTATCAAATCTATTGAGAGGGAAGAATACTAGTCGTCAAGGCAGCTAACAACTTGGAAAACATTCTTTCAGAATGATCGAGGTTTGCAGTTGAATATCTACAATGTGTTCATTGTCGGACTGACATCCTTGTCTCTGTTTGTGTATCTTGTATCTCATGGTGCGGCATAAATACCTCTTATATATACCTCCGTGAAACGCCTCCTATATACTGTTAAGACAGGTATTTCTCGGAGGTATATGAGTATGTGCGTCGTGGTGTAGTTGACATCGGTATGGAACGAGAAATCGGAGAGTCGATTTCGAATTCTTGTTGAATTTGTTGCATTCACTTACGCACAGCTTTTGGTTAAATAGATTAGGTTTTACTGCCATGGTTGTCAATCAGTCTACAGTAGAAAGCAATGGCAACCTACTGCGGGAAAATTTTCTGCTCAGTCAGTCATGTCTCGAAAGCGTGTATCACGTATGGAACTTAACTGACAGATGCCACCTGCCGCAAACTTTATATAGACGTCCTATGCATATATATATATATATATATATATATATATGTGTTTGTGTGTGTGTGCACTACCGGTCATAATTATTAGGCCAACCCAGTTTTTTAAAAGAAATGATGTAATCATACTATTTTTAGTATTTATTGCCAAGTGGATAATTCTAAATGAAAATAGAATGGTTCTTTTGTTATTACTCGACCGATTTGATCTCAGTCGGAGTCGCTACCCGCTAAGCTATAGGCGCATGGAATCAGAGAAGGGAAATTTTAACGTTTTGTATATAAGCAGTATATGCACACGCCAGTCACCGAAAGAACTCAATTCATTTCTGAAGAGTCACGCATATATCGCAGAAGTAGAACCTGTTTTTAAAGTTTTCTTCTCTAGAGTAAGCAGTGTATATGCAAGTCATATATATATATATATATATATATATATATATATATATATATATATATTACAAATTATAGTTTAGAACATGTACAAATTACAATCTACTACGAAGTGTACATTTTGTTTCAGCATTGAAAGGACAATGTCTCATCAGTGATTAAACGCTATGTGTAGAGAAAAAATAGTGTTTACCACCTGATGAGACATTGCCCTTTCAATGTCGAATAAAATGCATACATTGTAGAAGATTATATTTTGTACATGTTCTAAACTATAATTTATAATAAATATTCATAGCTTTATTTCTATATTGAGCACTGTTTTAAATTAATGTTTTAAACAGTGTTAATATTTTCTTCGTCTCGTATTCACTGCCCTGATTGAGAACTCTGGAAGAATGGTAGACTATGAAAAAACAGTACCTACTGTAGCATCTACTTTGTATATATATATATATATATATATATATATATATACTACCGGCCAAAATTATTAGGTAACCCCAGCCGATATTCACTTAAGATTCATTTTTACATAGTCATCTAGACGGATTGTCGGATAATTTCGGCAATGTTAGTGATTAACAAAAACAACAATTTCATCAGGATATAAAAACCATGGAAGAATGCTAATAGGGACAAACGAATAATGGCTGACTACTGTGCGTTGTTGTGCAGTGGATATCGACTTGGAACGACAAATCGGGGAGCCGAGTTCGAATTCCAGTTGAATTCCTTGCATTCATTTACGCACAAATACTCTTGGAAAAGGTATTAATCCGTCTCTTCCCTCCAGTTATGGGTTAAATAATCTGACAGATTGGGTTCTATAGCCTTGGTCGGCAACCAGTCTACCGCAGAAAGCAATGGCAACCTACTGCGGGATAATCTTCTGCCCAGTCAGTCATGTCTCTTTCGAGACATGATCGCCCAAGCGTGTATCACGTATGGCACTTTAACTGACTGACTACTGGACTAACAAAAGGGACTTAAATAACATTGAACATGATAGCCAACATGAAAGAGAAAATTATTACCATAGTTCTTATGTTCACGAAGGTTTTATTTCTGCTGTTAGTTTACTACATAATTTGATGCAAATATTTGTTGGTCATGGTGTATTTAATCGTGTTATTTTTAAAAACCTATGGCCTGAATGGTGTTGAAAAAAAAAGTATTTCTGAATAAGCAGACCAATATTTGTTTGTTTAAATACGAAATGAGAGGTTTCTACTATTTTACTTTGAGAAATTTGCCATCAGTCAAAAACAATTATTTTTCCAAAAATGAAGCAAAAACGTTAGCTAACCAAGAAAAATAAAGTCATTTTCAGCGCCCTCAAATTACCTAAAAAAGATGTTTGATGTCTCAACATCAATTTCAATTTTTTTCTTTTTCTTTCTTTATTTGTATTTTATTTTATTTTTTTAACAGTGTTATTGACTAGCTGGATGTGCGTTGTGGTGCAGTGGCGATCGGCTCGGAACGAGAAATCAGGAAGCCGAGATCGAATTCCTGTTGAATTCCTTGCATTTAATTACGCACAAAGACCCTTGGGAAAGGTATTAATCCGTCTCTTTCCTCCAGTTAACGGTTAAATATGACATATTAGGTTCTGTAGCCTTGGCTGGCAACCAGTCTAGCGCAGAAAGCAATGGCAACCTACTGCGGGATAATCTTCTGTCCAGTCAGTTATGTCTCGAAAGAGACATGATCGCCCAAAGTGTATCTCACATATGGTACTCAACTGACTGACTGATTATTGACTATCAAAAATGTAAACATGGCACATGAGCAGGATGTTCTTGTAAAAGCGAAATATTAGTGAAAAATATAAGCTATTACCGAGTAGCACTTGTAACTTTAGTTATAGGCGGGGACTGTGAAGAGAATGTTGGTTGGTTGTTTTGTTTTTATGGCATATCAACATCGGCGGGTCATTTATTGCCAACTAAATTGTATTTATTTATTGCTGGTAATACCTTTTTTTTTAAACAATTTATGGTTGTTTTTATATTAGTTTTTGTATCTAATAATACATTTTTCTTTTCGAGTATCAAGATTCATTGGGATTTGTTTTTAAGGGCAGGGTCCGCAAGTCCTACCCTGTTATTTAACCCATAACTGGAGGAAAGGGACGGATTAATACCTTTCCCAAGGGTACCAGTGCTTAAGTGAATGCAGGGTATTCAACTGGAATTCGAACTCGGCTCACCGATGTCTCTTTCCGAGCCGATATCCACTACACCACAACGCATATCCGTCACTAAAACGCTTACAGCACCTGGTATTCCCAATCGGTCACCCATCTAAGTACTGACCAGGCTCAACGTTGATTAACTTCGGTGATCGAGCGAGAACCGGTGTATTCAACTTGATATAGCCGTAAGCATGCACATGTGTCACTAAACGCTTACAGCACCTGGTATTCCCAATCGGTCACCCATCTAAGTACTGACCAGGCTCAACGTTGATTAACTTCGGTGATCGAGCGAGAACCGGTGTATTCAACGTGATATGGCCGTAAGCCGTAGTGAATGTGGATATGTTTCTGTTTCTATGTACGATTATCTACAGCTGCTCTGTTGAGAGTGTGCTAGCGAACAGCATTACTGTTGGGTGTGCTAGATATTCGGCAGCTGACAAGAGTCCTCCAAAAGATTATAGAGTACCGAGCGGAAAATAATCCGGTGGTCGCTGCTCTCCTTAGAGGACATTTCCAATTGACGTTGTTGCTGCAGGCTAGAAAACATAATGAAACACAGGACGCATCCCGAGTACCAGTGGTTGGAACTGTTACTCCCTGGACGACGGCTTAATTCAATTAGTTCGCGGAAAAAAGTACCTGAGTGTAAGCATTGGGGTCTGCGTAAAATGAACGCTTCTGCACGTTGACGATATTGAATGTATTTTAAACGTCATTATTTTTCTTCTTTCTATGCTGTATATGTACTTCTTTAATCTGTAGCTTGGTTTCTTTAAACCTTATCAACAATTAGCAGGTTTTTTAAAGCCGTAAAATATCTTTAGATTGTAAGATTTTTTTTTGAAAATAAAATTCATTTACTATTACAAGTCCTACTAATTAACCCTTAAGTAGGGGAAGAAGAGGTGGATTCATGATTTACACGTAAGTATTTGCACATAATTGGAATTAGAACTCGACTCTCCGATTTCTAATTTGTTATCCATTCCATCACCTGGTGTTCCCAAGCTATCTCCCATTTATCTTTGATGTGGGTATATATATATATATATATATATATATATATATATATATATATTGGCAGCATTTTTTCATTAATGCAGGTTTCATTAAATAATATAGACAAGTTTTGTCTATTAATTTTGTGTAGGATCCGTTCATAAGAAATGTTTACAGTAATCCTTCATTACCTCCACTCAAAATTAATTCCAACATCCTAAGAAAAATTCTACTAGACATCACCATCAAGTATATCAGACGGATCCTACACAAAATTAATAAACAAAACTTGTCTATATTATTGAAACCTGCATTTATATATATATATATATATATATATAAACTATTTTATGTTCAAAATCCCTGGCACCTGAAGAAGGCTGGAACGTACAACGGCCGAAACGTACAAATGCCAAGAAAAATTAGGACAATAATGAGTCCGAATAATGTAAATATTGCGTCCATTTTTCTGTTCATATAATCTTTTATTTTGATTCCCTGTGGTTTCTACTATGTATATTTGGAACTATTATTATAGCTAATGTAGTAAACGAAAACCGTGTCATATATATATATATATATATATATATATATATGTAATCCAAGATCATCTTATCACCTAGGATAGAAAGACAACCACGCTTAATGATTAACACAGTATATCTAACCCGCACTCCCATGGTAAAATGTCCTTCTTACCCTGCCCCCACACGATTCCTTTCGTCTGAATAAATCTAGCCCATTCATTTTTGTGAAAATCTTGGTCTGAGGAGTGGATTTGTACGATTTCCCTTAAATAAACTATTACCAATAGATTCATAAGCATCCAATTTATTTTCATTATATATATATATAATGTTTTCAAAAAATCAACTCACTTTTGACTTCGTTGTCAGTATTTATATACGTGCATTTAATTTTATTGAATACTTATTTTAAGCCGTTAATTTTAAGCATTAATTACTTTTTTTAATTTTAAGTATTAATCTAGTTTGCAAGTCAATAAACACTGCAGTTATTGTAATTTAAATAGTACTTTTTTGGTGGTGGGCACCTTACACACATATATATATATATATATATATATATATAGTAACTAAGTTGCTGAACTCGTAGGTTTTGTAACCTTTTGTTCATGCATTTACTTTTCTAAAGAGTGCTCGATACAAATGTAGAGCGTTATACTGTTATGGTTGTTACAATGTTTTTATAAATTCATAGTATCACTACACAAAAATTTTCGCGTTTCGAAGCCAGCCCATTATGTTGTTGGCTTCATCTTCAGGTGAATTTTTCGAGAAAAAAAATTCTTTTTCTAAAAAATCACCTGAAGTTGAAGCGAACAACATAATGGGCTGGCTTTGAAACGCGAAAATTTTTGTATAGTGATACTATGAATTTATAAAATCACTGTAACAACAATAACAGTATATATATATATATATATATATATATATATGCAAACAGAAACCTGTAGTCAGAGAAATTAGAAATGGACTTAAATAAAATTGACGTAATAATGCAAAACATTAGGATCCTTTCAACCAACATATTATCAAAGGTGCTGGTTAGCAGAAATGTTAATGATAAATAGAACACAAAAATTGACTTGTAGAAAGAAAGTTAGAACTCGTTTAAAAACAAAATTTTAATCAAAATTAATTAAAATGTATGGGGGGTGTAAACATAAAATTTCACAAAAGCAATATAATGGAAAAAAATATTGAACTCACAATCTCTCCAACAATCGTAAGGAGCGAATGAAGTGCTCTTTCTGTCTGCAAAGACTAGGCTGGTGGATTTTCAGATACACAGCCTCCAAAACACGTAAATGATAGGCCGAGCGGGTGCTGTGCAGGAGAGAAAAACATATGCCCTCATACCTAGAGGCACATTCTTGATTGTTTAGTAAGTGCTGTCTAATGGCTGAATCATGGACAGCCTGAGTTGTTCTTAAAGACCGTCTTGGGCTACCCGAACGTACATTTGCGGGGACGTGCTTCGCTACTCGTGAATCCAACATCAGATTTGTACGTTCTATGTATGCCGCATCGCATATATATATATATATATATATATATATATATATATATATATATATATATATATATATATATAAACGTGATTATATATAATTATACTCGTCTCGAAAACCTTCCTCGAATACTTTCAAACGAAGGAAAAAAATGTTTTTTTTTTAAAAAAAAGAAAGAGCTTAGGACATGAAAGTCTGTCAAAAGTTTTCGGACAGAAATCAGCACGAAGCCCAAAGAAAACACCTGACACGAGTAACCATCTAACAAAAAGCGCTCAATACACAGGTAGAGCGAAACTAATAGCACCTATTGAGCCAGACGAACCTACCAAGCTTTCCCTGACGATCCGTTTAGGAGAAACCACAGGTAGATTCGTCTGGCTCATTAGGTGCTATTATATATATATATATATATATATATATATATATATATATATATATAAATATGTGTGTTTGTGTAAATATCTATCTATCTATCTAATCTAAACTTATTTAGAAATGGAACTCTGTCTGTGTGTGTGTGTGTGTCTGTGTGTGTGTATCCGTTACCTATAGATTCCGAAACGGCTGAAACGATTTTCTTGAAAATTTACACAGTTGTACTATAAGCGTCTGCAAGTGTTCTTAGCTAGGTTTTGTGTCGAGGTACCCCCGATAAATATCGAAAATCGATAATCGAAAAAATCGGGTTATAGAAGGGATCATAATCAAATTTGATACACTCCTAGACAAAGACATAAAAACGATATTTAGAAGTTCTTACAATAGTGCAGAAAATTTGATATCGATACCAGGAAACCAAATTTGACTTACATCCATTAATTTTTTTTTTTAATCATTTCCCCCCAAGCAAGGCATTCCACTGCCACTATTGCGCATGGGGCTACATAGGGGAAGGTAAAGAGAAGGAGTGGTTAGACATAGGGAATGTCAGGAGGAAGGTGATAGATGGGTAAGGATAGATACCGAGGATGAGGGTTGGGCAGATGGGAAGAGTGTTTGAAAGAATGGGAGCAGGTTAGTGTGTTAGGAGGTGTCTATTGACCTTACATTTAAACTCCTGGGGAAGCAATCATGTGGAAGAGAATTCCACAGTCGGGAAGTGCGAGGAAAGAAACTGTTGGAGTAGAAGTTGCGGTTGCATTTTATCGGTTTCACTGTAAAAGTGTGGGATCTAGCTGCTAATCTAGTATCTCGTGCAAATTCGTATCTAGGGGGCACCAGTGATATAAGTTCATCGGAGCAGAAGCCGTGAAAACGGTTTCGCTTTAGCCGGAAACAACTATTGCTTTTTAGTCTTTCGTGCCAGTGTCCAAAGAGTATGAGCTCCAGAACCATGGATTTGTTTTAAAGCTTTCATTACACCCGAGCAACGCCGGGCTATACTGCTAGTATATCTATCTATCTATCTATCTATCTATCTATCTATCTATATATATGTGTGTGTGTGTGTCTGTGTGTGTGTGTGTGTGTGTGTAAATACTGTTGTCCAATTTCCTTGTGCACTGCATAGTTACAGTAATAAATAAATTGACGGACCTACAGAATAGCTGAAAGTGTGCCCGTAAGCTTGCGAATGAAATTAAATTTCCGCAATTAGACCATTAATGATTTCCAGGTCAACTGTTTCGAAATTACTAATAAAGTTTAAATTATCTGGAAGACTTGCCACAAAACCGATCGCAAGGAGAAAACACAAAGCAATTCGGCTCATAATGGTCAGAAAGTGCCGAAATAGACCTCGAAATAGGGGAAGAAATTATTGGGAGAGACAAATCCAAAGTTGAACTGTTGTAATAATATAATCGAAAGTAGCTGGCGAGTGGGAGAATCAGTAAAAAGAAAGTTATATTAAGCACCGTTCTCTACGCGGTCTGTAACTAAATTAATTTTCTATTACAAGTCCTACTAATTAACCCTTAACTAGGGGAAGAAAAGGTGGATTCATGATTTACCCATAGATATTTGCACATAATTGGAATTGGAACTCGAGTCTACGATTTCTAATTTGTTATCCATTACATCACCTGGTATTCCCAAGCTATCTCCCATTTATCTTTGATGTTGGTATATATATATATATATATATATATATAAATTAGAGAACATTTTCACAATTCAATATATATATATATATATATATATATATATATATATATATATACTATTTTATGTTCGAAATTCCTGGCACTTGAAGAAGGCTGGAGCGTACAACAGCCGAAACGTACAAATGGCAAGAAAGATGAAGACAATAATGAGTTCGAATAATGTAAATATTGTGTCCATTTTTTTCTGTTCATATAATCTTTTATATTGATTCCCTGTGGTTTCTACTATGTTTATTTGGAACTATTATTACAGGTAATGTATTAAACGAAAACTTTGTCATATATACATATATATATATAGTCCAAGGTCATCTTATCACCTAGGATAGAAAAACAACCACGCTTAATGATTAAACACATTATATCTAACCCGCACTCCCATGGTAAAATGTCCTTCTTACCCTGTCCCCAGGAGGGAGGAGACAGATTAATATCTTTTCTAAGGGTATTTGTGTGTAACTGAATGCAAGGGATTTGAACGCGGCTTCCCGATTTGTCGTTCTGAGTCGATATCCACTGCACCACAACGTACATCCGGCTAGTCCTGCCGGACTGTGTACCATAATATAGCGCTAACTGTTCGGCTAATGAATGTTTACTGTTTCCTTATAAGGAAACTAATAATCCAAACATTTCGTTTATTATTTACTAGATTGGTTGTTATCCATAATTGTAGATCTCCGTCTAGGCTGCCATTTAACCCAAAGTTCAGTAAGGAAAAGAAGATATAGGTTTATGCTTTTCAAAATGTTATTTGTGTGGAGGTGAATGCCACAGAATAAACAGTAATTTGAACTCGTATGGTTAATTAAACTCACTTTGCTAATAGATCAACGCTGCCGACAGATACGAAATAATAGATTCAGTCAAGTACCATACGTAATACACGCTTTGGGCGATCAGGTCTCGAAAGAGGCATGGCTGACTGGGCAGATAATTATCCCGCAGTATGTTGCCATTGCTTTCTACGGTAGATTGGTTGACAGCCAAAGCTATAGACCGTAATCTGTCCTAGTATTTGACTCATAGCTAAAAGGAGAAGCGATGTATCATATTATTATTGTTATGTCGCCAAGTATAAATGAATAACTCAACAACAGAATCAGAATATAAGTTGTATTCCGCGGAAAGACGGTTAGTATGTACAGAAGTGATTAGTAATATTTACAATAGAAAGATACAAGAGTCCAATCCGTCGTAAGACGTGTGTATACGTGATTACTTCCGGTACGCCACCGGAAGTGTGACTAACTCTTCACTGACTCGCACTGACTCTTCAGTAACTCATTAGAGACTCTCAAGTGACTCGCTACGACTGTATTTACTAGCCTTCCCACGCAAGGCTGGATGTGACACATGGTCATTTTATAGTGGGTATTCCCGGCCATATAGCCGGGCCAAAAAATGTCTGTCTATTTTTGCCCAGTCGTGGTTCTACCCTTCGGCGGAACCACGACTGGGTTATTGCTCTCTGCTCGGAAGCAGAGAGCGCCCTCTACCCGAAGGCAGAGGGCTGACAGTGTCGTAGAGTCGTCAGTCTAGTGACTCGGTACGACTGTATTTACTAGCCTTCCCACGTAGGCTGGATGTGACACATGGTCATTTTATAGTGGGTATTCCCGGCCATATAGCCGGGCCAAAAAATGTCTGTCTATTTTTGCCCGGTCGTGGTTCTACCCTTCGGCGGAACCACGACTGGGTTAATGCTCTCTGCTCGGAAGCAGAGAGCGCCCCCCCCGCCCGAAGGCAGAGAGCTGACAGTGTCGTAGAGTCGTCAGTCTAGTGACTCTGTACGACTCCCTTGTAGAGAATACACCATTGCTATATATAGAAATGGGAAGAGTCCATTTGTAGTCAAATAGGAGCGGCGCCCTAACAATTATGTAGTAATTAGTTGGGGATCAGGTTATTACTTCATAACAATAGAAAAAAGATCCCCCACTTTATGACCATTAGAAGCGTTAATCATCATTCCAACTATAATATTCAGTCAGCCAGTTAAGTACCATCCGTGATACACGTTTTAGGCGATCATGTCTCGAAAGAGACATGAATGACTGGACAGATGATTATCCCGCAGTAAGTTGTCATTGCTTCCTACAGCAGACTGGTTGCCAGCCAAGGCTGTAGAACTCAATCTGTCCTAGTATTTAACCGGTAAGTGGAGAGAAGAGACGGGTTAATATTAATACCTTTACCAAGGGTATTTGTGCGTAAGCGAATGCAAGGAATTTAACTGGAATTCGAACTCGGTTCCCCGATTTGTCGTTCCGAGTCGATATCCACTGCACCACAACACACTACCCTATTAAAATATAAAATGGCGGTAATAAACTAAGTCTGATTTTAATTTGTTTTCACTTCTTGTAATGTATGCATCAAAGTCAGTTTTTAACGGATGAAGAAATAATCGAGACCTCAGATGGTTGCTCTACTGCGACGCCATCTATTCAGCCATATTTGCCTGAAACGCTCTCAGGTAGCGGCTGTTTTACTCCCTAACATTAGCGAGATTTTGCTTGGCCGCGTCTGGTTGTTTTGATTCGAATGACGTCATCAAAAGGTAACAGATCAATATCATGAAAACTGGAGATTTCTTCTCTTACGTCGATATATCGATTGTTGAACAGCCGAGTCTAAGCCGATGTCCTCATTGCCGAAATAAAGTATTTACGGCAAAGCATTGAATCATTTCAGTTGAACCACTGTAGCTTTTTATAGACTGACCTCTTCGCATATGGAAACACATTTAAGCCGCTTCAACGTTGTTCTTAATGATACTTTTAATGATATAGAAGATCATGGCTCTCCATGATTTCGTTTATTTGTTATTTATGTGTTGCGGGGTTGTCTTAGGTAGAGTTGGTGAAGTGGTTTCCCCTTAATTTCCCAAAAGAAAGATACAGAGTCTTCTTTCTTTTCGAGTCACTGTTACTTTTGTTTTAATCATTTCACCTAGAGGAAGGCAAGAAAGATACTAAGACGTAATTATTTACTGAATTTTAGGGAATATTTTTTTCTCGTCAGAATCCATTTTCCACATTTATAAATCTACCATTGGTCGGTGTAGTGAATACTGTTGCCATATTTGATTGGATGCTCCTGCTATTCATCTCGAGGTTCTCGACAAAATCTAAACAAGGATCTGCAATATAATCGGTCCTGACCTGGCATCTCGATTTCAGTCATTTTCTCACCGACGTGATGTGGCTTTTTTTCTGTCTTTTCTACAAATATTTTCATGGCAACCCTTTTGGTTTTATTCCCTTACGCCAAATATCTCAATTTTCTGAGTTAAAATATTTAGTGATTTAGGAAAGTTTTGTAATTTGCTTCAAGCATTGTGTATATTAGGTGTATGCTTAGGTATTGAAGGCTATCACAATGCCTTTAGTAAAATAAAGAAAGGTAAACAATGTGTTGGATATTATCTGTTTATTATTCATTAATATTTCGAGATCAAAATCCTATCTTCAGAATGGTAGGAGAGCTTGTTTTCACATTCTTCCTAAACCTTACCTTTCAACGAATGGTCACCCTTCGCTGCTACTTCTGTCCTTAATTGTTGTGAGTGTGTGTGTACCTGTAAATGTGTTTGAGCATGCATGCATGTGTTTATGGTATATATATGTGTGTGTGTGTGTGTGTGTGTGTGTGTGTGTGTGTGTGTGTGTGTGTGTGTGTGTGATAGTTGGTGCCATTCTACGATCTGATGATGTCTGCTTTAATTAATGGTTTATATAAGTACGCGTTGAGCCGTTGACCGCGTTGACCCATAGTATGATTTGGCATTTCGGCACCTCTGCCAGAGTGGTAGTGGACGTCGTTTTACGACTTGGTATTATATTTTTTCTATGATTTAGGGATTTGTGATTTTGGTATAGAATTGATAAACTTTCTATTTTCTAACTTTTCGATTCGGAATTCTGGGTGAGGTGACGCAGATCAAAGTTTTCTATAAGAATATGTAATACATTCACCCTTATTAATACCTAAGACAAAATAAAACTTAAACAAACGTATACGTCAAATGAAAGAAATGTGAATGAAACAAAGATACAAACAAAGTTTGAGCATAAATGAATCAATGACATGCAATGTTTTTTATTTATGTTCACTCAAAGGGATACTTAGCTTCAGTCAAAATACAGAAAATCGATTAATTCTCGTTAAAATATAGACTGAAACTGCTGATAATAAACACACTTAGGCGATCATTAGGATCACTTTCCTTGTATAAGTCACTTGAACCTAAAATAAAACGTTTCAAGTGTTTTACTTACATCATCAGGTCCTGGCACTTCACAGTGAAATTAGACGTTTTAGCCTATTGTGATCAAAAATCATTATATTTATTGATTTGTGGTTTTGGTATAGAATTGATAAACTTCTTAATTACTAACAATTTGCATTCAGGGGCAGATAATTCAAGCATTCAGGGGCAGATAATTCAAATCAAATTTTTCCATTAGAATAAACAATATATTAATCCTCGGAATTATTTCGAACTTTTGTTCTCATCTTGGTTGATAAAAGTGTTATAATAGACACAACGTTTCGACCAAGTACCGTCTGGTCATCATCAGGTGTCCATAGATTGGATCTTAGCAATAATCAACGACATACTCCACATCATCCAATCTATGGACACCTGATGACGACCAGAGGTTACTAGGTCGAAACGTTGCGTCTATTATAACACTTATATCAACCAAGATGAAAACAAAAGTTCGAAATAATTCCAAGATTATTGAAAATTACTCATCTCAGAAATATATATAAATATTAATTCTCACTAAAAACCCAAGACAAAATAAAACTTAATCAGACATATACGTCTACAATTTATGAAAGAAATGTGAACGAAACACAGATACAAAGTTTTAGCGTATGATGTGCAAAGTTTTTCATTTTTGTTTACTCATAGGAAAAATAAAATAATAATATGATACATCGCTTCTCCTTTTAGCTATGAGTCAAATACTAGGACAGATTACGGTCTATAGCTTTGGCTGTCAACCAATCTATCGTAGAAAGCAATGGCAACATACTGCGGGATAATTATCTGCCCAGTCAGTCATGCCTCTTTCGAGACATGATCGCCCAAAGCGTGTATCACGTATGGTACTTGACTGAATCTATTATTTCGTATCTGTCGGCAGCGTTTGATCTGTTAGCAATGGAGTTTAATTAGCCATCGGAGTTCAAATTACTGTTTATTCTGTTGCATTCACCTCCACACAAATAACATTTTGAAAAGCATAAACCTATATCTTCTTTTCCTTACTGAACTTTGGATTAAATAGCAGCCTAAACGGAGATCTACAATTATGGATAACAACCAATCTAGTAAATAATAAACGAAATGTTCGGAGTATTCGTTTCCTTATAAGGAAACAGTAAACATTCATTCGCCGAACAGTTAGCGTTATATTATGGTACACAGTCCGGCAGGACTAGCCGGATGTACGTTGTGGTGCAGTGGATATCGACTCAGAACGACAAATAAATAGAGTATTTCTAAGTCATAAAATAGATTGAAACTTCTAAAACTATCATTAGGCGGTTATTTGGGGGCTTTTACTTGAACCCGAAATGAAACGTTTACTTATATTATAAGAAGAAAATTATGTCGGCATATGTAGTTTGAAAGTAATAACAAACTGATTAATGCAAAAAAAAAAAGATGCTGTTGAATACAAACAGTCTGACATAGTGATTCATAAAGCGTAGTATGTGTAAGACAAATCAATCGATATAAGAAAGAACTATATAAATAGTTATATAAGAAATCAGTCAACAGATATGTAAGAATGATCACATGAAACCTGACCGTGACTGATCACGCTGAGACCGACGTGGACAGGTTGAGAAAGATAACGATATACGGACAGAGCCAAATTAAAAGCGGTTCAAAGGAACAATAAAAGACAGAAAGGTAAACGGACAGACAGGCAAAGATGTATAAGGAGCAGTCGCAAAAGTATCTCTTATTAATTTTCCCGGCATCCTTACATATAGAGCGTTCTTTGATGTCTGTTCAAGAAATTGTTAATGTACACACAAGTATGTGCATAGTAATGCAGTGGATATCGGCACGGCAGGAGAAAGTGGAGAGCCGAGTTCGAATTCCATTCGAATTCGTTTCATCCACTTACGCGCATATACTCTTGGAAAATATATTAATTCGTCTCTTCTCTCTCTAGCTATGGGTTAAATAGCAAGACAAATTGGGTTCTACAGTCTTGGCTGGCTACAAGTCAATCGCAGTAAACAAAGGCAAACTGTTGCGGGAAAATTTTCTGCTCTTTCGAGACATGATCGCCCAAACGTGTATCGCTTATGGTACATAACTGACTGATGCTGTACCAGTAAACACCATCACATTACAGTATAACACACACACACACACACACACACACACACACACACACACAAATATATATATATATATATATATATATATATATATTTATGTATATTTATTATATTTTATAATCGTGTCGCCCCAATCAAGGCCTTTACTGCCACGGTTATGAGAAAGAGTGACAGATTACAGTGGGTGTCAGGAAGAGGGTAGGAAAAGGATGAGAATACCCATGAGAGTGGAGTGGAGGAAGAAAGGAGCCTGAGAGAGAGCTAGAGAAAGAGAGAAAGAGAGAGAAAGGATGCAAGTTAGTGAGATAAGAGATGACTATTAACTATTGCATTCTTGAAGATTATTGCTGTCGGGAAAACAAGTAGAATTTGCGTTTACAATTCATTGGTTTCGCAGTAAAATGATGGGACCTAGTTGCTAATGTTGGGGCTCGAACAAATCCATGTATGGGGGTGGTGGTACCAGTGAGCTACGTTCATCTGAGCAGAAGCCATGAAAGTATATGTAGAAGAGACACAGGGAAGCCACATTGTGCCGGCGAGAAAATGACTGTATCCGAGCTGCCAATCGTGTTAGATCACATTACAGATTTTCCGTTGGATTTTGTCAAAGACACGTAGTTAGATAGCAGGAGCACCCGACTAGATATGGCAGCAGTATTCAATGTACTGGCGGATGGTAGATTTATATATGTGCAGGATTGTTTCAGGTGGAAGAAACTTCCTGGCCCTACACAGAGAACCGACATTCTTAGCAGCGGGTTTGGACATGGATTCTATATTGGATTTTGTCAAGGACCCCAGATGGATAGCAGAAGCACCCGACCAAATATGGCAGAGCCGTATTCAATGCACGGGCGGACGTAGATTTGTATATGTGCAGGATTGTTTCAGACGGGAAAACAAACACACACACACACACACACACACACACATATATATATATATATATATATATATATATATGGTTTATGAAAAATATTGTTACAAGTGTTGGGACCGGTTTCCTCACACCGAAAACCAAAGACTATACAGAAATATGTCTCCGATTCCTTCGGTTTTTGAGTTAAGTTTAAAGTTCAACGAACAATCGAAGATACAATCCAAAAATTATTTTACAAAAGTTGGGGTAGGTTCCTGGCACCAAAGTAAATTAAAATGAGAATATAAACATATGTCCAAAAGTGGTAGCGCCCCAAGTGGGTTTCCAGGGACTTGCGTGGCCAGAAATTGTCTGATAGCCGTGACTGGGTGTTTTCTGTTCGTCTGTAACGGTGCCGCGTCCTGATTCCTGACAAAGGGTTTTTCAGTAGCTACTTTCTTGATTCGAGGCAACACTACCTTCACACGTCACTTATGTAGATTTTTATGTCGAGTTTTAAGCATTTTTGGGAGGATGAATGGATGCATAAGGTCGCTATAACTAGTGACCACTTTAAACATCATCGTTATTATAATTGGATTCGTTCAATTTTTTACGAATCCTCTGCTCAGCAGTGTTCTCAGACTGAGATCCTGACACTCTGAAATGTTCGTATTGGAGCTGCAGGTGCGAATGCCAAGCAGTATAGCATGCTGTTTCTAAATCTGGCGGAGTAAATTGCGTCATGATTCTTAAATTCGCTACCCACTAGACATTGTGACTTTATGTCAACTGGCCGTACTATACTGCGTATTCTACAAAATAAACACAAACAATTTGAATGTGCGAAATAATATCATAAAATGTCGACAACCTGCATTAAAGTAGTACCTATATATATATATATATATATATATATATATATATATATATATATAGTACTGTGCAAAAGTATTAGGACAAGAACTATTTTATCTGTTATGAGGCATCAAAATAAAGTTTAAAATCACCCCTGTCCTAATACTTTTGCACACTACCGGTAGAGTGCAAAAGTATTAGGACAGGGGTGATTTTCCAAAAAAACCTCACCGAAATTCAAATACAGGTTGAAAAGCCAAGAAAATTGCTGATAAATATTGATTATCTAAAACTAGGTGTAAAAGAAATTTATTAAAAAGAAGTTATATTTAATTCTTTCTATTTTCTATTAAACAAGTTATTTTGAAATTACTCTGTTGAACATCTACGGGATATTTTGGATAAAAAATTGATAAATCTAATGTTACTTCGCAAGACACACTTTGGGAACAAATACAAGCTGCTTGGCAGGAGATACCATTAGAAATATTGAAGAAGCTTGTGATGTCAATGCCTGACAGAATGAAGTCTGTGATCAAAGGAAAAGGCTATCATACTAAATATTAAATTTATTTTGTGACAAGTATTTTTTCTTGTTAAAGCATTTGTTGAGTAAATCAAATAAAATTACTTTAATTAAATTTTTTCTCTCAATATGCCTCGTAATAGATAAAATAGTTCTTGTCCTAATACGTTTGCACAGTGCTGTATATATGAAATGATTTGTTTGAACATTATTTTTGATCGATACTCGTATTTAAGTACATATCCTGCTTTTCATCAAACGGCATTATATATTTATTTCTAACGGCCTGATTATTTCCGAAAATGTGTGTTATTCGGCAGGATTCGAACACTGCAATCCCTATACCTCATGGGGGACGCCATCAATTCATTTGGTGCGTCTTAGACCTCTCGACCACCAATGACCAACAGTCCAAGATATGTCAAATCAAGCTTATTTAACACGTTTTTCGATTCGTCGTAATAACCATATTTATTCGGAAATGTATCATAATGTCAACAAAATTAAACATGTTACATTTTCATAACAAAAATTTATCGTAATCAGGCCGATAGAAAATATATCATATTGTTTGATTAAAAACAGAATATCTACTTAAATACGAGTATCAATCAAAAATAAAAACAAATCATTTGAAATTGTCGGTTGTTTATAACCAATTTCGTTAATCTTCGTTAATATATATATATATATATATATATATATATATATATATATATGTATATATATATATATATTCTTCATTTGTAAATGAGTTATTACGCGACCTAGGTTTCTATCATGAGTGGTGTCTTCAGACGATTTGTCATAACTGATTTTACCGTTTACCGTTTTTTCTTTAAGAACGCTCAAGGAATGGTGATTTTCTTTTTGAATGCTCACGTAACGGGAATTTTTGAACGCGCAGTTTTTGAACTCATTTGATCACGTGTCGTATAAATTTCAACTTAACATACGCCAATACATCACAAGCGCTTGTCGTGGCTCGGATAGCTCCAATAGTAGCCATCTTAGTAATAGTAATAGTAACAAAATATCTTAACAGTTGTACTATTATTTATTTATTTATTTTGTTGTCCTGTTCTCTCTCTATCTCTCTAGCTATCTCTCTAGCTCTCTCTCTCTATCTTTCTAGCTCTCTCTCTCTAGCTCTCTCTCTCTCTCTCTCTCTCTCTCTCTCTCTCTCTTTCTTTGTTCCTTCTTTTTCTATTAAAAAGAAATCTTTTGTTTCTCTTTGCTTCTGCCCTTGTTATATAGCGACAAATAACAAACACGGGTGTATATAAAAATATATCAGTGATATTTTTATTAATGAACGATGGACCGTGTGGCCTAGTGAACAGAGAGTTGAGGGAGCGCCCTTCCAAGGTTGACAGGGGTGACGACGGGAGTGTAGCTCGTCTAGCTTCTTCTTCGACTTCTCGAGACTTCTGCCGAGACTGACTTCTGTCGAGGCTGACTGTGACTCTGACTCTGTGGTTTCTTCGACTTCTCTCTTCTGCCGAGACTCTGACTCTGTCTGTCAAGACTGACTCCTTCTTCTTCTACTGTCGACTTCTGACTGGACTGTGTCTTCTGTGTTTCGAGGTCTTTATATATCTTCCAAAACCGGGAATCGTTTCGATCGCGACGCCTACTCGACGCCTACGTAATTCTCATAGTCACCTGTCTGTTTGCTCTGAGCTATTTCCGCTCTGCCGGAAATAGGGTCAAAACGACATCCGCTGCTTTCAATGACCGAAAACACCCACGCTTCATCAGCCTTCTTGGGTGGGGCCAGATTATTATATTACACCCTGTCTACGTTTACATAAATGACATTTTCAAAGCCGTCGTCTTCTACTGCTGATGTCTTTGTCACTACTGATGGCAGCGTGTTGTCTTCCTTTTCTTTCTTTCTTTTTCCCGCTCGCTACTTTGACAAGCGCCTTTATCGCGTTCAGCATTTTCTTCAATTGTATCTAAGAACGTCCGTTGCATTCAAATTACTGGAGAGCTTGCCTTCCAATATTCACGATTAGATTCCGTCTTCATCTTTGTTTATAAATTGAGTGATTTATGATTTCCCTTTCTTCTTTGTGTGTCTCGTCCTTTCAAGACATAGGCGATCATGGACTTCCACTTACCCCTAACGCTCTTAACACTTTCTCCTTTTGGTATCTGTCTTTTGCGTTGTAGTGAAGTGGATATCGAATCTGATTGAAAAATCATGGAGCCGAGTTCGAATTCCAGTTGAATTCCTCGCATTCACTTACGCACAAATACCCTTGGGAGAGGTATTAATCCGTCTCTTTCCTCAAGTTATGGGTTAAATAATAGAACAGATTGGGTTCTATAGCCTTGGCTGGCAACCAGTATATCGTAGAAAGCAATGGCAACCTACTGCGTTGTCGCCCAATCGTGTATCATTTAAGTGACTGATCTCTTCCAAACTCGGCTTCGTCGTTCATTTGCTAAAGGATGCATTCCAGAAGAAGAGTAGAATACTGAGAGGTAAGAAATGTTCGATGGAAACAAGGAAGAGAGTGCTGGATTGTTAGGTGATATCTGTCCTTTAATATATCAATGAATGCTGAACAATCTCATCAGAGATGAAGGAAATACTTGAAGCAACTAAAATCTGTTTCTACAGAAGGGTGCTGAGGATACAATGGACCGAATATGTGAGCAAGGAGGCGGCTTTGGAGAAGATGCAAATTAAAAGAAAATTAATCTTTAACATCAGAAAAAAAAACAGTTGCAGTTTCTGTGATATGAAGTGAAAAAGGAAGGCTTGGACAATATGATAGTCACAAGGCGAATTGATGGGAAACAACGCGTGACATACATGATAGACTTGAGCAAGGTTTGGGAGGGGTAGGAGGAGAAAGGTTATTAAGAACTACAAAGAATTGGAAGAAATGGAAGAGTGTGATCGCCGGCGTCTGCGTCATGAGGGGACACAGCACATAGAAAAACATATAATTGCTACTTCAAATATGTTTTTTTTTTCATACAGGACTGGCGACCAATTGAAAATTTTATCTACTCAATAGAAGCCGTTGATTTCATAAGGTTTACGGTCATATCACGTTGAATACACCGGTTCTCGTACGATCACCAAAGTTAAGCAACTTTGAGACTAGTCAGTACTTCGATGGGTGACCGCTTGGGAATACCAGGTGCTGTAAGCGTTCCTTGACGGATATGCGTTGTGGTGCAGTGGATATCGGCTCGGAAAAAAGAAATCGGGAGCCGAGTTCGAATTCCAGTTAAATCTCCTGCATTCACTTACGCGCTAATACCCTTGGGAAAGGTATTAATCCGTCCCTTCACTCCAGTTATGGGTTAAATAACAGGACAGATTGGGTTCTATAGTCTTTGTTGGCAACCTATTGCGGGATAAGTAAAAATGCCTGAGGTCTATACAGGGTAGGACATGGAACCCTGACCTTAAATAAATCCCAACAAATCTTTTTTCGTTGGAGGAAGCCGGCTCAACCCGACGAGAATGAATGCCGTACAGGTAGGTACAGGTTGATTTCTTAACGAGAATTGTGTATTTTTTGCTTCGTGATCGAGAGTGATCTCTCTATGTTAGAATTTTTGTGAGTTGGATTTCTTTTACCTTATTTTATTTTGCCTCTTGAACTATTGACAGTGGACTTGTGATTTGCATACTTTTCATCCTTGCTGCCTTTTGGAATTTTGAAACTTTTGGTTTTAACATTTAAACTATCATTGTTGTTAGCTGATTCAGAGAATGACTGGCTTAGAGCAGCGATTCCCAAACTAGTGGAAATTTCCTTTGGACGAAATTTGAAGCTACCAAGGGGAAATATTTACACTACCTACTAAATAAAAAAATCTCAGATGTATTTTCTCATGAGAGAGAGAGAGAGAGAGAGAGAGAGAGAGAGAGAGAAATAGAGAGAGAGACTGCTGTAGATGGGCAGTGCCGTACCTACCAGTTGGTTCACGTTCAAATATGAGCTCTGAAGAGAGGGCGGAGGCGTGGACATGAAAAATGAGTTCTTGGAGCTCACACATGACTCTTCTACCAAGGATGGGTTTCGTGCACAAGATCTTGAAGAATTCTCGGTTAATATGCGTGGAGCATACCCACAACTAAGCAACAACGCATTGAAAATCCGCATTGAAAATTCTGTTTTCTACAACCTACTTTCGTGAGTTAGGATTTTCTACTTTACTCACAATCAAGCCCAAAGCACGAAACCGACTGGAGGTGGAATGGGACATACATTGCGCGATTGCCAAAACTAACCCTGATATTGATACACTGGTGCCCAAGAAGCAGCATCACCCTTCTCACTAATTTACTCCTGAAGTAGAAGAGCAAACAAAAGTCCTTTTATTTGTTACTAACTGCTCTCTATGGCTATGCTTAGTTATTACTAACTGCTCTCTATCCACTTTACTCAGTAACTATAATTTTATCAGTATACTAGCAGTATAGCCCGGTGTTGCTCGGGTGTAATGAAAGCTTTAAAACTAATCCATGGTCCAGGATCTCAGACTCAGCCTAAAGAATATTTGTGTGAAGTTTGGTGAGAATCGGCTAAAAATTGTGGATTTGTATAAAGGACATACAGACAGATAAACAGACACACACACACAAACATCTTGCCTTATATATATATATATATATATATATTATTGATTTTCTGCACTATTGTAAGAACTGCAACCGTTAAACTTCTGAATATCGTTTCTTATGTCTTTGTCTATGAGTGTATTAAATTTGTTTAAAATCGGACCACTCCTTCTATAACCCGATTTTTTCGATTATCGATTTTCGATATTTATCAGGGGTACCACGATATAAAACCTAGCTAAGAACACTCACAGATGCTTATAGTACAACTGTGTAAATTTTTAAGAAAATCGGTTCAGCCGTTTCGTAGTCTATAAGTAACGGACACATACACACACACACACACACACAGACACAGACAAGGTTCCATTTATAAATATGTTTAGATTTGTACATTTGAAAAATAAATTTGTAAATAGTCACAGTGTATTTTAACTGCTATTTCTCTTATAGACATGAAGGGGGAAATCTGGATGGTTGAACGGGGTGTAGCGGGAAATGACAGAAAAAAGGGTGGGAACCAATGCCTTAGAGCTATGGTTGCTGTAACACGCCATGGGTGAATCAAAATGCACAATATTAGAAAAGAACTTTTGGTGTCGCAAGTAAAATTAATGACTCAATGAAAAGGATAAGATTACGCTGGTTTGACTGAGTCGTTTCAAATGACAAATTAAGTTATGTTCTTTAAGCATTTAAAAATAGATTTTATCACCCGAAGACCAAGAGGCAGGCCCCTCTCATGCATTGGAGAGACCAAATTTAAAAAGGGAGGTCACTCACTCTTTGCTAACCGCAGAAAGCGTAGCAAAAGATAGATAATTTTTGGAAAGATCTTCTGGACAAGGATGCTGCAATGGATCATTTCAGAGCAAATGATGAATGATATAATTCCCTTTTCTTTTTTAAGCTGTCCTTCAATCAACTATACTCATATTATTGCTGGATAGTTGAAATATGTCGACTGCTCTTGTAATAATAAATTCTGCCATTTTGTTCAGAATGAAGGCCATGCGGAGTAAATAGCCAATAGCTTAGTGGCGACAGACGTGCACTTCTTCTTCTTTTTCTTCTTCTTCTTCTTCTTCTTCTTCTTCTTCTGTGTGCCTTGTCCTTTCAGGAGGTAGGCGATCATGGCTTTCCACGTCTCCCTATCCCTGGTGGTTCTTCGCACGCCTTCTCCAGTTACACCATAAAAACCCTCGTTCCATCATCCACCTGATTAGGTCCTTCAAATATGTTATCTGCTGCTTCCCCATGTCTCTATTTCCCTCTATCTGACCTGTTAGTATCAGGTTCTCCAAGCCATCCTTCCTCATTGCGTGTCCCAGGAACTTCAGCTGTCTCTTCCTGATGCTCAGTATTAATTTACTTTTCGTTTCCATCCTTTCCAAAACCACATCTCGATCGATGATATCCGCAGCATCCTTCTATAGAACCACATTTCAGTTGCTTCAAGTTTTTCCTTCATCTTCGATGATATTGTCCAGCATTCACTACCATATTGAAGCACTGACATCACATAGCAATCCAGTACTCTCTTCTTTGTTTTTAGCGAAATTGTCCTGTTTCTTAATACTTTACTCAACTTCTGGAATCCTTCCTTTGCCATTTCAATTCGCCTTCGGATCTCTGTGTCACACTTTCCGTCTTCTGTTATAAAACTTCCCAGGTATTTAATTTTTTGTACCTGCTTGATTCTAGTATCCCCGACCTGTATTTTGCATATTGGGTTGCCCTTTTTACTGATGACCATGCATTCAGTTTTCTTATAGTTTATTTGTAGTCCTTTCTTGTCACCCTCTTCATCTCCCTTTTGTAGGAGATCTTGCAGTTTCTTATCTGTGTCTGCTATCAGCACTGTATCATCTGCGTACCTTAGGTTGTTTAAATTGTGGCCTCCGATGACGAATCCTGGCATAACTTCTAGGGTCCTCAAAATATTCTCGCTGTACAAGTTGAAAAGGCTCATCTTTGTCTTACGCCCCTTTCTAACTTTGTATATCTGCTGAATTCGTTAGCTGTCCGTATACAAGCGGTTTGCTGCCAGTAAAGATTCTTGATTACTCTTAAGTCTTTCCAAAGTATGTCAAGGCTGCTGAGCATCTCCATCAATTCTTTTTGGCGTATTTTTTCAAACTTCTTCGCATAGTCAATAAAGTACAGGTATAAGACCTTCTTCATTTGTATTGCCCTTTCAGAGAGAATCCTAATCATAAATATGGCGTTCCTTGTTCCAGTGTCTTTGAAGAAACGGTTTACTGAATATTACTAGATAAACTCTCTTCAGCTACATTCTGTAGGAGGTCTTGCAGTTTTCTTTTCTGTGTCTGCTATCAGCACTCTGTCATCTGCGTAACATGGTTAACGAATAAACTTGAAGAATCTGACAAATCAAAGAAGTGTTCTACATTTTAGATTACCAGACCTGTTTCTAAAAAAAAGGTTTTTTTTTCAGTTATGTCTTTTCAACTAATAGGTATTCCAGTTTCTCTCACTTTTCTTGTATGCGAATTGCCACTATTTCTAAAGAAATATAACAGGGTACTTACCCCTTACATTCCCAATGGTTTTGAACTCATTGTTCTCATATGACTAGCTTTGAATGCAATGATTATATAAACATCCGCCTATCACATCAAAATACATTCTCGCTAAACAAATGAGATGTAGTTCCGAAGAACTGTTCATTAAAACTATATTCATATATGCCATATCAATAACGATTCATTGCAACTTTCTCCATATATCAGGATATCGAGAACTGCTCTACATTTATGAGATTAGAGAACGGTTCATTACAACCATATTTACATATCCAATTTGAAGTTGTAACGTATTAAATGGATAACAACAGAAGAACTGGTAGAGATAGAAAGCCAAAAATTTCTGAGAACTACAAAGAGGAGGTTGTGCAGAGCTAACATCGGCAACGTCTTAAAAATCACAGTACAGGAATGAACAAAACACACACACACACACACACACACACACACACACACACACATATATATATATATATATATATATATATATATATATATATATATATATAGTGATGATCATCCACGTATACTGTCTTAATATGTATAGGAAAGAATATTAATAAAAAGTTTTGAATTTAAAAATGTACTTTTTTTGAACAGTATTTGTTTATTTTTATTATATTTTATATTTCAGACCGTCCTCGGTCCTTCATCAGAAACAAGTGATTTTTAAATTTGAATTAGAAACGTATTTCACGATAGCGTCCGAATATTTTTTGTTTACATCACGTGGTGTGTTTGTTCACAACATGCAGCACGTCCGTAGAGAAAGTCTGTTTGTTTTAGATAAAAATTTCTTGGAATATCTGAAAAAAAATTTTACCTATTGAAATATTTGTAAAGATTCAACACACCTAAGTCCCTATTTAACCCTAGCTTGTGTGTATTTAATTTTAAAATCCAGTGTTTTTCTTTCTTTCTGCGTGTGTATGTAGAACTAAAATTGGAGTCTATTAGTAAACATTTGCAATTTTCTAAAGTATGATCAGGTTGACTAAAATGGGCTGCAATTGGGGAGTATACATTTTTTTGTCGTATATTTAGTTTGTGATTATTGAAGCGAAATCTAAAGCTATTACCGGATTCGCCGATATATCCACTGTTGGGGCAAATTGAGCAGAAGAGAAAGTAGATGATGTTTTTGCTGTCACAAGTAAGGTTTGGTGGGTGTAATTTTATTTTGGTGTTGGGTACAGAGAATGTTTTGTCTGTTATTAAATATTTACAAATTAAACAGCGAGGCTTTCCACATTTTAAATTCCCTATATATATATATATATATATATATATATATATATATATATATATATATATATACCAGCTGTACCAGGCCACGCATTGCTGTGACACAGTTTGGTTAAATGAAAAAAAAGAAGAAATTTATTTACTAAACCAACGAAATAAATGGGATATCAATAATAATTCGTCGGAAAAAATGATTTTTTTTTTTAAAGGGAAGGGATTTCTGTTGTTTACGCCCGCCAAAATAGAAATAATAATAAAAAAGCCTTCGTTTACCTTAAATGTGCAGTTTTTCTATGTTTTCTATGAAATAACAAAGTTTTCTGTAAATGCGTCCGTATTGAAAATGAATGTTTTTTGGTTCGGCTCTCATTGGCTCTAATAGATTTGCAAAATATATTTTTTAATATTGTAATTTTTTTTTAAATATAAGGTATATAAAAACACGCTTGTATTCGATTAAAATGCTATAGTAAAATTTCAAAACAATTGGTGCAGCCATTTTTTAAATTAGCGGATGGTAACAAAAAAGCACACACACACACACACACACACACACACACACACACACACACACATATATATATATATATATTTAGTGTATCGAGGCAGTAAGTAATTTTCTAAGCATATGCTGTTAAATATAAGAGACAACGAATGTCTATTTTGCTTAATCATGAGCCGTTCTAAACGTCGTATTTTGGCTTTAATTTCAGTTGAAAATAAAGACAAAAATTCTCCAACATTTGGATAATTATTTTAATGAGGTTCCATTGAAATTTCTTGGTGTTAGGATCATTTAATGATGCGGCATCATGGAACTTAAATTTAGTGTATCGAGGCAGCAAGTAATTTTCTAAACATATGCTGTTAAATATAAGAGACACAGAATGTCTCTTATGTTTAGTCATATATATATATATAATGGAAACGTTTCATTACAAGCTTCATATGTATAATATCAAGAAAACTCTACATATATAACATCAACGTTCATTACAACGTGAGTATATGTATATATAAGCAATTATTCAACTTCAGACAGCACAGTAATAGGTCTTCACAATAAAAATCAATAAAAAGAAAGTAACTACCTGCAGAAACACTTACATAAGATAATGAATTACACCAAGCTCTATATAAATAAGAAAAATTGGAAAACAGCAGCATAAGAAACGAAAGCCCTGGAGATATCGCAATGACGCTTCCACGAAACTACGAAGTTGACGTAACTCAACGCAGTTAAGTGACAAACTTCACCATATTAATCACACACACACACACACACACACACACACACACACACACACACACACAGAGTCATCCGCAGACAGCTGTATCACAGCTCATCAGTACGGTTAGACATCCGATTGCTTTTAACCCAGGATTGAAACCCGACCGAATTGGCGTCATTCGGCGATTCTACCTCTGAGCAATGGGCGCTCGATAGAAAGTAGCAGACTTTTAGCGTAGCAATAATTAATATATATATATATATATATATATATATATATATATAGTATGTGTAGGTACAATTGTCATTGTACCTACCCATACACCACACACACACACACATATATATATTTATATATATATATATATATATATATCGTGTATGGGTAGGTACATGACAATGCGCTTAGTATAATAAAGGAAGGTAAAAAAGGTGTTGGGTTTTACCTATTTAGTATTCATAAATATTTCGAGATCAGAATCTCATCTTCAGAATGATAGAAGAGCTTGATTTCACGTTCGTCCGCTGGTAAACCGTGGCATTAAACTAAAGTCTTCAAATACCTTCCCATACACCTTATATACAGAATGCTTCAAGCAAATTACAAACCTCTTTTATATATATATATATAAATATATAAATTATTTATATATATATATATAAATATATAAATTATTTATATATATATATATATAAATAATTTATATATATATATATAATTACTTATATATATATATATATATATATATATATATAGTAATGCTTCACTTAAACGATATGAAATATGTCTCGTTTCGTTTCAATCATGTCAAGTGCCCCGGAGTTAATCGTCAATCCGAATGAATTATTATCACCACATGAAGATAGTTTGCCAGAAAATTGATACTTCTTGAGTCTTGGCAATCATATTAGGAGTTGGGAGGTGGGGTTCATAAACGTTCTGCCTCGCTTGGGCAAAACCATGGCCCATTCGAAACAGCCTACATTGCAACCAGTGCAACCGGCTATCAAGATTAAGCGGATAGTTATCGCTGGTCTTGCAAATCACGTAAACCTCTTGTCAGAGATGTCAGAGATGATTTATCTTAACTAACAGCTGGTTGTCACTAAAGCATATATGTTATATTCGATTCTTCAGTCGCAAAATAGCCTAGAACGTCATAAGAAACACGCAAGAACGATGCTGACAAAAGGCCTGCTTCTTGGAGTATTCATTGTCGTAATGTATGCGAAATGTAATTTAGAAAAAATTGCTGCTTTCTCTAGCATTACCAGTTGTAATAAGCGTATATACATTTGTAATTGATTTTAGCAGGAAGATCCCAAGTAGGCATGTATGCCGACGACACAACAATCTACTCTCGCATCGATCAGAAACCAGGTGTGGACGACAAAGTGAACCTCGCTGCCGTACTTGAAAGGGACTTCCAATCCGTAGTGGCCTGGGGTAGGAAATGGTTGGTAAATTTCAATGCCTCCAAAGCAAAGCTGTTATCAACTAACCACCATAGACAATTGCATCTACCTCCCATTAACATGGGACAGGCTAGCCTCCCAGAGAGTAAAATACTACGCCTCCTTGGCCTTACACTCTCGGCGGACCTCAAATGGAATGACTATATTGAATCCATTGCCAAATCTGCTGCTATGAAAGTCGGCTCCCTGTGCAGGCCCCGGAAATTTTTCCCACCTGAATCTATTCTGCACATATACAAATCTACCATCCGCCCGTGTATTGAATATTGCTGCCATATCTGGTCGGGTGCCCCTGCTGCTCTCCTTGGGCTTCTTGACAAAATACAAAGGAGGATCTGTAACGTGGTTGATACTGACTTGGCAGACCGGCTGCAGCCGCTCTCTCACCGGCGTGATGTGGCTTCCCTGTGCCTCTTCTACAAGTACTTTCATAGCTTCTGCTCCGATGAGCTTAGATCACTGGTGCCGCCTAAGCACGAATTTACACGAGATACTAGATTAGCAACTAGGTCCCACCCTTTTACAGTTAAACAAATAAGATGTAACCGTAAATTCTACTCCAACAGCTTCTTTTCTCGCGCTTCCCGCCTGAGGAACTCCCTTCCACAAGTCTGCTTTCCCGACAGTTACAATCTCCAGGTGTTTAAATGTAGGGTCTATAGACACCTCCTATCACACTAACTCCCAACTATTCTCAGAACACTCTCATCTACCCAACTCTCATTCTCAGTATCCTTACCCGCCTATCACCCACCCTCTGACATTTCCTATATTTAGTCAGCCTTTCTCCACTCTACGTAGCCCCCTGCGCAGTAGTGGCAGTGACATGCCTTGCTCGGGGTGAAACGCTTATAAAAAAAAAATAGCTGCTTATTTAACGCAACTTAAGTGATTATATATATATATATATATATATATATATACACGCGGATGACTATTTACGCACTCATACCTTGATTGAGTGCTCTGGGAGAATGGTAGTCTTTGAAAAACAGTAGCTACTCTAGCATCTACGCATCGTTCATTTAGCAATGATTAGAACACTCTCAGCTATGGAGCGTGTATAATGATAATATACATGCTAAAAAGTCTGCCTCCTTCTACCAAGCGCCCATAGCTCAGAGGTAGAATCGCAGACTGACGCCAATTCGGTCGGATTTCAATCCTGGGTAAATAGCAATCGGGTGTTTAACCGTACTGATGAGCTGTGATACACCGAAAAAGATGTCTGCGGATGACTATATATATATATATATATATATATATGATTTGTTTGAACATTATTTTTGATCGATACGCCTATTTAAGTAGATATTCTATTTATAATTAAGCAGTATTATATATTTATTTCTAACGGTGTGATTATTTACGATAATTTTTTGTTAGGAAAATGTGTGTCATTCGGCAGGATTCAAACCTGTACCCTCTATCCAGATGGGGGAAGCCGCTAATTGATCTGGAGCGTCTTAGACAGCTTGAACACGAATGACCAACAGTCTAAACTAAGTCAAATCAGGCTTATATAACACAATTTTCGATTCATCGTAATAACCATATCTGCTCTGAAATGTATCGTAATGTAAACAAATCTAAACATGTTACGGAAATTAACGAAGATTATCGAAATGTTTTCACGTCCGCTCGTGGACCGTGTCTTTCAGTAGCAGCGAAAGATGACCATTCGTTGAAAAGCACGATCCACGAGCAGACGGACGTGAAAACAATCTCTCCTATCATTTTGAAGATGAGATTTTGATCTCGTAATATTAATGTATAATAAATAGGTAATACCCAACTCCTTCTTTACCTTTTTTTATTTTATTAAATCCACTGTAATAGCCTTCGAGACCTTCCCATACACTTAATATACACAATACTTCAAGCAAATTACAAAACTCTAAAATGTTTCATTTTATTAAGGCAATTATTGAGTTATTTCATAATCAGATATGTGTCACATGGATTAAAGCAATCGATAATTAATTTTCGATTGCTTTAAAACACATGACACGTATCTGACTAATAAGAACAAACCCCAATACACAAAATACCTGTATACAGTCTCTTTCTTGTCTTTTCATTTTGCTATCGGTCTCTGATGACGCTTTAATAAAGGTGTCGAAACATATTAGATTGTTTATTCTATTATATACATAGTAACAGCAATAATTCATAATTGTAACCCTTTCTTTCTCTGTCTCTCTCTGTCTCTGTCGCTCTGTCTATATATATATATATATATATATATATATATATATATATGTTTTGTTGTATCACAGCACTTCAGTGCGGTTAAACAACCGATTGCTTCAAGACGGCATTGAAACGCGACCGATTTGGCATCAGTCAGGGATTTTACTCCTAAGCTATAAGAAAACGTAAATTTTATAGCGTATTATTTACAGGATGTAAACAAACCCTACGAGACCAGAGTGTTCAATTCATAGCTGAAGAAAGTTGCTTAAAGCAGTAAGTGACTACTGTTTTTTAAGCGTACCCTTCTTCAGCGACGGACAGACGATATATATAAATATATATATATATGTTGTTAAATATAATAGACAATGAAAGTATATTATGTTTAATCATGAGCCGTTCTAAATGTCGTATTTTTGTTTTAATTTCAGCTGAAAATAAAGACAAAAATTCTCCAACATTTGGATAATTATTTATTGATTTTCTTCTATGCTTTCGGCTCACATGAGCCATCTTCATTGTTTAAAACAATTGACCTCATAGTCTATAATAACCCAAGAAGCACTAAACTAAATTTTCTACAAAAAACCAATGTAGTGTACCAATTTACATGCCTATTCAGAGATTGCATCTCTGCTACTAATAAAAAATCTAATACATATATTGGTTTTACTACAACCACGCTCTCCCGTAGACTTACATGTTATCTTTCTGATTAGAGTACTATTAAACAACATTTCTCTGAAAAACATAAACATGTAGTTAATATCACACAGATTTTGGTCAACAATACGGTGATCCTTACTCATACACACAGTAAGAGGAACCTGCAGATATTGGAGGCCATGTACATCAAATCTAAACAACCAACACTCAATAAAATCAACTTTAAAACAGGAAATAACATATTACATGGCATTTGACTACATGGTTTTGTTGTCATTTCGCGCTATCCCGCGGTGTGACGTCATAAAACCGCATCGCAAATTTCAGAACTGCGTTTATTATTTTTGCTAACTATTGCCATTGCCAAGCGGAGTTTTATGTCAACACAAACTAAAATCGTCGGTGATGGTGGATTTTATAATATTTCAGTTTAAACAACCTCTCTGAAGATGGCTCATGTGAGCCGAAAGCTTAGAAGAAAACCAATAAATAATTATCCAAATGTTGGAGAATTTTTGTCTTTATTTTCAACTGAAATTAAAGCAAAAATACGACGTTTAGAACGGCTCATGATTAAACATAATAGACATTCATTGTCTCTTATATTTAACAGCATATGTTTAGAAAATTACTTGCTGCCTCGAAACACTATATATATATATATATATATATATATATATATATATATATATATATATATATATATCAGATTAAATAAATTGCAAACTTTGTGTCTGCTTTTTTTTAAATAAATTCCGTTCATACTGGTGGACAATCTTTCGCGTATTATGATTAAAAGATGTGAGAAATGAGCTGTAACTTTGACAGATATTATTATCATTTATTTCTCAAGATAGACATGCAGAAAACAATTACAGTAATTTTTAGCAACACATTTTTGAGGTTATTTTTTGTTACCATAACTTACGCCCCTAAAGATGATTTTGGAATGAGATTGAAAGTGCTTGGGTACCTGCAGAAATGAATGAAAATAACATCTGTCAACGTTACAGCTCATTTCTGACATGTTTCAAATATAATACGCGAAAGATTATCCGTGAGTATAAACGGATTTTATTAAAAATAAGCTGACACGATGTTTGCAATTTATATGATCTGACATGTCTAAAAGAAAATTTGCTGCCTAAATACACACACACACACACACACACATATACACACACACACACGCACACACACACACACACATATATATGTTTATTGGAACCTTTTAAAATAATAGATACTATCAAAAATGTAATAATTTTTTTTACATAAATAGCACCAAGATTAGTTCTTTTATTTACTTTTAATTTGACCCGAAGCAACGCACTAAAACCACTTAGTAATGACACTAAACGGTTACTGTGAAAGAATATGACAAAAAGATAACATTACAAATTTGTGAACAATAAAAGAACAGGAATTAAGATAACGATTGACATAGCATTTAAATTTTTTTTATATATATATAGTCATCCGCAGACAGATCCGTTTCGCTGTATCACAGCTCATCAGTACGTTTCGACACCTGATTCCATTTTACCCAAGTTCTGAAACCCGACCGACTTGGCGTCAGATTCTACCTCTGAGCTATGTACATTATCATTATGCACACGCCCAATAGCTGAGAGTGTTCTAATTCATTGCTGAATGAACGATGCGTAGTTGCTAGAGTAGCTATATATATATATATATATATATATATATATATATATATATATATATAACCCCCCTTCTGTAGACTATCAACTATTAATATTGGTAAGATCTTCCTTAAATTAATAATTAAACATTTTTATAGAGATAACCCCTGAGTAAAATATTCAATAGAAAAACTTTCAAGATTAGTTACTCCTGTACCAATAATATAGGCAACAATATTAGCTCCCACAATAACCAAATCTTGAAAAGTGGAGGGAATTCAATACAGAGAATAGAATGATACCCCCTGCTATTTTAGATCTAGAGATAACTGTCCGGTTGAGGGTAAATGTAGATCGGAAAATGTAGTCTATTAAGCCACCATCTACCATAAGGAAAATAAGGAATACTGTAATGTTGAAATTTAAATACTAAAAATTCTCTTAAATAAACGAAGGGAGATCATAAGTATGCGTTGTCATAGAAATAATTATAAATTACAATAATTATCCTGTTCTTCCAATTCATAACAATAAGTTTTTTTTTTTAATTTGGCCAAGCAGTTACTTCACCACCACCTACCACTACAAACTTAAGGGTCAAGCCACATACCTCCCACTACCAAAGATGAAATTACTACTAAAATTGTCCTAGCTTAATCCTAATAAAGCCAATAACTCCCAATCCATTCATTTACTAAAGCTAACCTCTGGGCTTAGAATTTTTCCTCATTCTCTGATTGAAAGTGGTTGAAGAATGCATGTCTTAAAATGACATGTTAAAAGTCGCTATTTCCCCGCTAAGTTTTATCTGAGTTTACAGGTATATATATATGTATACATATATATATATGTGTGTGTGTGTGTGTGTATGTGTGTTGCACATATTGTATGCTGCCGTTAATAATATAGTGCTCCATGCAATATAATATAGCTTTATTGTATATATTAGTAAATATTTTTATTTATCCTCTCCTGTACCACGACTAGTAGTTTCATGCAAAATGCAATGGTCAGGTTACTCTTAACTGAGCACCTGAAATTTTTGTTGTGCATGAATCTCCGAGCAGTGCTACCGATGAGTAAAAATATCCATATTAATCAATTAATATATATATATATATATATATATATATATATATATATATATATATATACATATGTGTGTGTGAGTGTGTGTGTGTGTGCGTGTGCTTCATGCCCTGAATATGCCAACAAAGATGAGGAAAACCGCTCGAACAATCTAAAAAATTTATCAATCTTTTTCGACTAAACTGTATTGCTGCTACTAATATATATATATATATATATATATATATTAGAAGTAATACAAACGAATGACTTAATGACTTGCTTCAAAAACAAGCAATTTTTACAGACTCCCAAAAACAAATGAAACACAATCGGAATATATCCCCACCCCAAACCCTAGGGATCAGACCAATTGTAGCAGGACTAGCCTACCCAACAAGCAGACTGACCAACTTAATAGATAAAATATTACAATCATACACCACAAAAATAAAAAAGCCACTTCAAAGACACCATATAATTCCTAAGCTTCATACCATAAAAAGTAGACCCAGGTACACTCATAGATACATTCGATGTAATCAGCCTGTACAGCAATATACCCCATGGACTAGGTAAACAGGCTGTTACATTTTGGATTGAGAAACACCCAGAAATACTTCTCACACGCTTCACAAACAAATGTATTATACAAAGTATAGAAATAATTTTAGACAACAATTCACTCCAATTTCACAACCAAAATTATATTCAAACAGCAGTTATCGAGATGACTATTGACCTTACATTTAAATTCTTGGAGATTGCAGCTGTCGGGGAAGCAAGTATACGGAAATTTATTCCACAGACGGAAAGTGCGAGAAAAAAAACTATTAGAGTAGACATTGCGATTACATTAAAAGGGTGGAACCTAGCTGCTAGTCTAGTATCTCGAGTGAATTCATGCATAGGTGGCACTAGTGAGCTAAGTTCATGGGAGCAGAAGCTGTGAAAGTATTTGTAGAAGAGATACAGGGAAGCCACAACACGCCGGTGAAAGATCGACTGCAGCCGAGCTGCCAAGTCGGGATCGATCACATTTAAAGCTCAACACACCAGTTTCCTCTTAGTTTTAGCCCTTAATATTTATTTCTTTTTGTCAGCTTTCCTGAAACCTGGAAAATTTCATTCCAATTTCACAACCAAAATTATATTCAAACAGCAGGTATCGTGATGAGAAAAATGGCACCGATATATGCAACACTCACACTAGCAAATCTAAAAGAAAGCCTATACCACTAAATAGGACATAAATATGAGGAAGACATAAAAACAGAATTCACTAAATCATGAATGAAATATCTAAATGATTGATCTTTTGTAGATCAAGATGTGGAGACATAAATATACTACACAATCTACTCTAAAATTGACACCACAAAATTAAGTTCACACTGGAATATAGCTATAATGAATTGCCATTCCTAGACATACTCATAATAAACAAAAACAATTACATCATCACAAACATTTACCATAAACCCACAGACACCCAACAATAGCTCCATTTCAAGAGTCACCACCATAAAAGTTGGCTAAAATCCATTTCCTACTCCCTAGCACGACTAATTTGCACAATAGTAGCTAACGAAACCCTTCGTAAAATACGCCTAGAGGTACTACGAAAAATACTAAAATTAAGATAATACCCCTACTCCACTAATAAACAAGTGTTTTCAACTGACAGAAAAAATACCGTCAGAATCTCTCCGGAATAAAAAAACAAAAAACAAAAAAACAAAAACAAACAAAAAAACAAAAACAACAAAAAAAAAATAAATAAACATGAAAAAGAAAACATTTTAGCATACATTTATACACACAAATCTTAAAGACAACTAAAATAATTAAAAAGCAAACGTCAACTCAAAAATTTAATTTAAAGCATACTAACCTCATCAAAATTCGAGCGACACACAACACAGGGGGTCATAAAATGCAACCAAAAAGATGTGGGGTATGCAACATAATAATAGAAGGAAAACACTTCAAGTTTGAAAACACATCAACATTCGAAATAAAAACAAATCTGAGCTGCAATTCTAAAAACAAAATTCATGCTCTAAAATGCAATTAATGGGCAAATATATATGTGGTGGCGACACAAAGCTTGAATAAAACGGAACCCGGCACAGAAGTAATATTAAACTAGCCAATAACACAAAATTGTACGTCTCCCAACATTTACACGAATGCAGTGGATGTAAATTCAGAGTGTTGCCTATCTACCAAAATGCAGATTATGACACCTCAGGATGCAGGAAAGCAAGAAACCGGAGGAAAATTTCACAAGCGAAAACTGAAAAGAAGTGAAACTATTAGAATAGAACATACTAGATCTTTCAACAGTAAAATGATGATATTTAATTGTTAATGTAGTTGTTCACTTAATTCATGATATCGATCTCCCAATGGGTAAGTTATCAGAACAATTACTATGAAAATATTTGTAGAACAGACGCAAGGAGGTCACATCACGGCGGTGGGATAGTCGCTGATGTCCAGATGCAGGGTAAGGACAGTTTACATTGAAGAACGTTTCTTTGAATTTTGTCGAGAATCTCGAAATATATAACCGGAGCAGAAGACCAGAAAATGCATCAACATTCAATGCACGAATGAATGGTGAATTTATAAGGTTGCAAGATGGATTCTGACGAGAAAAAATATCTGGCACAACACAGTGAACTAACCGTCTCAGCAGCAATTGATTCAATATAATCACTCACCTTCATACCAGTGGAAAGCATGAGACAAGTCATGGTGCCATCGGACGCGTAGCAGCCGGCTCCATGGCTAGGAAACTGAGGTGGAAACGTTACGTAAGGACAGATAACATTACAAAACATTTCTTTGCATTTTTCCAAATCGAAAGATCTATCACCAGAGCACCAGGCCAGATATGGATCAATATTCACTACACATTTAAGTGCCATACGTGATACAGACTTTGGGCTCTCATGTCTTGAAAGAGACATGATTGACTGGGCAAAGATTATCTCGCAGTAGGTTGCTTTCTGCGGTATACTGGTTGCCAGCCAAGGCTATAGAACCCAATCTGTCCTGTTATTTAACCCATAACTGGAGTGAATAGACGGATTAAAACCTTTCCAAGAGTATTTGTGCGTAAGTGAATGCAAGGGATTCATTTGGAATTTGAACTCTGCTCCTCGATTTTTCGTTTCGAGTCGATATCTACTGCACCACAACGCACATCCGCTGTGAGTTAAGTTCCATATGTGATACAGGCTTCTGGGTAATAATGTCGTGAAAAAGCCAAGTTTGAGTTCCATTTGAATTCCTTGCCCTCACTTACGCACAAATACCCCTGAGAATGGTAGTGTATTACGTAGGGCACTTAACTGACTGACTGATCATCATCTGAAATACCTAAATGGGAATTGAGGACATCAGGCATCTCTCAATACAGTATCATCAATATATCGAAATATGCTGATTGTTTAGGTAAAATACTTTGAAAGGGACAAGTCTCTAAAAGTTCAAACAACAGACAAGACAAAAAAAGCAAAGTTAATACTCACCTACTAACCACTGGCCTCTAGCTCTCTCCCCTCCCCTGTATAACCTTCCCTTTCTCTCCGCCCATGTATCTGTCATTGCACCTGCTTTCTCAGCTTTCTATTGTTCCTTTCTAACTAGCGTGTACTCCTCACTCTTTTCTAATTAATCTTTCTACATTTATGTAACCCCCTGCACATCAGTGGCGTTTCTGCCTTGCTCGGGGTGAAATGATTAAAAAAAAAAATAAAATAAAAAAAAAAAAGCAATGACTGTGTTACTTGACAAAAAAAAAATGGTTATTTAAATTATTCTATGACTTGTCCTTACAACTATTTTTTAATAATCATTTAACCCCAAGCAAGGAATTTTTACTGCCACTGTTGCGCAGGGTGTTACATCGGGGGAAAGTGATGAGAAAGAGGGGTAGGTTATAGGAGGAGGGTAATAAACGGATGAAAATACCGGTGTAATGCGTGTGGAGTGTTTGGAAAAAAGAGCTTGAGAGAAAGGATGCGAGTTAGTGAGATAGAAGATGTCTATTGACCTTACATTTAAATTTCTAGAGATTGTAGCTGTAGGGGAAGGAAGTATACGGAAGTTAATTTCACAGGCGAGAAGTGAGAGAAAAGTAGCTATTAGAGTAGAAATTGCGGTTACATTATATCGGTTTCACTGTAAAAGTGTTGGACCTAGTTGTTAATTTAGTAGCTCGTGTAAATTCATACATAGGAGGCACCAGTGAGTTAAGAAGCCGTGAATGTATTTGTAGAAGAGGCACAGGGAAGCCACGTCACGCCGGTGAGAGAGCGATTGCAGCCGAGCTGACAAGTCGGTATCGATCACATGACAGTTTCTCCGTTGTATTTTGTCAAGAACCCCGAGGTGAATAGCAGGGGCACCCGACCAGATCTGGCAACAGTATTCAATACACGGACGGATGGTAGATTTCTATATATGCAGGATGGATTCAGACGGGAAAAACTTCCTGGCTCTGCACAGTGAACCGACCTTCTTAGCAGCGGATTTATCTATGGATTGGATATCGTCATTCCACTTGAGTCCAAGGAGGCGTATTGTTTTGCTCTCAGGGAGGCTAGCCTGATCCATGCTAATGGGGGTAGGAGCGATTGTCTATGATGGTTAATAGATAGCACCTTCGTTTTGGAAGCATTAAAATTTACGAGCCATTTCTTACCCCAGTCCACCACAGATTGGTGGTCCTTCTTAAACTCGGCAACGAGGTTAGCTTTGTCAACCTCAGTAGATTTTTTTGATTGAGGTGAGAGTAAACAGTGGGGTCGTTTTCTGATACAGAAGAGACTTTTTAAAAATGTCCTAAGTTTATATGTAGGGTAATGTTTTACAAAGATTTTCTGAGAAAGAAACGATTCTAAAATAGGATTATGGCTACGTTTTGAAGGATGTCACAATGCGTTTATTAAAATAAAGGCAGGTAAAGAAGTTGTTGGGTATTACCTATTTATTATACATTAATATTTCGAGATTAAAATCTCATCTTCAGAATGGTAGGAGAGCTTGTGTTCGAGTCCGTGCCTTTCAACGGATGGTCATTCCTGGCTGCTGCTGTCGTTAATTGTAGTGTGTGTGTGTGTGTGTGTGTGTGTGTGTGTGTGTGTGTGTGTACTAGATCATGTAATTGTGTGTGAGTGTGTTTATGGTATCTATATATATGTGTTATTGATTCAGTCTGCTTTAATATGATTCTAAAATAATTTCATTAACTTTTTAATAGTCCTGAATGTTTATTTAAAAATCTAACAATTTGTGCAAGAATTTTTAAATAAATGTTTTTTTTTTGCTGCAAAAAGTCGCTCACATTTGCTTTTTAATGAGTCCTCAATGCCTGTGGGTAGAGGATAATACGTGACTCTTGTTCACTAGGAATATTTTTTAATAATTTTTCTTTTATATTGCGGGTTAATTTTTTTTATCCGCTTTCACGTTTTATATTAATCTATACTTGAAGTAGTCACTTTTTTTATTAGAAAATAAAATAAAACAATCTTCATTTTATTTCTAAGCAAAAGATCTAAACAGAACTTTTAATCTCGGTGAATTTGTTTCCTTTCTCTTTTTTTTTCCCGTTTACCCCTATATTTTGGATGTGCGTTGTGGTACAGTGGATATCGGCTCGGAAGGAGAAACCGGGGAGCCGAGTTCGAATTCCAGTTAAATCCATTGAATTCACTTTCGCGCAAATACTCTTGGGAAAGGTATTAATCCGTCTCTTCCTTCTAGTTATGGGTTAAATAGCAGGACAGACTGGGTTCTATAGCCTTCGTCGGCAACCAGTCTACCGCAGAAAGCAATGGCAACCTACTGCGGGATAATCATGCCCAGTCAGTCATGTCTGTTTCGAGACATGATCGCCCAAGCGTGTATCACGTATGGCACTTAACTGACTGACCGATATATTTTATTTTCATTCCTTTCTTTTATTCTTTTGTTCAACACTTCGTCCTTTTTTCCTTTTTCTTTTCTTCCATTTAAGCACAAAAAAGTAATTTTTATAGAGATTTCCCCCACCCCCACCACCCAGCAAAAAAATGAAAAAAAAATTAATTTATATCCTGAAAGTATGAAAAAGATAGATGTCTAAGTGAAAGAGACAAATTGTTAACACAAAATAGACTGATATTGATAGCTCTGAACGGATAGAGTCTGACAGATATTAACAGCTTGAAAGAGTACGCCTTGTGGCTGAAATAGCAAAAGATTTAAAATTGGCGTTAGGGGTCGGTGGAGAAAACGGAATTGTTTCGGGCCAGACGATGTTAAACTTGGTGGTTATAAAATAAACTATTATTATGAAACTAGATCGCTATTAGTCTGAAAATTTTGAATCACGTAACGAGACGTTTCTCTAAAGAAATTATTTACACATTCTTTTTGTCTCACGTTTGTCATTAACATGAAGTAAAGCGAATATATAAAATCTGTTTATATATATATATATATAATCATTTCACCCCATGCAAGTTTTACTGCCACTGTTGCGCAGGAGTTAAACTTAGGGGAAAAGTGATTAAAAAGAGGAGTAGGTTATGGGGAGTGTCAGGATAAGGGTAATAGGACGTAAATACTGGTGTGATGGACAGAGAAAAGAGCTTGAGAGAAAGGATGCGAGTTAGTGAGATCGGAGATGACTATTGACCTTACATTTAAATACTTGGAGATTGCAGCTGTCGGGGAAGCAAGTATACGGAAAGGTATTCCACAGACGGAAAGTGCGAGAAAAGAAGCTATTAGAGTAGACATTGCGATTACATTAAAAGGGTGGAACCTAGCTGCTAGTCTAGTAGCTCGAGTAAATTCATACATAGGTGGCACTAGTGAGCTAAGTTCATGGGAGCAGAAGCCGTGAAAGTATTTGTAGAAGAGATACAGGGAAGCCACAACATGCCGGTGAGAGATCGACTGCAGCTGAGCTGCCAAGTCGGGATCGATCATATTTAAAGCTCAACACACCAGTTTCCTCTTATTTTTAGCCCTTAATATTTATTTCTTTTTGTCAGCTTTCCTGAAACCTGCTGTGTGGTCCATTTGCTCAAACTCGCCAGATAGTTTAAAAGATGCTTTCCTCTGTCTCTTTAATTTGACTTGAGCAACACATTTTCAAAACCAGCATCCGGTCATGGGCATGACGGCAAAATACATCCGGCTGCAAGGCTTCTGATTGGGAGGTTGTGAGGAGCATGAAACCACCTCTAAATTGCTGTTGTTCCCAGGTCCACCCTGACCTATGGTGGGAGTGCCTGTCAGGGTCCCAGCTAAAGGTAAATAGTTAACCCCCAAACTGGGTTCAATACACTATGTAAGAATAAAAATAGACTTTGTAGTAATATATACATAAAAATAGACTTTTATAGAAAAATATACATTTTTGAAGAAAAAATTATTTCCATACTTTTTTGAAGGAAAAAAATATTCTCAGCAAAACCTTTTTGAACACAAAGCAAGGCATTTTCAATTTTCTAAAAAAAAAATAAAAATAAAAATAAAAACAAAAAATTCATTAAAAAATAATTGGAGTAGATAGACTAAACTATCGCCCGGTTCACACTCCACCCACGTCTATTGAGCAGGTGTAGAGGCTCATCCCTTGTTCCCTGTTTAGGATGTGGTTTCCGGTTTTCACTTTTCCAATCTTACTCTTACGTAGCCCCCTGCACATCAGTGGCGTTACCGCCTTGCTCGGGGTGATATGATTAAAAAAAAAAATCCAAGTCAATTTCTAATATAATAGTCTAACATAAAAACAAAACTTAAAACCCTACCTTTTTGGCATTAAATAATCCACAGAGGTGTTGATATGCCGTTAAACAAAACTCAAACTCAAACTCAAACTCATTATGTGCCCTTGGAATGTCAACAGTCACTTCTCGATTGAAGATCGAAGTGTTCTTCTTGTTGATATTGATTCTAGAACTTCGTCATGACTCACATATTTTTTTTTAATCATATCACCCCAAGCAAGGCGAAAACGCCACTGATGCGCAGGGGGCTACGTAAGAGTGAAAAGATTGTAAAAGAGAAAAACCGGAAACCACAACCTAAACAGGAAACAAGGGATGAGCCTCTTCACCTGTTCAATAGACGTGGGTGGAGTCTGAAACGGGCGATAGTTTAGTCTATCTCCTCACAATTGAAAAAAAAAAATAAAGTAAAAAAAAAGAGTGAAAAGATTGGAAAAGAGAAAAACCGGAAACCACAACCGCTTCATTGTATCCTCAGCATTCTTAAATATTTTTTCCAGTTTCAAAACTCTTCTTCATTGAAATTTACAAACCAATCCTTTCCCCCATGAATCATTTCCTGTCTGAAACAATTTAGATGAAATTTAGCTGCTTTAGTGTGACTACATCACCGTGAATTAATTTGATGAGATCACCAGTCAATTACTCGATAGCGCTTATTGATTTTTTTCTATATATTTCAAAGATAAATCCCGGGAGAAATTTTGTTTACTAAAAAAAAAAGAAATAATATAATATGCCGAGAACTCCAAAGCAAATGTCGTACTTCGGCAATTTAAAACAAGGGACATAGAGTAACATAATACATTGTACGACAAATTTCAATTTTTACTACTTAATTTAAACCTCGCGCGTAAGATATGTTAAAATAAGAAAAAAAAATCACACGAAATAATTGTTATTCTTATATATATATATATATATATATATATATATATATATATACTTTAAAGTAAACTTTTCAAAATTCAAAAATGTTGAATGAACATGTCGAAACGAAATCTCTAAGAGAGAATTCGCCTATCCTCAGCAACACAGTTCTGAGTTCAAAATGAAGAAAGGTTTAAGAAATAGGGAAAAAATAAATAAATCACGGTTAAGATTTTGGAAATATATGTCACGAGAGATTTTTTTAGAGGTCATTCTATTTTTGGTTTTTTCTTTTGTAAGTGAAGGGATTAAGTGACGGGAAGAGTCAAGGGAAATGGGAGGTCGTTTAATTAGAGATTTCGTGTCGAAATTTTCATTCAACATTATTGAATTTTGAAAAATTGACTTTAAAGTATATGGGCTCTGTAAGTTTAGGTAAATTGAGCTCTCCTCCTGTATCATTTTTTAATATTAAAATCTTTTAATATTAATTAGGATCAGGTTCTTGAAATTTACTTTCTTGTTCTCCATTTCTGATTAAAGAAAAATGAATATATATATATATATATATAAACAGATGTACTAGACGAGACAGATTGATAAATCAGAATAAACAGATATTGAAAGCTCTTAAAACTGACAGAATTGATCAGCTTGGAATAGACTGCGTTATGGCTGAAATAGCTACAGCAGAATCTTAACTGGCGTTAGGGACCGGTGGACGCACAGATTTATTTCGGGGCAATATGAAGCAAAATTTTACTCAATTTACTCAAACGAGTGGGCCCGTGCCATAAAAAATGAGAGCAAAAAATTTATAATGGTATGCCATATATATTGATGTACCTATTATCTGCCCTATATATATATATATATATATATAGGGTATATAATATAAGCCCTATATATATTTATTTTTAAGTTATTAAAAATTGCCTGAAGACACCACCCATGGTAGAAACCTTAGTAGTAAAATAACTCGTTTAAAAATGGAAAATATTAAAAGTTCTACAATTTAATTTCATTGAACAAATTTTAATTTTTTTTTTTTTAATCATCTCACCCCAAGCAAGGCATTCCACTGCCACTATTGCGCATGGGGCTACATAGGGGAAGATAAAGAGAAGGAGTGGATAGACATAGGAAATGTCAGGAGAAAGGTGACGGATGAGTAAGGATAGCGAGGATGAGGGTCGGGCAGATGGGAAGAGTGCTTGGTAGAATGGGAGCAGGTTAGTGTGTTAGGAGGTGTGTATTGACCTTACATTTAAACTCCTGGAGATTGTAGCCGTCGGGGAAGCAATCGTTTGGAAGAGAATTCCACAGTCGGGAAGTGCGAGGAAAGAAACTGTTGGAGTAGAAGTTACGGCTGCATTTTATCGGTTTCACTGTAAAAGGGTGGGATCTAGTTGCTAATCTAGTATCTCGTGTACATTCGTGCTTAGGCGGCACCAGTGATCTAAGTTCATCGGAGCAGAAGCCGTGAAAGTATTTATAGAAGAGACACAGGGAAGCCACGTCTCGCCGGTGGGAGAGAGACTGCAGGCGGTCTGCCAAGTCGGTATCTATCACATTACAGACCCTCCTCTGAACATTATCGAGAAGCCCGAGGAGAACAGCAGGGGCACCCGACCAGATATGGCAGCAGTATTCAATGCACGGGCGGATGGTAGATTTGTAACTGTGCAGGATAGATTTAGACGGAAAAAACTTCCGGGCCCTACACAGAGAACCGACTTTCATAGCAGCGGATTTAGCAATGGATTCGATGTAGTCATTCCATTTGAGGTCCGCTGAAAGTGTGAGACCAAGGAGGCGTAGTGTTTTACTCTCTGGGAGGCAAGCCTGGTCCATGCTAATGGGAGGTAGGTGAGATTGTCGATGATGGTTAATTGACAGTAGCTTCGTTTTAGAAGCATTAAAATTTACTAGCCATTTCTTACCCCAGTCCAATATGGATTGGAGGTCTTTTTCAATCTCGGCTGCGAGTTTAGCTTTGACGCCTACACCAGATTTTTGTTGGAGGCGAGAGTAAACTGTGGTGTCATCGGCGTACAAACCTATTTGGGTTCTTATGTAATCAGGGAGATCATTAATATATATCAGGAAGAGTGTAGGACCTACTATGGAGCCTTGGGGGACACCTGCGTTTGTATGGTAGTTCTGAGAGGCATGTCCGTTTAATACCAAAATACTAATGCGTACTGTTCTAATCCTATTATGACCCAAAACTAAGTATTCAAAAATCAATATATATATATATATATATATATATATATATATATATATATATATAGTAAATAACTAACCTATAGAGACAATGAACCTACCAAGGTTTCACCAAATTGGATCTTCAGGGAAAGTTGTCCAATTTTCCCTGAAGATCCAATTTGGTGAAACCTTGGTAGGTTCGTTGGCTCTCTAGGTTAGTTATTTACTTTGTTTGCTCTACTTGCGTATTGAGTGCTATTTGTTTTAGGTTACTCGTCTCGGGTTTTTTTCTTTGGGCTACGTACTTTGACTGATGTTCAAGTGCTTAGCTTGTTCTTTTTTTATCACCATTTTTTCCTTCCGCGTATGTTCTCGGAGGGTTTTTCGAAACGAGTATAACGACAAATTTACATTTACCTTTATATATATATATATATATATATATATATATATATATATATATACAACAATCTTTATTTATCACGGCGAGGGGACCCATTTATTTTAACGCATTCAGATAGACTGTTTTATACATGATTGTACCGTCTATTTTAAATAAAATGTAATCACTAACATATAGGGTCATCATTCATCCATCACACCCAGATGGTGCATAGAGCAGCAACTTTTTGTTGCCGTTTCTGTAACAAACTGTTTTTTACGGTGCAGTGTTGTTAGCCCTGCACTCAACCCCCAAACCTAGTGGACCTATTCTTGGTCCTTACGTTTACAGCACATGGTATTCGCCATTTCTTCGCACCGATCTGGAGATATTTTCGTGTTTGGCGACTTTAACGCCCACCCCACTAAGTGGTTGGAAAACTCTGTAACCGACCCTGCTGGTGCCCACAGCTTTAATCTTTCGATCTCCCAACCCCTTACGCAAGTGGTGGACTTCTCCACGCGTTTCTCCAACAGCCCTAACGGAAGGGACTCGCTACTAGACCTCTGCTTCACTGCCACCCCAAATTCTTGCTCCACCAGACAGCTCTGCCCGTAGTTTCTGTCAACATCTCGTTCCACTCCACCCCTACCCAAGAAACCCAGACCAACAGAATATCCTACTGCTATCAAAGAGCAGACTGGGATTCGTTCCGTGACTTCCTTTGTGACGTCTGTTGGAACAATGTAAGTCTTCCCATCGAAGACTGTGCATCAGAGGTCTCCTCCTGGGTTAAGGCTGGCATCGATGCATTCATCCCTGCCAGGAAATTTCAGCTTAAATCCCATTCGTCTGACTGGATCACGCCCGCTTTCTCGGCCGCCATTGCCCACCGGAATCACTTATTCCGGCTTTATCGTAGCCACGTGTCGGACCAAAACAGGCGCCTTTTCGCCTCAGCTCGTAATAAGTGGAAAAAAATACTTAACGAAGCTAAGATGCTGTTTGCTGCCAGGATGAAGCAGCGCATAGCATTCTCCAAGTTCGGTACCAAAGACGACTGGCGCCTCTGCAAACGCGTGCTTAGCAAGAGTAAGTCTTCAATACTCCCACTAATAAACGAGTTTGTGGTCCTCACCTCCTCAGCGGACAAGGCCGAATGCTTTGCCCGTAGATTCTCTGGATTCGTCTGGAATCCATACACCCGATTTCCACTCTGGATTCGTCTGGAATCCATACACCCGATTTCCCATCTAGAACTGAGGCTCAATTAAATGACGTCGACATCACGCACTCGCTAATTTCTAGCATAATCTCAAAACTGGACCCTCACAAAGCGAGTGGTGGGGATTGAATCCCAATCATAGTTTTGAAGATTTGTGCCCCTGAACTCTCCTCTATCCTCTCCTCTGCCTATTCTCCTCCTGCTTTCCTGCCTGTTGGAAGTATTCTTCTGTGGTTCCAATATTCAAGAACACTGGTGAACCATCGGACCCGCAAATTACCGCCTCATCAGCCTTCTTCCGATCTTCGGGAAAGTGTTCGAAGCCATTATCAATGCCGAGGTCGTTCAGAATTTCACAGCCCACGAGCTCCTCTCGGACAAACAGTATGGCTTCCGCTTCACCAGTTCCACTGCTGATATGCTAACGACCATCACCGAGCATATATACCAGGCTCTCGACAGGAATGGTGAAGCCCGAACCGTCGCCTTGGATATCCCTAAAGCATTCGACAGAGTATGGCATGCTGGCCTTCTACGGAAACTGCGAAGCTATGGCATGACTGGACTTTTGTTGGACTTAATCCGGTCATTCCTCTCTAACCACACACTGAAGGTGGTATTAAACGGACATGCCTCCCAGAACTATCCTACAAAAGCAGGTGTACCCCAGGGCTCTATCCTAGGTCCTACGCTCTTTCTAATCTATATCAATGATCCCCCCGATACCATAAGATCACAAGTAGGCATGTACGCTGATGATACCACAGTTTACTCTCGCCTCGATCAAAAATCTGGTGTTGGTGACAAGGCGATCCTCGCTGCCGAGCTTGAGAAGGACCTCCAATCCGTGGTGGATTGGGGTAAGAAATGGCTCGTAAAATTCAATTCTTCCAAAACGAAGCTGCTGTCAATTAACCACCACAGACAACCGCACCTCCCTCCCATTAGTATGGAACAGGCTTGCCTCCCAGAGAGTAAATCACTGCTCCTGCTTGGCCTGACACACTCAGCGGACCTCAAGTGGAATGACTACGTCGAATCCATTGCTAAATCCGCAGCTATGAAAGTCGGCTCTCTATGCAGGACCCGGGAATTCTTTCCGTCTGAATCTATCCTGCAATTATATAAATCCACCATCCGCCCGTGTATTGAGTACTGCTGCCACATCTGGTCGGGTGCCCCTTCTATTCTCCTCGGGGTTCTTGACAAAATACAGCGAAGAATATGTAATGTGATTGATACCGACTTGGCTGACCGCCTGTAGTATCTCTCTCACCGGCGTGACGTGGCTTCCCTGTGCCTCTTCTATAAATACTATCATGGCTTCTGCTCTGACGAACTTAAATCACTGGTGTCCCCTAGATGTGAATTTGAACGAGATACTAGATTAGCAACTAGGTCCCACCCTTTTACAGTGAAACCGATGAAATGTAACCGCAATTTCTACTCCAACAGCTTCTTTCCTCGCACTTCCCGCCTGTGGAATTCCCTACCGCATGCTTGCTTCCCCGACGGCTACAACCTCCAGGAGTTTAAATGTAAGGTTAATAGACACCTCCTAACACACTAACTCACTCCCACTCTCTCCAACTCTCTCCCTATGTACATCCTAAGTCGTCTATCACCCTCCTTCTGACATTTCCTATACCTAATCCTTCTATGTAACCCCCTGCGCTATAGTGGCTTGGGGTGACACGATTAAATATATATATATATATATATATATATATATATATATATATATATATATATATATATAATTTTGAAAAACAGTAGCTATTCTGGTATCTACGCATCATTCATTCTGCAATGAATTAGAACACTCTCAGCTATTGGGCGTGTATAATGATAATATTCACGCTAAAAAGTCTGCCTCCTTCTACCGATCGCCCGTAGCTCAGAGGTAGAAGCGCCGGCTGACGCCAATTCGGTCGGTTTCAATCCTGGGTAAGGAGCAATCGACTGTTTAACCGTACGGATGAGCTGTAATACAGCGAAACAGATCTGGCTACGGATGACTATATATATATATATATATATATATATATATAACTGTTTCACGGTACAAAACCTGTAAATTGCTTTAAAAATCACAAAAGGAAACATCTCTCAAGGGACCCCTTTCGCCAACAACACATCAAGAGAGAACCGTTGGTAGTGATCAAAGAACGAAAAAATATTCACGTGAGCAAAAAGAGGGAGGGGGATCAGAGGCGTGTAAACAATTAGCGAGGGAGATAAAATTATGGGGAAACGATTAAATATATACAATTAGATAAAATATGTACAAAAATAAATAGCTGAAAGATGGGGAATAAGTGTTAAAAAATGTCCCCGGCCTAGTCCAACGCCTTAACGAACTCTTTCTGTCGACAGGGAGAGGGTTTACGCCAAAGAATCGAGACCGACGCCAAAATCCTTAAATGGTTAATGGGGTCGGTTCTGTGTAACACCCTGAAACAATCACCTTTATAGGTCATGGCACAATTCCACGAAGGCAACTTATTTTACCCAGTCTAATCTATAAAGGGACGCGTTGGTTGATATGGGTCTGCAAATGTAAGGTGGTGCGCCCCACGTAGACAGCAGCGCACTGGCAATTAAATTCATAAACTATATCACTCAATCTGATGCAGGGCAAACTATCCTTCAAGGTAGAGGGAAATGCAAACCTAACGCCAAAAATCAAATGCAACACAACAAACGGAAAACAATTAGACACTCACCTAGTAATTCGTTTACCCAACCTCTGACTGACTTCTCTGATCCAAGAGATTTTTAAATAGACCGGACACTTAGAAGGACCAAACTGAGATTATGGACATCAATTTTTTATGTATAAACAAATATTTGGAGGTACAAAATTTGTATAATCTTTTAAAAACAAGGAATTTATTGACAGTCCCTAAGGCCCTTTCGTCCAAGATCTCGTCTGGAAAAAATCGTTGTAAATATAAATCAAACGAAAAGAACAGCAAGAAAAACGAAGAGCAAAACAAAAAAAGTTTGGGGAAACACGTTAAAATAAATATACATACATACATATATATATATATATATATATATATATATATATATATATATATATATATATACTAATAAACGAGGGGAGGAGAAATCGTAGGATTTCGGTATATGTTTTCTGTTTGTTTTTCTTCTTTGCATTTATCAGAATATTCAAAACGAAAAATAGTGATTATTTTTAGCTAAGGCCTTATAGCAAGACTATTCTTATTGTTCGACTACACTTTTTCTGTTGGGGCCAATCCCCGTTGCAGAAGCCTGCTCAAGCACATTTGTGTTTCTTCAACAACCATAATACTCACCTATGGTTTATACGGCAACTATATATATATATATATATATATATATATATATATATACTGCAGACCATAATTATTAGGCCACTCCAGTATTTTAAAATAATGACGTATTTCGTACCATTTTTTAGTATTTATTGCCAAGTGAATAATTGTAAATGAAAATAGAACGGTTCTTTTGTTAATATTGCACAATAACGTGCATCAAATGAATTTATAAGTATTTAATAATTACCTATATTGCAGTTTCATCAATGAAAGAATGAAGAAAATTTAGAGTGATTCAGATGAATTCATCTTTGCTTCCTTGCCTTGTAAAAGTTTGCAACGTAATAACAACTAAAGAACCATTCTATTTTCATTTAGAATTATCCACTTGGCATAAATACTAAAAATAGTATGAAATACATAATTTCTGGCCTAATAATTATAGCCTGTAGTATATATATATATATATATATATATTCAACAATAAATTTCGAATCACTTCGTATGGGGAATAGTATATTTCGGCATATGAAGATGTCTGTTGTCTGTCTTGTCAACTCCTGTGTGGACTGAGTTGGAAGTACAAATTTCGGTCAACTGAAAAACACGAGACAAGTGTCAGAGGAGGGTGGAAGGATTTTTTCTTAAAGGGAAGCACAGATAAACCATAAATTACAAAGAGTAATAGATAAATGGAAAGGAATATAGAATTATCATAGAGAGAGTAGTGTTATAAATTATAACAGGTAAGTGTATAGAAATTACAGAGGGAGACGAATCAGAATTAGTTATAATTTCAGAATAAGACGAATTAGAGAGTAGTGAATGTATGGGAAATTAGCAGCTAATTGAGTCAAACCAATATTATGGAAATTTGAATTTGTTTTCATGCCGACATTTAAAGACTAATTCATTCCTCTGATTCAATGGTTGGCTTTGATTATTTTATTTTATTATTCTAATTTTTCTTCTAAACATAACATACACCTATATCTAAAATTACTTGAAGTACGTTCTTCCAAACTAACTTTAGGCAGATTCCTTAATTGATATTTGCTCCATAATTAAATACTCGTTGCTCTTTTGTGGATCATTTTTGATATTTAAAAATTTTTAATATCATATTACAACGATCCACTCGGATTATTTACCAACTAATGTTTTCTGACCACGGATGGTTTACCGTTACTATATATATATATATATATATACATCCAGGTGAAGAAGACTCAAGTTTTTTTATTTTTATTTTTAGTGCTCTGGCATTTATTTTATTATAAACAGTGCTCAAGATAATGAGTATTATAGAGCTTAATGTAATTATATAGTTATGCATCAATTTTACATTGACACAGGAAATTTCTATGTTTCGAGATAGATTCTCATCATTGACGAGAATCTCCATTTTGATTACCCAAAAGAAACACCCACATACATTCACAGCAAACCAAAGGTTTTTGTCATTTAATTGTAAATTATCTGCGCAACTAACATCAGCATTGCCTGATGACAAGAAAACCTAAAAAAACATAGAAATTTCCGTGTCGCAATGTACAATTGATACATAATTATATAATTATATATATATATATATATATATATATATATATATATATATATATATATATATATATATATTACGGAGTTATACAGAAATTTCCGAAACTCACATCAGCCGACATATCTGAATTTTTAATTGTTTAACATTATCATTTTTTAATGACTACATGTATTTGAGTAGAAAGTCTGTTTATTTTTCATATATATATATATATATATGTTACCAATCGACCCAGATTTCATAGTAGAAAAGATTTAATGTAACAGTTATATATTAGATTATTATGTCACTTCTGATTTTAAGACGGCATCTCCCCGGTGTTGGGAGCATGAAGGTTTAATTCCTGTCAAAAGATAGATATTTTTCTGATGATTTCTCAAGCGATTAAGGCCAGTGGAAATTATGATGCAGTTTAACTCTCTCTCTCTCTCTCTCTCTCTCTCTCTATATATATATATATATATATATAGTCATTCGCAGACAGATCTGTTTCGCTGTATCACAGCTCATCAGTACGGTTAGACTCCGATTGCTTTTAACCCAGGATTGAAATCCGACCGAACTGACGTCAGAGTCTAACCGTACTGATGAGCAAAACAGATCTGTCTGCGGATGACTATATACATTTTTTTCATATATATATATATATATATATATATATATATATAAAATGAACAGACTTTTCATTCAAATATGAGTATCCATTAAAAATTATAATGTTAAGCAAATAAATTTCAAATATATATATACTTATTAAATAAAAATTGAAACCGCAAGTGTTCTTTTGTAAAATATATTGACTTTTATTTTTTATTTTCTGCTAACCATGTTTCTGCTTGTACTTGTGAGAGAATCACTTTCCGATTTAATGAGTAAAACAATAATTTAAGGTGGGTCAAATATGGAGAGGAAGATGTTTTTTTTTCATTTATACATATATATATAGACACATACATGCATATATATACATATATATACACACTTCCTATGTCGTGTAGAATTTCGTGTTTGTATCACTGCGTTCATTCTTGCTAGTATGTGTACATATTTCTGTGTGTGCGCTTATGTATGAGCGCACGCGGTTCGATTAGTTTATCTGGTCATTCCGTGAGCGTGTTGTGTGTCCGTGTCTGCGTGGGGGGTTATTATCTATTAAGTGCTCGTTTAAATTTGTTTATGAAGTTTTTTCTAGTATTTGTAGGTAAGAATAATTGTCTGTCTGATATAATGGCATAATTTTAAATTTACCTTGATTGCATTAGAAAATGTGTTGTGATACAAAGAGTTTTCTGTTGTCTCATAATTTGATGTTGCTTTTGTGATGGAAAACTCTGGTGTTTAGTGTTTGGCTTATTCTTATTTAAGATTTATTATATTTTGTGCACTTGAGTGCATATACCACATTTTTGGAGTTGCAGTTCAATTTTTTGTTTATTGTGAATGTCTTTGTGGCGATATAAAAAATGTAGGCGTGTTCTTCTCCAATGATATCACATACCTCGCATCTTTTTTGTTACATTATGTAACCCCCTGGTTGAGGTTAATATGTCTTTCATGTTTTTTGGTTGGCGTTTGCAGTTGATTATTTTGGTCGTTTTTAATATATTTTTCCGTTTATCATTTTTGTTAAAAACGTCAAATTTAAAGAAAAAAATCGGTACATAATTCTGGATTGTTCCTGTTATGTGTTGAGTATATATGCTATATGATGTTGCGTTTTTTGTGAGGGTGTTTCGTAGTTCGTCTAGGGGTTTTTTCTCCCAATTCAAAGCTTTTGCTTGTAATTGTTGTGGAATAGCCTCGTGTTTTAGAGTATCATGTAGTTCTTCTAGACGGATATTTCGGAGGTGTTTGTCGGATACTATATATATATATATATAAATTAAAAAAGGATTAATTCAATGATGTTGAATGACCATTTCGATAATGCTTCTAAAACGAAGCTACTGTCAATTAACCATCATCGACAATCTCACCTACCTCCCATTAGCATGGACCAGGCTTGCCTCCCAGAGAGTAAAACACTACGCCTCCTTGGTCTCACACTTTCAGCGGACCTCAAATGGAATGACTATATCGAATCCATTGCTAAATCCGCTGCTATGAAAGTCGGTTCTCTGTGTAGGGCCCGGAAGTTTTTTCCGTCTAAATCTATCCTGCACATTTACAAATCTACCATCCGCCCGTGCATTGAATACTGCTGCCATATCTGGTCGGGTGCCCCTGCTGTTCTCCTCGGGCTTCTCGATAAGGTTCAGAGGAGGGTCTGTAATGTGATAGATACCGACTTGGCAGACCGCCTGCAGTCTCTCTCCCACCGGCGAGACGTGGCTTCGCTGTGTCTCTTCTATAAATACTTTCACGGCTTCTGCTCCGATGAACTTAGATCACTGGTGCCCCCTAAATACGAATTTGCACGAGATACTAGATTAGCAACTAGATCCCACCCTTTTACAGTGAAATCAATAAAATGCAGCCGTAACTTCTACTCCAACAGTTTCTTTCCTCGCACTTCCCGACTGTGGAATTCTCTTCCAAAAGATTGCTTCCCCGACGGCTACAATCTCCAGGAGTTTAAATGTAAGGTCAATAGACACCTCCTAACACACTAACCTGCTCCCATTCTATCAAACACTCTTCCCATCTGCCCGACACTCATCCTCGCTATCCTTACTCATCTATCACCTTTCTCCTGACATTCCCGATGTCTATCCACTCCTTCTCTTTACCTTCCCCTATGTAGCCCCATGCGCAATAGTGGCAGTGGAATGCCTTGCTTGGGGTGAGATGATTAAAAAAAAAAAAAAAAAAAAAAAAGATCCCCACGGGGGATAACACATCACCTCAGCAACAGCAAAATCCTTTCAGAAACTGGAGCTCCAGTTTTAATTTATATTTGCTCTGTAATATTTTATTACATGGAGCTCTCTTCCTGTATCATTTTTTAATATTAAAATAAAATCTTTAATATTAATTAGGATCGGGTTTTTGGAATTTACTTTCCTGCTTTTTTCGCTTGGATTAAAGTATCTGAATTAAAATATATATATATATATATATATATATATATATATATATATGGCGCTGCGAGTGTGGATAGTCACAATAAAAAGAATGTTCCATGATTATCGTCATATTTTGGTCGACTTTGATGTGATTATCGATATATGCAAGAATATGGTTGAAAAAATGTCCATATATATATATATATTGTTCCGTCGGGTAACAGAATTATGTGAAATAATACAAAACAACGTAATAGTATAAAAGTAGGTGTATTGACAGGAAAGAGAAGTATTTACAAGAGGTGAGGATTAGTGGAATACAGAACTAGGTAACAGTATCGTCGTAGAGACGTGATAGATTGACTAGTAGAACACTTCCGGTGCAATACCGGAAATACCCGACTGACTCGCTCACACGACTTCCTTACTCGACTTCCTCCCTCGAAGTATAATCACTACTGTTTTATATACTGATTCGAATAGTCCATTTCCGTGGAAATCTGGAGAGCGCCCCAACATATTTACTTATCATAACTCTGGTCATTGTATCCTCAGGTTTCTTCAGCTTTTTCTCCTACCGTCCAATAGTCTAGAGCAGGGTTCGGCAACATTTTCCTAACTATGTACCGACTTAAGTTTAAAAAATCATTCAGTGTGTCAACAGGATCTGTAACGTGGTTGATACTGACTTAGCAGACCGGCTGCAACCACTCTCTCACCGGCGTGATGTGGCTTCCCTGTGCCTTTTCTACAAGTACTTTCATGGCTTCTGCTCCGATGAACTTAGAGCACTGGTGCCGCCTAAGCACGAATTTACACGAGATACTAGATTAGCAACTAGGTCCCACCCTTTTACAGTTAAACAAATAAGATGTAACCGTAAATTCTACTCCAACAGCTTCTTTTCTCGCGCTTCCCGCCTGTGGAACTCCCTTCCACAAGTCTGCTTTCCCGACAGTTACAATCTCCAGGTGTTTAAATGTAGGGTCAATAGACACCTCCTATCACACTAACTCCCAACTATTCTCACAACACTATCATCTACCCAACCCTCATTCTCGGTATACTTACCCGCCTATCACCCACCCTCTGTTATTTCCTATATTTAATCAGCCTTTCTCCACTCTACGTAGCCCCCTGCACAGTAGTGGCAGTGACATGCCTTGCTCGGGGTGAAACGCTTATAAAAAAAAAAATGGAGGTCAATATACTTATTCTACTTTATATTTTATATAGTAATATATACAATAGTGTGTACATTAATAGAAATAAACTATTTTAAAAAGTTTTTATTATTAATGAGAGATTTGACCTTGCATGGTCTTAGCTCAATATCCGAAGCATACTTTGTTACTTTGAGTTTTACACAATTTTCTAAATGTTCAGATGTTAGGCAACTTTGTTGTAGACTTAAAACTACTTTCATTTGAGAGAAAATTTGTTTGCAGGAATAAGTTGAACCAAAAACCGAAGGAAGAGCGAAAGTAATTTTCTTCAAACAAATGAAAGATCTCGAGGGAACCGTTAAGCCTTAAACAGTTCTTTAAGCAAGTAATTGTAGAATTAATAAAAGACTCACGTTCGTAAAAAGGTTTCTTTGTCAATAAGTTGGTGTCCTTATTAGCTGTGCTCTTAGAAGATGAAAAAAGCAGGGAGTTCAACGAGTAAGCAATTTTGCAACAACTAAACTGCTTTGCGTTGTAGTAAATATTGGTTCCGACTGTGTGATGTCATTTACAGCTGGGTGCCATTAGAAATTGTATGGCGTACCACGTGTGGCACGCGTGCCTGAGGTTGCAAACTTTTGCTCTGTATGGCAGTGAATGCTGGAAATTGCTCAGCATATCATCCTCAGTGAGATATTTAATGCCAAAAAGGTGGAGTTTTTAGGTATTCTTTTTTTAATAATGTTCGTTTATAGTGAAAAGGTTGATTTAGTCAGATTGTAATGAATTTGTTTTTTAATTTTTATTATTCTTTATTTTAGAAAAATTAAAATGTATTCAAAAATGTTTTTCCTGAGAATAATTGGTTTTCTTTAAAAATGTATTATTGGCAATATTTTTCTTTCAAAAATGTATATATTTCTGTAAAAGTATATTTTCATACTTTTATAGTGTTTTGACCCAGCTTTGAGGGTTAATTATTTGCCCATAGCTGGGACCCTAATAGGTGTTACCACTCCGGGTGAGGGTGGATCTGAAAACAACAGCAATTAAGAAGTGGTTCCATGCTCCAACCTCCCAATTAGAGGCCTTGCTGTCGGATACAGTTTACTGTCACACCCAGGACCAGTTGAACGAAGAAAAGAATTATGCCAAGAGAAATGCGGTTCTACAGAAGGATGCTGAGAATACCGTGTACGAAATTTTCGAGAAAGTAAAAACAAAAGAACTTATCGTCAAACTCGTTGTTACTTTAAATAATAACAAAAATTAAAACTTTATTTATTAGCAATGAAAATTATTACATTTTAAAATATGTTTTGATTTTAAATAACTCATAAACGGTTGATAAGCCGTAAAAAATCAGTTAATTACCTGGGTGCCACCACCAATCAAAAATACATAAGAAATTCAGCCATAGTGAAATAGTACGATGTGTATTTGGGAAAAATCATTGTTATTCTAATAAGCGGATCGAATTTAAATTAAAATCCGCCATAATTTCTCGAGATTTCCGTTGCATATATATCATACGGGCGTTAGATGCAAGACAAGGCTACGTCTGACAAGATTATACTTGCTATAGAACTGAAATTTGAAAACGCTAACGACAAAGGCGTCTTTTGAGTAGATTTAATTAACATAGGTGAATTGATGGAGTCACGTGCCTGTCTGTTCGTCGCTTAGCAACGGAGAAGAGGAGAGGAATATGCAAGTTAAAAAATATATACACACACGCAGTAAACTGGCAGCCTGTCAGTCAATCAGACAGTCAGCCATGCGTGAACGAAGGAAAACGAAAATGAAGCATGATGGGAAACAAAACATACTTAATGCAACGAAATTGTGACGTTATTTTGTTCATCAGTACTGCAGACGAGATTGAGAAAGAATTGAGGTAAGAAATGATACTAAAAATGAGTCGATATTTTACCATATTCCTTTTTATATATATATATATACATTTCAGTCACTCTTTTTTTTCGAGTAATATGTTTGAAGACTTTCAGCAGGAGTTTGAAACCAGGAATAATACCGAATTACAGATATACTGTTCCTTATAATACATATAAATTTTAATGCAATAAATGTTTAACACTTGTAGCTAGTATCGTGTTAAAGAGTTGATCTTATGAGATAAAATAAAGACATTAGCAACGATATCTAATGATAAAATAGAATAATCATGTTCATATACTGTAATGAAATTTATCTGACGAATAGAAGATCCGTTCTTATCGTATATCTTATTAGGCCCGAAAGAGATTAGCAATAATATCCAGTAATTAAATAGAACAATTTTAGTAATCTACTTTAATGATATTTATATTACACATAGAAGACTCGTTCTTATCGTATATATTATTAAGCACGAAAGAGATTAACAATAGCTAATAATAAAATAGAACAATTTCAGCAATATACTATAATGAAATTTATGTGACAAATAGAAGACCCGTTCTTATCGTAGATTTTATTAGGCACAAATAGAAATAAGCAATTATAACATTATACTGTACACTTCACCCACATCTATTGAACAGGTTAAGAGGCTCATCCCTTGTTCCCTGTTTAGGATGTGGCTTCTGGCTTTCTCTTTTCCAATCGTCTCACTTTGGTTTCTTTTTTTTTCAATTGGAGTAGATAGATCTATCTATCACCTGGTTCACACTCCACCCACGTCTATTGAACAGGTTAAGAGGCTCATCCCTTGTTCCCTGTTTAGGATGTGGTTTCCGGCTTTCTCTTTTCCAATCTTCTCACTTTGGTTTCTTTTTTTTCCAATTGGAATAGATAGATCTATCTATCACCCGGTTCACACTCCACCCACGTCTATTGAAGAGGTTAAGAGGCTCATCCCTTGTTCCCTGTTTAGGATGTGGTTTCCGGCTTTCTCTTTTCCAATCTTCTCACTTTGGTTTCTTTTTTTCCAATTGGAATAGATAGATCTATCTATCACCCGGTTCACACTCCACCCACGTCTATTGAACAGGTTAAGAGGCTCATCTCTTGTTCCCTGTTTAGGATGTGGTTTCCGGCTTTCTCTTTTCCAATCTTCTCACTTTGGTTTCTTTTTTTTCCAATTGGAATAGATAGATCTATCTATCACCCGGTTCACACTCCACCCACGTCTATTGAACAGGTTAAGAGGCTCATCCCTTGTTCCCTGTTTAGGATGTGGTTTCCGGCTTTCTCTTTTCCAATCTTCTCACTTTGGTTTCTTTTTTTTCAATTGGAATAGATAGATCTATCTATCACCCGGTTCACACTCCACCCACGTCTATTGAACAGGTTAAGAGGCTCATCCCTTGTTCCCTGTTTAGGATGTGATTTCCGGCTTTCTCTTTTCCAATCTTCTCGCTTTGGTTTCTTTTTTTTTCAATTGGAATAGATAGATCTATCTATCACCCGGTTCACACTCCACCCACGTCTATTGAACAGGTTAAGAGGCTCATCCCTTGTTCCCTGTTTAGGATGTGGGTTCCGGCTTTCTCTTTTCCAATCTTCTCGCTTTGGTTTCTTTTTTTTCAATTGGAATAGATAGATCTATCTATCACCCGGTTTACACTCCACCCACGTCTATTGAACAGGTGAAGAGGCTCATCCCTTGTTCCCTGTTTAGGATGTGGGTTCCGGCTTTCTCTTTTTCAATCTTTTCACTGTTACGTAGCCCCCTGCACCTCAATGGCGTTGCCGCCTTGCTCGGGGTGATATGATTAAAAAAATTAAAAAATTAAAAAATAATGTGCGTTGTGGCGCAGTGGATATTGACTCGGAAAGGAAAATCGGAGAATTGAGTTTGAATTCGTTGCATTGACATACGCGTAAAAACCTTTGGGAAAAGCATTTGTAGCGAATAAGATATTAGTTAAAATCAACCTTCTTCACTTTTTTTTTTAATTCACAATGACGTGTGAAATCCTGGGTTTCCCAAATAGAAAATGGATTGATCACCTGTTTAACGAAAAAGTCGAAACGAGATTTCGCAAGTAGGTGTTAAAATGATTTTTGAGCAATGAGAGCGACTTGTAAGACTTGAAAGGACTTAGCGATCCAGTGCGAAATTCAAAAAGATTATATAAATGACATCGGAGTCAGTCACGAGTCAGAGACGGGAGCAGCGAAGGAGAGACACACATCTAAAATGTAACTTCCACTTCAAGCGACTCGGACATTGTCCTCTTTCTTTCTTTCTCCTTATCTCTTTCAACAATTAATACTATGAACATTTTGTACGAACTCTTGATATCCTTAACCTTCTAATTGCACATTAACTTCTACAACTCATGTTATTCCTTGTGATAATAAATTTCTATTTTAACATTCGAAATGTATATTTTATTATTCCACTTCTCTACACTAATACCCATATTCCATCCTGCCAACAACCAATCTTCTGGTGATTATAACTCTGCATAAAACTTGTAAGCTGTAGAGAATTCGGTTAAGTCTGACACAAGGCCGAATCAAAGAAATTTAACCAGCTCCCTACGCTACACATTAATCAGTTTCTACCCTCCAGTTATGGGTTAAATAACAGAGCAGTTTGGGTTCTATAGTCTTGGCTGGCAGCCAGTCTACCGCAGAAAGTAGTGGCAACCTACTGCGGGATAATCTTCTGTCCAGTCTTTCTGGACATGATCGCCCAGGCGTGTATCACGTATAGCACTTAACTGACTGACTGTAATAAAAGTTATGTGACAGGTAGAAGATTAATATCCGTGATATTATTAGGCATATTAAGAATATAAACATAAAATCTAATAATAAAACAGATCGTTCAAAGAAATATATTGTAATAAAATCACAAAAAGCAATAGATGCGTATCTAATGTAAATCTTATGAACGACAGCATATAATAAGATTTTAGTAATGTCATTGTAAGTCATTCTAGGTAACTTGTGAATCTTCAATGGCATACATTTGGGTTGTAAAAGCAATCAGATTTCCTTTTTCTATATTTGAAGGGACACGTTTCATTGCGAGATTTTTAGTCGACCGCGGAAAAGTAAAGCTATAAAATTTAATCGCCCAGTTAAGTTTTTAATCGACTGAGTCGATCGCGCGAGTGAAATCTCAAAGGATATATATATATATATATATATATATATATATATATATACTACCGTTCATAATTATTAGACCATCCCTTTTTAAAAAGAAATTATTTATTTCATAGTATTTTTAGTATTTATTGCCAAGTGGATAATTCTTAATGAAAATAGAATGGTTCTTATTTTTTTAATACTGCACAATAACATGTGCATCAAACGAACTGTTCTGGTGTCCAGTCCTTGTTAGTCTCTTCCCCATGCTAGTCTATTCTTATTATTTGCTAGCTGAAGCAAATGGCTTCCTTGTTAAATTTTGCAAAGTAATAATAACAAAAGAACCATTCTATTTTCATTTAGAATTATCCACTTGGCAATAAATACTAAAAAATACTATAAATATTATAAAAATAGTATGAAATACATCTTTTTTTAAAAACTGGGGTGGCCTAATAATTATGGCCGGTAGTGTATATATTCACATTGGTTGTTTCAAACTAAGTCAAATCTATGTAAGATCTGATGATGAAATTAGAAGTATTGGTAGTTTAATATTTTGACGTGGTCGGTTTTGGTATGAAAGACAAAGTGATCTGCTTGGAAGCCGTTTATCCTGTGTTTTTTTCCTATATCACACTACCTCCGAAACCTGTTCAGCAATGTCTTGTATCAAAGAGCGTACGTTTCCAATTTGCAATTAGAAAAATAGATGTTAAAATTTAAATTCAAGAAATTACTAATAATAAATAGTTTCGAGTAGCGATATCGTATCTATAACAGGCTCGCTAAGCCTGTCACGTAGATTACAACAGCTGATGTTTTCCAGCGTTTTTCCAATATGTATACTCAAAACTCACAAAGTTGCTTAACTTCGGTGATCAGACGAGAACCGGTGTTTAAACGTGGTATGGCTTTAACCTTTCAGCTTCACGGCACGAGGAATAGTCTGAAGGTCTCTCAAAACACACACACAACCGACCAGGTGCAAGACGTTGATTTACTAAAAAAAATGTCTAGCTCCCGAGAGTAATCGAACCTGTATTCCCATTGGTCCAGCCTGAGATTGAATAAGATGATAAACATTGTTGAGAGTTAAATAGTTTAAGAAGTTTTAAAGTGCCTTGATCTATCAAATCCTGAAAGTCCACTTCAGTTAAAAGAAAAAGTCAGCCTGAAATTGTTTACGTAGTGTATAGGTAGTACAACCGAATCTATAAGAGCAAGTTCTTTCTATAATATTTTTTGTACTAAACGTTTTTTAATAATCGAAGATTGTTGCTATACAATCTTCCTGTTTAAGCTAACTGTTATCATTCAGTCAGTTAAGTGCCATACATGATACACGCTTGGGCGATCATGCCTTGAAAAGAGACATGACTGACTGGGCAGAAGATTATCCCGCAGTAGGTTGTCATTGCTTTCTGCGGTAGACTGGTTGCCAGCCAAGGATATAGAACTCAATCTGTCCTGTTATTTAACCCATAACTGGAGGGAAGAGATGGCTTAATACCTTTCCCAAGGGTATTTGTGCGTATGTGAATGCAAGGAATTCAGTTGGAATTCGAACTCGGATCCCCGATTCCTCGTTCCGAGTCGATATCCACTGGACCACAACGCACATCCCAACTGTTATCATTACAGAAACATAAATAAGCGAATACAGAGAAAGTGCAATTATGTAGACATATAAAGCACAGCTGTAGCACCAGTTTTCATATCCGTCATACATCCGTTCTAAAGACAGGAGCTCTCAGTCATTTTCTCTGTAAAAATCGATTACAAATTTTGGAGTCCCTTTAGCATAAAAGAAAACAAGTTATAATCAACAAAATATGCATCAATATAGGCGTCTGTATGTAAAACATGCTCTTGAACTGCCCTGTCATATTTGCCACATAGTACTACGTAATTATAGCAGATAAGCCTACGTTTACGTTTTCATGGGCCCGTGGCTGAATGGTTCTAACGTTCGTCTTCTGATCATGAAACCCAGGTTCGAATTTTACCATGGTCGATTTGTAAGAAAGGTGACTTGTTGATGATATCGGTCTGGAAGAGGCGATCCCATCGCCTTTGGAGAGTCCCTGATGACCATACCAGGGGTTTACCAAAACCTCGTGAATGAAACTGGATTACTGAAGTATTTTAGAGCCGTCAATGTTTGAGCTAGCACGAAATCGCAAGTCATCGTAACCGAGAATTTGAGGGTACTATCCCTATTCAGATTGTTGATCACGACAGAAACGCGCATTCTCCCGGGAACTGTAATTAAGTTCTGCTCAGCATTCTTTTTCTATGTGCCCTGTCCCTTCAGGATGTAGGCGATCATGGCTTTCCACGTTCCCTATCACTGGTGGCTCTTAGCACGCCTTCTCCTGTTACACCATGCAATCCTCGTTCCTTCATCCACCTGATTAGGTCCTTCAAACATGTTATCCGTTGCTTTCCCCTGTCTATTTCCCCCTCTATCTGGCTTGTTAGTATCAGCTTCTCCAAGCCCTCCTTCCTCATTGCGCGTCGCAGGAACTTCAGCTGTCTATTTCTGATACTCAGTATTAGTTTCCTTTTTGTAGCCATCTTTTCCAAGACCTCATCATTGCTCACATGCTCGATCCATGATATTCGCAGCATCCTACTGTAGAACCACATTTCAGTTGCTTCAAGTTTTTCCTTCATCTTTGATGATATTCTCCAGCATTCACTGCCATATTGAAGGACGGATAGCACGTAACAATTCAGTACTCTCTTCCTTGTTTCTAGCGAATAGTTGCAATAAAAACCACAGGTGAATCTGAGCAGGTGTCTGAAATAGGAATTAGATGGCCACCCTGCCTGACAGGCATCCTCGGATAGTAGTGGCCAGCCTATACATACATATTTGTTTTTTTATTTTCTACTTCTCGACTTTCTACCTTATTTCCTTGAAAATGACCCATGATGGCCGAAAATACTTGGAATTTAATACAACTTTTTGGCAAGTTCCTTTACTCAATTTCACTGGTTTTAAACTACTTATTCGACATGAGACTCACTCGACAGCATCTTGTGAAGAAAACAGCTTTCATTAATTTCTCTTAGGAAATGCTTATTTTTAACATAGTCAGATATCTAGACACAATATCTTGAACCTGTCATATTATGACAGGGAAATGAGTGTATATGTAATTAGACAGACCACCCAACCATAACAACATTGTCTACAGAAGAAGGAAAAATAAGCCGCTTAAAAAAAGAAAAAAAACAAAACATAAAAACATTATGCTGTTTCTTATTCTTTTTTTATTAATCGTTTCACCCCAAACAACAAGGCGGTAATGCCACTGATGCGCAGGGGGCGACATAAGATAGAAAGAGTAAAAGTAAAAGATTAGATCGGAGGAGATGAAAGAGAAAAACGAACCGGTTACAGGTGGTGTCCGAGAAAGGAGCAACAGAAAAAGGATGGGAATACAGGTGTAATGACAGCTGCAAAGGTGGAGAGAAAGGAAAAGATATACAGATTGATGTAGAAAGAACTGGAGTCAAGTTGATAAGAGATGGGAATTGACATTGCATTTAAATTCCTGGAGGCTATTGCCGTCAGTAAAGCAAGTATATGGAAGGGAGTTCCGCAGGCGGGAACTGCGAAAAAAGATTTTTACTGGTTTATCGCTTCTAGGTTTTTGGCTAAGAAGCATGATTAGCTAAGACCAGCTATGACCAGCTTAATCCAGCTAAGACAAATTTTGACCAGCTGCTTAAATGTATGCGCTCAGATCCTACGTTAAAAACCGGCCTTATATCACAACTAACCTCAGTAATTGGTAGGGTAAATATCCTCGTAATATGCTGGTTATTGAAAGGCATTTTTGTACAATTTGTTTTATTGTTATTTAGTTTGATTACTCGTGTTATTAGGATGTGGCGCAGTGGATATCAGCTCGGAACGAGAAATCGGACGAGCCGAGTTCGAATTCCAGTTGAATTCCTTGCATTCACTTACGCGCAAATACCCTTGGGAAAGGTATTAATCCGTCTACTCCTTCCAGTTATGGGTTAAATAACAGGACAGATTGGGTTCTATAGCCTAGGTCGGCAACCAGTCTACCGCAGAAAGCAATGGAAACCTACTGCCGGATAATCTTCTGCCCAGTCAGTCATGTCTCTTTTGAGTCATGATCGCCCAAGCGTGTATATGGCACTTAACTGACTGACTGACTCGTGTTATTACAGGTATGACTGTACAGTCGAATCCATTACATTCACTTACGAACTATTACCCTTGGGAAAGGTATGAATCCACTTCTTCTCCCACCAGCTATAGTTAAATAGAAGGACAGATTGGGTTCTATAGCCTTGGGTGGCAACCAGTGTAGGAGAGGAAAAGTTCTGAATTCAAACAAATTTGGAGAGAGATGGGCTGCAGTGCACATGGTGACACTAATGAATGACGAGATATCTGGATTTGGATTACCAATAAACTAAACCCTTTGTTTAAGAAACTAATAAAATTATTCCCTAATGCTAATAGTCAGTTAAATCATGTGAAAAATCATCATCATCATCATCATCATCATTGGTTATGGTGTGTAGGGCAGCATTTTGCTGTTTCCGTAACAAACTATTTTTTTATGGGGCAGGTTGTTAGCCCTGCGCATAACCCCCAAATAACCCAATAACCCCCAAATTTGGGGGAAGGTGATTTTCTAAGCGTAGTTTAGACGTGGTACACGGCTAAAAGTAAGGGACACCCAGTGAGGATCGACCTTACTACTCAGTTGTAATGATTCAATATAGACAAGGTTGTTAATCATTACACCATCGATAGGTGCCCATATATATATATATATATATATATATACATATATAGTCCTCAATGTTTTATTGTACTAGTCTGGAACAAAATATATATTTATTATTAATATAAACTAAAATAGAAGAGTGTGACAGGGCATGTCTCCGGCACCTCCGGATATCTAGCAGCCGACAAAAACGAGAGAGCTCTGAAAATGTATTGGTAATAATGGAATGTTGGGAAGCCAGTGTGTAATTGCTAAAATTTACTCGCTAGTTTTGCTGACCGTTCGTTTCAGAAAATGCCTGAGTTAGGATGGCTGTTTTTTCACTTATGCAGAGTCAGCCTGTAGTTTATCTGACAACTATGATAAATATATATGCTAGTATGTGTTTGTATCAACATATTCACATACGCATACATGCATACATACATACATACACATATACACACGCAGGTAGAGGAATAGAAGAAGTATTGGCGATAGTACCATTTTTAATGGTTGTGCAATCTAGTGGTTAGACGTAACCATTCAGGCCAAAGGACCCGGGTTCGAATCTCGCTATGATTCCAAAAGATTTTTATTATAATAAGAATGGACTTGGGAGACGGTCTCGGTCTGCGCCATTGTTGTGTGGTGCCTGGAAACCCTACCATAATCTGATCCAGTAAGTGAGATTGATGTTTGTACCAGCACGAAATCACAAGTGATCGGAACTGACGTTTTAAGCGTCCCCGCCCTCGATTAATCACTTTATCCCGTCGGATTATGCACTTTCTCCGCGAAATTCTAGCTAACACCCGCTCATCATGAGAAAAACAGCAATTATTAAAATGTTTATTTTCATTTCTCACTTGTTCACTCACACATTCTCTTGCATAACCACACAGGTAAAATTATTCCCCAATGCTAATAGTCCGTTAAATCATGAGAAAAATAACATTTATTAAAATGTTTATTTTCATTTCTCACTTGTTCACTCGCACATTCTCTTGCATAACCACACAGGTAAAATTATTCCCCAATGCTAATAGTCCGTTAAATCATAAGAAAAATAAAATTTATTAAAATGTTTATTTTCATTCTCACTTGTTCACTCACACATTCTCTTGCATAACCACACAGGTAAAATTATTCCCCAATGCTAATAGTCCGTTAAATCATAAGAAAAATAAAATTTATTAAAATGTTTATTTTCATTCTCACTTGTTCACTCACACATTCTCTTGCATAACCACACAGGTAAAATTATTCCCCAATGCTAATAGTCCGTTAAATCATAAGAAAAATAAAATTTATTAAAATGTTTATTTTCATTCTCACTTGTTCACTCGCACATTCTCTTGCATAACCACACAGGTAAAATTATTCCCCAATGCTAATAGTCCGTTAAATCATGAGAAAAATAACATTTATTAAAATGTTTATTTTCATTTCTCACTTGTTCACTCGCACATTCTCTTGCATAACCACACAGGTAAAATTATTCCCCAATGCTAATAGTCCGTTAAATCATAAGAAAAATAAAATTTATTAAAATGTTTATTTTCATTCTCACTTGTTCACTCACACATTCTCTTGCATAACCACACAGGTAAAATTATTCCCCAATGCTAATAGTCCGTTAAATCATAAGAAAAATAAAATTTATTAAAATGTTTATTTTCATTCTCACTTGTTCACTCACACATTCTCTTGCATAACCACACAGGTAAAATTATTCCCCAATGCTAATAGTCCGTTAAATCATAAGAAAAATAAAATTTATTAAAATGTTTATTTTCATTCTCACTTGTTCACTCACACATTCTCTTGCATAACCACACAGGTAAAATTATTCCCCAATGCTAATAGTCCGTTAAATCATAAGAAAAATAAAATTTATTAAAATGTTTATTTTCATTCTCACTTGTTCACTCACACATTCTCTTGCATAACCACACAGGTAAAATTATTCCCCAATGCTAATAGTCCGTTAAATCATAAGAAAAATAAAATTTATTAAAATGTTTATTTTCATTCTCACTTGTTCACTCACACACTTCTCATGCATAAACACATACGTAAAATTATTCCCCAATGCTAATAGTCCGTTAAATCATGAGAAAAATAACATTTATTAAAATGTTTATTTTCATTCTCACTTGTTCACTCACACATTCTCTTGCATAACCACATACGTAAAATTATTCCCCAATGCTAATAGTCCGTTAAATCATGAGAAAAATAACATTTATTAAAATGTTTATTTTCATTCTCACTTGTTCACTCACACATTGTCTTGCATAACCACATACGTAAAATTATTCCCCAATGCTAATAGTCCGTTAAATCATGAGAAAAATAACATTTATTAAAATGTTTATTTTCATTCTCACTTGTTCACTCACACATTCTCTTGCATAACCACATACGTAAAATTATTCCCCAATGCTAATAGTCCGTTAAATCATGAGAAAAATAACATTTATTAAAATGTTTATTTTCATTTCTCACTTGTTCACTCGCACATTCTCTTGCATAACCACACAGGTAAAATTATTCCCCAATGCTAATAGTCCGTTAAATCATAAGAAAAATAAAATTTATTAAAATGTTTATTTTCATTCTCACTTGTTCACTCACACATTCTCTTGCATAACCACACAGGTAAAATTATTCCCCAATGCTAATAGTCCGTTAAATCATAAGAAAAATAAAATTTATTAAAATGTTTATTTTCATTCTCACTTGTTCACTCACACATTCTCATCATAAACACATACGTAAAATTATTCCCCAATGCTAATAGTCCGTTAAATCATGAGAAAAATAACATTTATTAAAATGTTTATTTTCATTCTCACTTGTTCACTCACACATTCTATTGCATAACCACACAGGTAAAATTATTCCCCAATGCTAATAGTCCGTTAAATCATGAGAAAAATAACATTTATTAAAATGTTTATTTTCATTCTCACTTGTTCACTCACACATTCTCATGCATAAACACATACGTAAAATTATTCCCCAATGCTAATAGTCCGTTAAATCATGAGAAAAATAACATTTACAAAATGTTTATTTTCATTCTCACTTGTTCACTCACACATTCTCATGCATAAACACATACGTAAAATTATTCCCTCAATGCTAATAGTCCGTTAAATCATGAGAAAAATAACATTTATTAAAATGTTTATTTTCATTCTCATTGTTCACTCACACATTCTCATGCATAAACCACATACGTAAAATTATTCCCCAATGCTAATAGTCCTTAAATCATGAGAAAAATAACATTTATTAAAATGTTTATTTTCATTCTCACTTGTTCACTCACATTCTGCATAACCACTACGTAAAATTATTCCCCAATGCTAATAGTCGTTAAATCATGAGAAAAATAACATTTATTAAAATGTTTATTTTCATTCTCTTGTTCACTCACACATTCTTCTTGCATAACCACATACGTAAAATTATTCCCCAATGCTAATAGTCCGTTAAATCATGAGAAAAATAACATTTATTAAAATGTTTATTTTCATTCTCACTTGTTCACTCACACATTCTCTTGCATAACCACACAGGTAAAATTATTCCCCAATGCTAATAGTCCGTTAAATCATGAGAAAAATAACATTTATTAAAATGTTTATTTTCATTCTCACTTGTTCACTCACACATTCTCATGCATAAACACATACGTAAAATTATTCCCCAATGCTAATAGTCCGTTAAATCATGAGAAAAATAACATTTATTAAAATGTTTATTTTCATTTCTCACTTGTTCACTCGCACATTCTCTTGCATAACTACACAGGTAAAATTATTCCCCAATGCTAATAGTCCGTTAAATCATAAGAAAAATAAAATTTATTAAAATGTTTATTTTCATTCTCACTTGTTCACTCACACATTCTCATGCATAAACACATACGTAAAATTATTCCCCAATGCTAATAGTCCGTTAAATCATGAGAAAAATAACATTTATTAAAATGTTTATTTTCATTCTCACTTGTTCACTCACACATTCTCATGCATAAACACATACGTAAAATTATTCCCCAATGCTAATAGTCCGTTAAATCATAAGAAAAATAAAATTTATTAAAATGTTTATTTTCATTCTCACTTGTTCACTCACACATTCTCATGCATAAACACATACGTAAAATTATTCCCCAATGCTAATAGTCCGTTAAATCATGAGAAAAATAACATTTATTAAAATGTTTATTTTCATTTCTTACTTGTTCACTCACACATTCTCTTGCATAACCACATATGTAAACTATGATTATGTTTCTTGAATTTTGTAACCTTTTGTTGAAGATAATGTCATTATTTAAACCAGTGGCTGTATTTAATAAGGAAGAACACACATTTAATCATCAGAAAGGAAAAACATCAATGATAAGTCTTATTTTATTAATTTAGGTACGTTAATTCATTTTCGATATCTAACTTTTAAACTGAATTTTAAAAAATGATAATATTTTCTTGAAACTTTTATTTTAGTTTTCATTGAAAGCTAAATTATTAACTTTACTATTTCCAGTAAGCAAAATAATCTGGTTTATTTCAAACATTAACTATATTAACTGGAATATAAAAGTTTGAGATTTTTTTTAATTTTTGAATTTTGCAGCCATTTTTTATATTACTCAATGAGTCTTGCGTTAAGTAAAGAAACATAAACTGCAACACTAAAATTTATTAAAATTTCATGGATTTGCGGGTAACAGAAAAAAATAAACAACATTTTCCCATTTCTAAGGCTGATGCTTTGTTGATAAAATGACTTTTAGTAAAATGACTTGAATGTACTTCATTCAATTACTTTTACGTTTATTGTAGTACAAACTTACTGTGCTAATATTTTTTTTTTTGTCATTTAGTCCAATATTCCTCAAACTTTTTTTTCAGGTGGCCCAGTTTTGGTGCACCGAAATATTCAGGAAAAAGCACAAATGCAAATTCTATATAACAGGAAATAAACTATATTTACAAAAGCAGAATATAGTAAAAAATATCAATCCGGACTAATGATTTCCGGTGCTACTGGTGTCTCCGGGCTCATTTAGAATACAGTTGAACCTGCCGTATGCGACCTGTTTTTAATGACCGTTTTTCAATGTACGGACGATTTGCTAATGTTAATTGACCTTTAGTGAGAGACCACCTCTAGAACACGACCAGCGACTAACATCAACGAACGAAAATCACTGACAAGCGACCGCTTAAAAAAAATCCATTTTGGTCGGACACTGCGAACTTCTAAACTAGGAGAAACTAAATGAGTAATCTATTTAATTTTGCTTTGATCTCAGTCAGGAACACTTTCTCATTGTTTTGTTATTGTAGTGTTGTATCAAACTGTTATTTCTTGTTGAAATGTACATTGCATGAGTTCACCTCATGGTCAAGCATCGCCTGTTTTGTACACTATGTATTGCATCTGGCATGTTCAAGGGATTTATCGCAGTCTCTATACTGACTTGGATAAATTCAGGGATCGGGAAAATCTCAATTATGTCCCTTTCTCAAATGTCTATCTCTTTCGTTCCTTTAATTTTGTGTATCTATCTACTCTATTTCTATCTGGGTATATCTATCTCTATCTCTTTGTTCCTCTACCCCCACCCACGATCGCTGTCAGTTTTTTGTATGTTTTTTTTTCATGTATGATCGAAGATTCTCTTTTGCAATCATTCACTTCTAAAAAAAAAACTGAAATCGTAGACTTTTTTATTAAGTCAAATTAATGAATATTTTTTGTGAATAAATATTTTGATCTTTTGTTGACCGTTGTAAATACGTTTTTTAAAATTTTGAAATGAATTATGCTGAAGAAATTTCTGTAAAGTTATGCCAAATTTTTATGTTCTCATTTATTTATTACCAGATTACATGGTAAAATTCTAATATGTACATTCTGGTGAGTGAAATATACGTTCCTGGCGTAAATAGGTCAGAGACTATGAGCATTTAGTGAGCGACCACTTGCCGTATGCGACCAGTTTTTTGATGGCAGTAGGGGTGGTCGCACACGACAGGTTCTACTGTATTTCTCGAGCACACGTTTAGAATTACTGATTTACATCTTATGCTAGACGCAACGCTGATTAGTGAGTGCCAGTAAACGTGATTACGAGTGATAGACATGTTGATAGACAAATTCTTACATAGTGAAGAATTTTGAAATAATTATAAAACCGAAAAAGAGCAACCCAAAATGCTAAATATAGGTGGGGGATATTAAAATCAAGCAGATTTACAA
>JBBBDQ010000119.1:2070000-2222500 GCA_037127315.1 Ascarosepion bandense | reverse complement strand
AACATAATAGACATTCATTGTCTACTATATATATATATATATATATATATATATATATATATATATATAATAGACATTCATTGTCTATTATATATATATATATATATATCAGCATGCAGTGTGGGTATAGAATAATCCAGAGTACATACAGTGGTAGGATGAGTCTCTAAGAGAGCTCTAAACATATATGCATATAAATACATATAGAGCAAATATAAGAAAAATTAAGGCAGACACGTTATTTCATGGTGAATCGGAAGCATAGACCTATTTCAGGTGAACTATCATCAACTTCCGTCTTTATTTCACCTTTGTATTAAAAAGTGTTCTATACAATTATATTGTAGAACTTTTGAATATTTTCCATTTTTAAACGAGTTATTAGATATTTTTGGAAAATTTTCTGCTGCCTCGATACACTATATATATATATATATATATATATATATATATATATAATTAAAAAAGACCGCCGAGGATGATTTTATAATTAGTTTTTTCATAATTCTAACATAATTACTTTTTGTTGGAGTTAAATAATGTAAAAATGTTTCGTAATTACTTTCATATGCCCTTTGAGCCACTTCTTTGGATATTCTAGAAGGTGCTATATTTTTACTGTTGTAATTACGGAACAATTTTGCATACTTTATCTGCAGCAAAAATGTTAGAATACTTGAAAAATGAAATAAAAATTAATAAAATCTTCCTTGTCTCTTGTTTTCAATTAAATACTCTTAAAAGAAATGTTGCTACCAAAATACACGCACGCACACACACACACACACACACACACACACACACACACACACACATACACACACAGACACACATATATATTGTTGCGTTGCGATAGTTTTTAGCTCCAATGTTGTTGCTTTTTCAGTAGTTTTACTGATAAAAGACACTTTGGCAAGCAAGTTTTTTTTGTATCTTAAAGGGCTCGATACTGCGGTAGAGATAAAACGTTTATATTTTCGTGCCCAAAATCTTGTTACCAGAAATAAAAACAAAAAACGCGCTGGTGAGAGGAAACGGCATAACGGTGTCTTGCCGAAACTTCGAAGTCGACATGAACCTGCTCAGTTAAAATGACAAATTCTTTGCATCAAAACCACATATATATATATATATATATATATATATATATATATATATATATATACGGGAATTTATTTATTTTCCAACGGTCTGAATGACATTATGTAAATATACAACGTCCTAATAAATCTCGATTTATAACCATCTGAAGCAAACGGCTGATTTAACCGTACAGATGACCTGTGGTACACCGAAACAGACCTGTATGCGGATGAATATATATATATATATATATATATATATATATATATATATATATATATGTGTGTGTGTGTGTGTGTGTGTGTGTGTGTGTGTGTGTGTGTGTGTGAGTTATATATATATATATATCAGGATTAGCACAAAGAAATAGGTAAACTTTTGACTGTAGTAATTTATTTTATAAAGATTGCTTGATACTTAGTAGAACAATATTTATAAAATATGTGCTGAGTTTTCTCCGTAATATGTATATATATATATATATATATATATATATATATATATAGTTATGAATTAATTGTACATTGCGACACGGAAATTTCTATGTTTCGAGATAGATTCTCTTCATCAGGCAATGTTTGATATTGGTTGTACAGATGATTTACATTTAAATACAAAAACCTTCGGTTTCTGCGTATGTATGTGGGAAGGTATAAAATTTACATGTGTGTGTGTTTTTAACTAATCAGAGCGAAGATTCATTTTGGAATTTGGCCCTAAAGAATACATACTAACTATTTCTCTCTTTTTTCCTCCTTTTCTCTTCCCTTATCATACTTTTAAACTTTACTTTTACATTTTTAAAAAGTTACTTTTTAAATGACTGACGGGGCAGAAGATTATCCCGCAGTAGGTTGCCATACTTTCTGCGGTAGACTGGTTGCAAGCCAAGGCTATAGAACCCTATCTGTCCTGTTATTTAACCCATAACTAGAAGGAAGAGACGGATTAGTACATTTCACAGGGGTATTTACGTGTAAGTGAATACAAAGAATTCAGTTGGAATTCGAACTCGGTTCCCCGATTTCTCATTCCAAGGCGATATCCCCTGCACCACAACGCACATATATGACTTTATATTATATTAAAATTTTGGAGATTGGATGCGGCACAATAACTGACTTGGAGAAATAAATCTTTTAATGCACACTGTTATATTTTATAACCAATTTATATTGAAGTTTCTTTTATCAAATTGCAGTAACTGTCGTGAAAACGGTGTTCATGATATGCACTGACAACTTCACTGGAATCGATTTATTTTCTTTCATTCTTTTTTCCATATTGTTTTTAATTTTATTTCTCTCGGCATATTGCATAAAATATTTTCCGCCATTGCCACGAATGCTTCCGACGTCATTTTTCTTTTTTGTCTGAACTTCAGTTAGTAGAAGACAGATTAAATTTCTGAGCAGAATAGAAACTATTTTAAACAAAATAAAATAAAACCGAAACAGAGAAGACCGACATATTTGACAATCTCTGCTTGCTTATCGGTATAAATATTAGACTTTTATAAAACGGGTTCACCTCGACGTGGTTTTTTTCCGCCATTTTTTTTTCTTGAAAATGATAAAATAACTTGTTTTTTCTTTTTAAAGTTTAATCATAATTTATTGTAATTCAATACGTGTCTTCAAAACTAAATAAATATGATATATCATGACTATCCCCAAATTTATTCGGAATAATAATCGTATTTTTGGAACTACTTTTTACTGATATATTACAAATGGTTCCTTCCTTGGTGTACAGTTTTTCGCTAATAAACAGCAAAAAGAAAGAAAAATATCAATTGTCCGAACATTCTTCTTCTTTAAATGCCACGTCCCTTCAGATCGCCATCAATTATGACACTCCACAATTTCCTCTCGTCATTGTCAGCCACAATCTAACAAGGTTGGCACAGACAATTAGAACGAAGATTATCCTGCAGTAGGTTGCCATTACTTTCTGCGGTAGACTGGTTGCCAGCCAAGGTTACAGAACCCAATCTGTTCTGTTATTTAACCCATAACTGAAGGGAAGAGACTGATTAATACCTTCTCCAAGGGCATTTGTGCGTAAGTGATTACAAGGAATTCAACTGGAATTTTAACTCGGGTCCCCGATTTGTCGTTCCGAGTCGATATGACACAGGGCACATTATTAAGGAAGGAAAACTACAAAACCTCCTACAGAAAGCGAGAAGAAAAGACTAAACATAACCTACAACAAAACTGAATGAATGGTCCTCAGCAAAAAGAGGAGCCTAAAATTCTCATTACAAATCGGAGATACTAAACTTTTTTATTTTTACTTTTTTCAACGCAGTCTTATCGATCATTACATAAAGTTTCCGATTATCAAAACAAATTGGATAAATTTCAATATTTAAACAAATTGGTGAGAGGCTCAGTTTCTCCTACAACGTTATAGTAAATCGATCCTCCATTTTGAAACCACTGCATTGGGGTCGCTTTTTTTTTTTTTTTTCTTTTTTTTTTTTGGACGAGTTTTTGATCTTGTCTTTGTCTTTTTCAAGTTTTTTTCAATTCTTACGATAGCATCTTCCTCGGAGACTCCAAGAATGGCTTAATTAAAAAATGTCGCAAATGATTCAGTTGTTGAATATGCACAAGCAAAAGAGTTAATTGCACAGGATCGACTTACTATAAGGTTGAATAAAAAACTGAGCGCCCCCACCCTAAAATTGTTTAAATGTTTAAATTTTTAGAATTATATTTTTTTGTCAATCGGACCGTTTAGGGGTTTACTCTATAAGTTTGCTGTGAAAAAGTCAAATTTACAGTTGATGGTAATGTCGTACCGGCTAGTGGGTCCAAAATGGAGGATTTATTTACTATAACGTTGTATGAAAAATTGAGCCCCCCACCCCACCCCTAAAATTGTTTAAATAATGAAGTTTTTCCAAATTTCTTTTTGTCAGTCGGAAAGTTTAGGGTGTAATTGATAAGATTGCATTGAAAAAAAAAATGAAAAATAACAAATTTAAAGATGGTGCTAGTCTCCTTCAGGCCGGCAATAAAATAAAACAAGTAAAAAGTAACTGAATATATAGGAAGTGCTTCTAACAGAAAGTGCGCCTCTGAGATCTGAAGAAGTATTAGGCTGATCGAAAACGAATTCCAAAAACTAAGCAGAATATTAAGACCCAAGAAAATTTCGTTGGAAACAAAGAAAGGAGTACTGGACTGTTATGTGATAGCTGTCCTCCTGCGTGGCATCGAATACTGGACAATCTCGTCAAAGATTGAGGTGCAACTAGAAGTAAGAGAAATGTGGTTCTATAGAAGGATGAACCGAGCATGTGAGCAAAGACATAGGTTCGGAAAGAATGAAGGGCAAAAAAGAAACTTATACTTAACACCAGGAAGAGACAGTTAAAGTTTCTGGGGCACTTATGAGTGCCAAGTTCTCAAATCCGTCTGTCCTATATATGTTCACATATATAGGAAAGACGGTTCACACTCCATCCACGTCTAACAGATGAAAAGGCTCATCCCTTGTTTCCTGTTTAGGATGCAGTTTCCAGTTTTCTCTTTTCCAATCTTCTTACTTTTTTTTTTTAATTGGAGTAGATAGACTAAACTATCACCCGGTTCACACTCCACCCACGTCTATTGAACAGGTGAAGAGGCTCATCCTTTGTTTCCTGTTTAGGATGCGGTTTCCGGCTTTCTCTTTTCCAATCTTTTCACTCCTATGTAACCCCCTGCATTTCAGTGGCGTTAAAAAAAAAATGTATCATAGCAATTTCAAATCTAACTTGTTTTACCAACGCCTGTTTTTTGTTCAGACACTGCTGACGCGAGAAGTAATGAAATCACAAACATCACGAAACATTTCGTTTTGATTTTGTGTGAAGTCTTGTTCAGTGGCTGCACTCAATTCAGCGACTGTTGCAGGTTTGCTAGCTTAAAGTTTGTCTTTTAGATATACTCATAAAAAGTTATAGTGATGTGATGTCCTGTGAACAAGGGGAGTATTCTACGAAACCCCTTCGTCCAACTGTATAGCAAGATCTCATCAAGGAAAGCGGTAACATTACTATGGTAGTCTGGTGGCTCGCCATCTTGCTGCCGAAAATAAATAAAATTCCTCTTCTTCAATATATATATATATATATATATATATATATATATATATAAAACCGATAATTTGAAATGATTTGTTTGAACATTATTTTTGATCGATACTCGTATTTAAGTAGATATTCTGTTTATATTCAAATTGTATTATATATTTGTTTCTACCGGCCTGATTATTTGCGATAAATTTTCTTACAAAAATGTGTTTCATTCGGCAGGATTTTCGTAACAAAAATTTATCGTAAATAATCAGGCCAGTAGAAATAAATATATAATACTGCTTGATTATAAACAGAATATCTACTTAAATACGAGTAACGATCAAAAATAATGTTCAAACAAATCATCTCATATATATTTTTATGTGTGTGTGTGTGTATGGCATATATATATATATATATATATATATATATATACGAGAAAAAATCGCAAGATCGCCAAGACCTACCGTCCAGTTTCGCACAACGAGCCGTTGTGCGGAAACTGCCGGTAGGTCTTGGCGATCTTGCGATTTTTTCTCGTGTGTTTTTGCTCTACGTCACTGCCTCTTGGTTAATCCTTTTTGGTTAGTTTTGTATCGAGCACTTTTCTTTCTTTGTGGTTCGTTCCGTTTGAGGGTTTTTTTTCTTTGCTGTGAAGTACTGTATGTATTGTCGGTGCTCCGCAGTTTTCTTTTTTTTTCCCCTCATTGTCCAAAGCTTTATAGCGGCGGACAATAACGGAGTTAGATTCTGCCGGTTATTCGTGGTCCTTAAAAATTACTTGTGTAAGATTTTAAGATTTCGATACGTACAGAGTCGATTTTATTATTATTATATATATATATATATATATATATATATATATATATATCCGCACACAGATCTGTTTCGCTGTATCACAGAACATCAGTACGGTTAGACAGCCAATTGCTTTTAACCCAAGATTGGAACCCGACCAAATTGGCGTCAGTCGGCGATTCTACCTCTGTGCTACGGTAGAAGGAGGCAGACTTTTTAGCGTGTATATTATCATTATACACGCCCAATAGCTGAGAGTGTTCTAATTCATTGCTGAATGAACGATGCGTAAATGCCAGAGTAGCTGCTGTTTTTCAAAGTCTACCATTCTTCCAGTGTGCTCTATCAGGGTGTAAGAGCGTAAATAGTCATCCGCAGACAGATCTGTTTCGCTGTTTTAACCCAGGATTGAAACCCGACCGAATTGGCGTCAGTCGGCGATTCTACCTGCGAGCTACGGGCGATCGGTAGAAGGAGGCAGACTTTTTACCGTATATATTATTATTATGTCGCCGCCCTCAGCACGGACGAGACGACCCGTTGAACTTAAGCATATCGCGGAGGAAAAGAAACCAACCGGGATTCCCGTAGTAACGGCGAGTGAATCGGGAGAAGCCCAACGCCGAATACCGTCGCAAGTAAACGGCTTCGGGACGTGTGGTGTATGGGTCGAAGGCTGCCGTTCGTTTTCGTCTCGTGTTGTCTGTCTGTCTATCTCCCCCCTATATGTGTGTGTGTGTGTGTGTGTGTGTGCTTTCATAAACTGTAAAATTAGAATCTGCCTCCAAAGAGACAGTAAAATGGTATTAAAGAAAATATACCTAGCGACAAGAATCGAAACTGCATTTTTTTAACGCGCAATTCCTGTTTATGGGTAAAATGATTTTCAATAAGACTTTGCTATTTATACGCCGGTAGATGTTAATGTCCAACACAACCGTTGTCTACGTAAACACGTGCCTCTCTTTAATATCATAATAATATCGAAATGAAGGAAATAACATTAACTACTTAAAACTTACTACGCGCGAACACACACACACACACACACACACACACACACACACACGCACGCACGCACGCACGCACGCACTATTTCATTTTGATTTGTTTTGTTTTGGTTAATGTTTTCGTCATTATTTTTTTGCATCTCATGCCTGATTCCGGCAGAAGACATGCAGTTTTTCGCTGCAAGACGTCCTGTGTTTAAACCGGTAAACATTAAATTCATTATGACTCGTATAGACTAAAATAATTTTCTGGTGTTATATATATATATAACACCGAAAAATTTATTTTAATCTATACAAGCAAATACGTAGCTGAATGAACATTCCAACTTATAGTTTAAATAATGAAATTAATGTTGACCGGTTTATAAACAGGACGTCTTTCAGCGAAAATCTGCATCTCTTTTGCAGAAATCATATAGAAGATGAAAAAAATTAATGACAAAAACATAAGCGAAAAAACTAAAACAAAAAACAAAGCGAAATGAAATATATATATATATATATATATATATATATATATATATATATATATATATACTAGCAGTATAGCCCAGCATTAATCGGATGTAATGAAAGCTTTAAAATAATCCATGGTCCTGGAGCTCAGACTCTTTGGACGTTGGCACGAAAGACTAAAAAGCAACAGTTGTTTCCAGTTAAAGCGAAACCGTAGACTGACAGAAAAATCAATGGATGTAAGTCAAATTTTGATTTCCTGGTATCGATATCAAATAAGTTTTTTTCGTCGTAAACTGAATTTTGAAGGCCAAATAAGTCCTCTGAATAAATGGTAACCTGGCTGAGACTAAGAACTACAATTATGCCTACTTAGAGCCAAACCCGAAGCAAAAACTAAAATAAAAGGGCTGAAAAAATTACAGACAAAGAGACAGATAAACAGACACACACACAAACACCTAGCCTTTATATATATATCATCGATTTTCTGCACTATTGTAAGAACTGCAACCTTGAAACTTCTGAATATCGTTTCTTATGGCTTTGTCTATGAGTGTATCAAATTTGATTACAATCGGACCACTCCTTTATAACACGAATTTTTATCGATTTTCGATGTTTATCGGGGGTAACTCGACACAAAACCTAGCTAAGAACACTTGCAGACGGTGATAGTACAACTGTGTAAATTTTCAAGAAAACCGGTTCAGCCGTTTCGGAGTCTATACGTAACGGACACACACACACACAGACACACAGAAACAAAGTTCCATTTATATATATATATATATATATATATATATATATATATATATATATATATATGTGTGTGTGTGAGTTTGTAACCCTGGGTTTCACGCTCTTGCGATCCTCAGACAAACTGATTTTTTTTTTTTAATTTTTGAAAAAAATTGGCTATATGTAGGGCTGCCTATATTCGTTTATTTTTTGGGAAGTGGGAGGAAAATCTGTCGTCATGACAGACGCAGACATATAAATACACATTTGTACACATATTGACGTGCGCAAAGACACACACACACACATGCGTCCGCCCGCCGGAGCTTACACAAACATATATGCGAATCGTATGGGGCTCGACACATATATGTGTGCCGTTCTGCACATACATACCCATGTGCTTGGCGTATTCGAATAGTGTAGCGATGTCAACGCGTGGACAGTTGTCGAATTCTCGTATGTACATACGTACGTATGACGGGGTCTGTGTGAAATTATGATAGGTAAAAATTGCTATTATTTTATTTAAGGCTGTTTTGTTATTTTTATTTTAAACTCGGTTATTAGTTTGTTTTTTTTTTGTTCATGTTTAAATCGTAGAAATTCTAATTTGTAATTCTTGTTAGTTTTTATGTGTATTGGTATTAATTTTAGTACGGCAGAGAGGAGTAATTTATGTTAATGATGATTGCGGACTAATTCGGTGATAGTAATATTTGATGATAATAATAGTTGTGGTTGCAAATAGTTATTGTAAAGCGGTAGTAGTGATTAGTAATGTTGGTGTAATGATAATAACAATAAATGCAATTATTATGATGGTAGTTTGAACGAGTGAATTGTTGATAGGTTTATGATATCAGCGGTTCCTTTTTTTATCCGTTTGGTATAAATTTTGATAATAGGGATTTATTTTCATGTCCGCATTTGGAAATTAGTTCTGATCTTTCTTCTTCTTTCTGCTTTCTTCTTCTTCTTCTTCTTCTTCTTCTTCTTCTTCTTCTTCTATGTGCCCTGTCCTTTCAGGACGTAAGCAGTCATGGCTTTCCACGTCTCCCTATCCCTGGTGGCTCTTCGAAAGCCTTCTCCTGTTGCACCATGCAAACCCTCGTTCCATCATCCACCTGATTAGGTCTTCAAATATGTTATTCGTTGATTTCCCATGTCTCCTTTTCCCTCTATCTGGCCTGTTAGTATCAGGTTCTCCAAGCCCTCCTTCCTCATTGCATGTCCCAGCAACTTCAGCTGTCTCGTTCTGATGCTTAGTATTCATTCCCTTTTTGTTTTCATCATTTTCAAAACCTCATCATTGCTCACATGCTCGATCCATGATATTCGCAGCATCCTTCTGTAGAACCACATTTCAGTTGCTTCATGTTTTTCTTTCATCTTTGATGATATTGTCCAACATTCATTGCCATATTGAAGAACGGACAGCACCTAGCAATCCATTACTCTCTTCCTGTTTCTAGCGAAATTGTCCTGTTTCTTAATACTTTACTCAACTTCTGGAATGCTTCATTCGCCTTCGGATCTCTGTGTCTTCTATTATAACACTTCCTAGGTATTTAAATTTGTGTACCTGCTTCATTTTAGTATCCCCCACCTGTATTTGGCATATTTGGCTTCATCATCCTTAAAATGTTCCACTCCACACACATGTTTCTTCCATAAAATTTATTTAAACTTCCATACAAAGGCGGCCAACCTTGTATCACTTCTGCGGCTTTTTAGCCTGAACGAAGAGGTATGGTTGTAAAAGCGCATTTTAAAAGGCTCCTCGGTCCCACCGATATACACCTTCTTGTAATTCCTACTTTCGTCGCTGACCTCAGCCGTGTATACAATGCTTTCAATACAACACTTGCCATTCAATGGACAGTTGTTCGTATTCCTACAATTACATGTTCTTCTGCTTTCATTATCTTTTTTTATATCCAATATTCTGGCATTATTGGATTTTATAATTCTTTGGAAATTTCCATACTAGTTATATCTTAGTTTGATATTATTTTTATTGAATATCTTTCCTAACGCTGATTGAGCTGGAAAATGCTTGTCAAGTATTTTGAAGAACGTCTTTGCAATTCTCGTTTGCCATTATTGTTTGAACGGCGGATTAAATCAGATGACCTTCCTACTCCGGAGTCCACTTCTAGTTTGTGCTCGAGGAAAGAATATCAATTGTTTATTTTCGCTCTACTTTCTCCTGATCGTATTGAGCATTTTTATTGTTTAATGCCTTCGGAGGCAGTTATTTACTGATATACTGTTGCTGTTATATATATATATATATATATATATATATATATATATATATATATATATATATATACCAAGTCATTTATATCCAAAATAAGTCATTTATATACAAACCTGTATCGCTGTATCACAGCTCATCAGTGTGGCTAGACACATACACTTGCTTCTGGCTGGGATCGAAACTCGACTGATTGGTGTCAGTCGGAGTCGCTACCCCCTAAGTCTAGGCGCATGGAATCAGAGAAAGGAAATTTTAATGTGTATATAAGCAGTGTATACACACGCCAGTCACCGAAGGAACTTAATTCATTGCTGAAAAGTAATGCTTAAATCGCTGAATATATATATTAGAGAGGGAGGGAGACAATAGTACAAATGTTATTACTAATAACAGACATCTTTCTTGTAACTTCAAGTCTGTTTAAATAACATAGCTAAATGTCAGTCAGACAGAGATATGTAAGCTACTGCAATTGAGTGCAAGAAAACGGTGCTTGCAAGTATTCTTCCTTCGTTTTTATCATGTATATAAATAAGTATTTTATCGAATATATATATATATATATATATATATATATATATATATAGTGTAACAAAGTTGTAGAACACGTAGGTTTTTTACCTACTGTTCATGCATTTACTTTTATAAAGAGTGCTCAATACAATGTAGAGCGTTATATTGTAATAGTTGTTACAATGGTTTATAAGTTCATAGTATCGCTTCACAAAAATTATCGCATTTTGAAGCTGCTACGTGCGCTTCTCATCGGGTGATAAGTTGAAATGAAAATTACATGGTGAAAACGGTTCATTTATGGTGTTATGATGTTTAAGTGAATGTAGGCTTGGGTTGTGCAGTGATACTATGAATTTATAAACCATTGTAACAACCATTACAATATATATATATATATAGTAACGTAAATTAATAAATATACAGATAAGGTGCGTGTACATATGTACAGTATCATTATTCAGGTCTAAATAAAACAGTGACTGATATAGATCTTTCTTTTAACGTTTGTCTATTTCTTTCTTTCTTTCTCGAAATATTACTTTTAACAAATATGAATTAAACGTATATATAAAATTATTCAATGCAAATTAATTATGCCCTTTTACAATCAAATTTGAATATCGGCTCGGAGCGAGAAATAGGAGAGCCGAGTTCAAGCTCTAATTGTGTTTGTTGAGTTCACTTACCCGCAAATACCCTTGGGAAAGGTATGAATCTTCTGCCAAGTCAGTCATGTCTCTTTCGAGAGGTGATCACCCCAGCCACGTATGGCTCCTAACTGACCTACTGAATTGTCAGTGGCAAGCACAAAGACAAAGGTTCACACTAGAATACTGTGCCGATATTTTTCTTCGGGTGTGAGCAAAGGAATCTAAAACACCCATTGAAATTTCTAAAGTATCTTTGACAGTATTATACTTGCTTCTAATGCTGTCATATATGGCCAGGCGCACCTGTTGTTCATCTCAGTGTTCTCGACAGGCTCCAAAGAAGAATCTCTAATCTTATAGGTCTCGACTTAGCTGCTCGACTCCGGCCACTTTCTCACCGGCGGGATGTGGCTTCCCTCTGTCTCTTCTCCAAATATTTTCATGGCTTCTGTTCTGAAGAACTTAGATCACTGGTCCCCCCTCAACAAAAATTTACTCGGCCAACCAGACTGGCATCAAAGTCTCACTCTTTCACAGTTAGATCAAGCAAATATGGCGACAATTCTTTTCAATCAGCTTCTTTTCTCGCACTTCCCGCCTGTGGAACTCCCTTCTGAATATTTGCTTTCCTGACGGCTACAACCTCCAGGAATTTAAATGCAATATCAATACCCAATTCTTATCAACTTGGCTCCAGTCCTTTCTATATCACCCCACTTATCTTGTTCTTTTCATTTCTCTCTACCTTCGCACCCGTGTTCCCATCCTTCTCATGCCCTTTCTCTGAAACCTACTTGTAACTGGTTCGTCTTCTATTCACGTTCTTCCTGCCTAAAGTTTTACTCGCTTGTATCCTCTTGCACGTCATTGGCGGTACCACCTTACTTGGGGTAAAATTATTAAAAAAAAAGTTCCATAATTTTCTTTTTATCAACTTCTAGACAATTCTTTAATTCACGGAAAAAAAAATATTCTCAACAAAACATTTTTTAATACAAAACTAGTAGACCTTTTTAGTTTTCTAAAACAAAAAATGTATAAAAACAAATTTTCATTAAAATCGGACTAAATCAACATTTTCACTATAACTGAACATCAAAAAATACGTTAAAACTTAACCTTTCTTGGCATTAAATAACCCACAGAGGTTGATATGCCGTTAACAACAACTCAAACTCATGACTCTAGATAGCTTTTTGGTCCTCTCTCTCCAAAAGTTTGCTGACCCATGCTCTAGACTAAACATTTTATCCAGATGTTTTTCGATCATACTGTCTTGAAACCTGTCACACATATGGTAAGTTATTGAACAGGAAGAATACCGCGATAAGATGCTATGGTAGGTACCGCAGTCATTCTTCCTTGTTTCCATCTATTTCGCTCTGGAAGCGTTATATTAGACATATTTCCGAAAGGAATTATGCTAGTGAGAATTTCTTATAGCGATTTTTTCCTGCATTTTACTATTTATTCCCGCCTCAGTAAGAAATCTACCAAGGCGGTCAAAGATAACTTTTTTTTTATAAGCGTTTCACCCCGAGCAAGGCATGTCACTGCCACTACTGCGCAGGGGCTACATAGAGTGGAGAAAGGATGATTAAATATAGGAAATGTCAGAGGGTGGGTGATAGGCGGGTAGGGATACCGAGAATGGTTAAATATAGGAAATGTCAGAGGGTGGGTGATAGGCGGGTAAGGATACCGAGAATGAGAGTTGGGTAGATGAGTGTTCTGAGAATAATTGGGAGAGAGTGATAGGAGGTGTCTATTGACCCTACATTTAAACACCTGGAGATTGTAGCTGACGGGAAAGCAGACTTGTGGAAGGGAGTTCCACAGGCGGGAAGCGCGAGAAAAGAAGCTGTTGGAGTAGAATTTACGGTTACATCTTATCTGTTTAACTGTAAAATGGTGGGACCTAGTTGCTAATCTAGTATCTCGTGTAAATTCCTGCTTAGGCGGCACCAGTGCTTTAAGTTCATCGGAGCAGAAGCCATGAAAGTACTTGTAGAAGAGGCACAGGGAAGCCACATCACGCCGGTGAGAGAGTGGTTGCAGCCGGTCTGCCAAGTCAGTATCAACCACGTTACAGATCCTCCTTTCGCTGCCGATCTTGAGAAGGACATCCAATCTGTAGTGGACTGAGGTAAGAAATGTCTCGTAAATTTTAATGTTTCCAAAACGAAGCTTCTCACCTTTAACCACTATATAAATTTCTATTGGAGTTCAGTAGAACTACTAGGCAGTTGATATTAGTCGGCAGTTAGCTGAATACTAAGCAGTCAGATGTCAGTGGAAGATGTCAGTGTCATTTTACACGTCTGGAGTATTCGCGCCCAGCTTCTCTCTTAGAAGTGAAGCTCATCTGAGGGATGTTTACATAACCCCTCTCTGGTCTCTAACATAATTTCAAACTTTAAACTCAATAAGGCGAGCGGAGGCAACAAAATCCCGATCATTGTCTTGAAGAAATATGCCCCTGAACTCTACTATGTCCTCTCTACACTCTATAATTACGGCCTCTCTGTTTCCTGTTTTCCTGCCTGCTGGAAGACCTCTTCTCTGGTTCTGGTGAAACACACCTATTCCTCAAATAATACACTCTCCCTTTTATGTTAATAAGAGTTAACAGGAAGTACTTGAGAAGTTCTTGGGAAGATTATAGGCATTCTTTAGACTTCTATTGGAGTTCAGTAGAACTACTAGGTTGTTGATATTAGTCGGCAGTTAGCTGAATACTAAGCAGTCAGATGTCAGTGGAAGATTACCAAGTTCCTAACATTTTGGGTACGTTAAATCGATTAGCAACCGACATAGCACGATTATAAACTTCAGTGTGAAAACTACTCCACAACAATAAGAACTCAGGAGAACCTTCGGACCCTTCTAATTATCGCCCTATCAACCTCATACGAATTTTTGACAAATTGTTCTAGGCTACCATCAATGCTAAAATATTTCAACATCTCACCGCCCATAAATTATTCTCGGACATATTATAACTTCCGCTTTGCCAGGTCTACTGCTGATTTGTTAACGATTATCACTGAATAATATACCAGGTTCTCGATAATAACGGCGGAGCTCAAGCTGTTGCTCCGGATATCTTCAAAGCATTAGATAGGGTCTGGCACGCCGGCCTTCTGTGCAAACTACAGGGCTATGGTATCACAGGACGTTTGGTTGGTTTGTTCCAATTGTTTCTAACAAACAGCATACTGAAGGTCGTTTTGAACGCGGGTGTTTCCCAGGGCTCCATCCTAGGCCCGACGCACTTTTTGATCTTCAACGATCTCCCTAATGTGATCGAATCCCGGGTAGGAATTTCCGCTGACGACACTACCATTTACTCCCACCTCAGTCAGAAATCTACCAAGGCGTTCAAAGGTAACTTCGCTGCCGATCTTGAGAAAGACCTCCAATCTGTGGCGGACTGGGGTAAGAAGTGACTCGTAAGATTTAATACTTTCAAAACGAAGCTGCTATCTGTCAACCAGCATAGACAGTGTTGTGGATTCTTGGTTAGAAATCACACAAAATAATACTAACAAAAACAGATATGGGTTGATCTATGTAATTATATTGAACAAAACCTGGAAACTGGTTAGTAGATTCAGGAGCATTAGGAATACTTTTAGCAGGGATCAAATATATACAATCTAGTAAATAAGAAATAAGTCCTGGTAATGAGTCTATATTCTTACTGACCAACTAAGGGCGGTATAACTACTCAACTGAAATCTTTGACAATCAATATATTTAGCTGTCCCTCCCACTAAGGGCAACATGTGACACATGGTCAGTTTATGAGTGGGAATTTCCGGGATATATGGCCCGGCCAAAAAATACCTGTCTATTTTTCCCCAGTCGTGCTTCTACCCTTCGGCGGAACCACGACTGGGTCATTGCTCTCTGCTCGGAAGCAGAGAACGCCCTCTGCCCGAAGGCAGAGAGTTGACAGTGAGAAATGCCGTCGCAGCGAGAAAACGCTTTGACAATCACTACATTTAGCTGTCCCTCCCACTAAGGGCAACATGTGACACATGGTCAGTTATGAGTGGGACTTTCGGGCTATATGGCCCGGCCAAAAAATACCTGTCTATTTTTCCCCAGTCGTGCTTCTACCCTTCGGCGGAACCACGACTGTGTTATTGCTTTCTGCTCGGAAGCAGTGAGTGCCCTCTGCCCGAAGGCAGAGAGCGGACAGTGAGAAATGCCGTCGCAGCGAGAAAACGCTTTGACAATCACTCGCCGTTCCTTGCATAGGCAGGATTATTTGTATACCTGAGACGAGTCCATTTATTGTGTAAAAAAGGGCGCTCCCCAACAGACAGTCCCTTTATCACCTTTATCAGTAGCGACCTAGCTATTCTCCCCGAAGCAATACACTGCACCTCCTCGGCCTCACTCTCTCTTCTGACCTGGAATGATTACATTGAATCAATAACTAAATCTACTGTTAAGGAGGTTGAATCACTGTGTCAGGCCAGGAAGTGGCACAAGTCTAACATTATAAGGTATTCAGTGAGGATCGAACTGACTACTCAGTTGTAATAAGCCTGCTAAGGCGGTCAGAAATACGTTCGTTGCCGATCTTGAGAAGGACCTCCAATCTGTCGTGGACTAGGGGTAAGAAATGACTCGTAAAATTTAATGTTTCCAAAACGAAATTGCTACCTGTTAAACACTATAGACAGTCCCTCCTGCCGCATATCATCATGGACCTAGCTAGTCTCTTCTAAAACAATACTCTGCACCTCCTCGGCCTCACTCTCTCTTCTGACCTCAAGTGGAACGATTACATTGAGTCAATGACTAAATATACTGCTAGGAGGTTTAAGTCACTGTGTCAGGCCAGGAAGTTTTTCTCGCCTAAGTTCGTCTTGCACCTAAATCAACCATCCACCCATGCATTGAATACTATTGTCATATCTGGTCGGACGCCTCTGCTATTCATCTCGGGGTCCTCGACAGATCCAGAGGAGAATCTGTAATGTGATCGGTCCCAACCTGGCAGTTCGACTCCAACTACTTTCTCACCGACGGGGTGTGGCTTCCTTACTGTCTCTTCCACAAATATTTTCATGACTTCTGCTCCGACGAGCTTAGATCACTGGTACCACTTCTGCACGAATTTACCCGAGCTACTAGACTGGACGGATGTGCGTTGAGGTGCATTGGATATCTGTTCGGAACGAGAATTCGGGGAGCCGAGGTCGAATTCCAGCTGAAATCATTGCATTCACTTACGCGCAAATACCCTTGGGAAAGGTATTAATCCGTCTATTCCTTCCAGTTATGGATTAAATAACAGGACAGATTAGATTCTATAGCCTTGGTCGCAAACAGTCTACCGCAGAACTCCAACTACTTTCTCACCGACGGGGTGTCGCGTCCCTCTGTCTCTTCCACAAATATTTTCATGACTTCTGCTCCGACGAGCTTAGCTCCCTGGTGCTCCCTCTACAAGAATTTACTCGATCAACCAGACTGGCATCAAGGTCTTATTCTTTTACAGTTAAAACAACCAAATGCAGCCCCCACTTCTAATCCAACAGCTTCTTTTCTCGCAATTCCCACCTGTGGAACTCACTTCCGTATGCTTGCTTCTCTGATAGCTACTGTCTCTAAGAGTTTGATTGCAATGTCAATCGCCAACTCTTATCCTCTTGACTCCAGTGTGTGTGTGTCCGTTACCTAAAGACTCCGAAACGGCTGAACCGATTTTCTTGAAAATTTACACAGTTGTACTATAAGCCTCTGCGAGTGTTCTTAACTAGATTTTGTGTCGAGGCACACCAGATAAATATCGAAAATCGATAATCAAAAAAATCGGGTTATAGAAGGAGTGGTCCGATTTTAATCAAATTTGATACACTCATAGACAAAGACATATGAAACGATATTCAGAAGTTTCAAAGTTGCAGTTCTTACAATAGTGCACAAAATCGATAATGTATATATATATATATATATATATATATATATATATATATAAAAGGCAAGATGTTTGTGTGTGTGTCTGTTTATCTGCCTGTATGTCTGTATTTTTTTCAGCCCTTTTATTTTTGTTTTTGCTTCAGATTTGGCTCTAAGTAGGTATAATTGTAGGTCTTAGTCTCAGCTATGATACCATTTACTCAGAGGACTTATTTAGCCTTCAAAATTCAGTTTACGATAAAAAAAACTTATTTGATATCGATAGCAGAAATCAAAATTTGACTTACATCCATTGATCCATTTCTTTCAGTCTACGGTTTCGCTTTAACTGGAAACAACTATTGCTTTTTAGTCTTTCGTGGTAACGCCCAAATGTCTGAGCTCCAGGACCATGGATTAGTTTTAAAGCTTTCATTACACCCGAGCAACACCGGGCTATACTGCTAGTTAAGGACTAAATCTGAAAACTATGGTCTCTGATTTCCATTGTCAAGCAGCCAATCACAGGAAACTCTTGTCTTCATTGGCGACAGATAGATTTGCAATATGCAGTAGAATATTCTCTTTTCCAGTCTTGGGCTCAATGCATACGTAAGTATTTAATTGTATTTTTTCACCTTTGAGACACAAAGCTTTCACATAGGATTTAAAAGAACAGATTTTACAAGAATATTGTAAACTTTCACAGCTTCTGCTTCAGTGAACTCAAATGACAAAAAAAAATAAAGAAATGCAATTTGTTCTTTTTACAAAAGTAGATGATTTCAAAAAGGGTTCAAACATTGTGAAAATTCTTTGTATGTAATTGTAATATTGTATTTATATATATATATATATATATATATATATATATATATATATACTGTAAAAAAATTTACAATTACATTATGTACTCATTGTAATAAAAATACTCATTCTGAATTGTTCGAATGTTTGTTACATTTTTCTTGCATAAGAAAGGTCTATCATTCATTATATATATTTTTAGTTCACTGCTGCCCCCTATGTATGGATTTACTTGAACTACTAGATTAGCAACTAGGTCCCACCGTTTTACAGCTAAACCTATAAAATGTAATCATAATTTATATTCTAACAGCTTTTCTCGCACTTCCCGCCTGTGGAATTCCCTTCCGTATACTTGCTTCCCCGACAGCTACAATCTCCAAGAATTTAAATGTAAGGTCAATAGCCATCTCCAATCTCATTAACTCGCATCCTTTCTCTCAAGCTCTTTTCTCCACCCACTCCAACCCCATCACACCAGTATTCTCATTCCTTCTATTATCCTCTTCCTGACACCCTTTATAAGCTACCCACATTCCCACCACTTTCCTCCTATGTAAACCCCTGCGCAATAGTGTCAGTAAAGCTGACTTGCTTGGGGTGAAATGATTAAAAAAAACAACTGTTTTTACTAGGCGGCAATTTGATTAGTGGTTGTACACAAATTACATAAATCGAATTCTTTGTAACATACTAAATTACCATTTAAAGAATAGTAGTTTTTATATCTGTTCTGAAAAATCGCACTTGTGATAACATTTTTAGTACAAGTAGTATTAAATCTTCTAGCGTGGAGTAGTTAGATTTTTGATGGGGTATAAAACCATTTTTCTCTCTATTACTACTACTACTGCAGCCTAAACTATTCTTTTACTAACTATGTTTTTTATCGCCTTACTAGATTTATCGAAACATTTCCTGTAATGAAAGATAATTTCTACCTGTTACATAAGGATTTTACCTGGCAATTTATTAAATATGGTAAAAATTCAATATCTGTTGCCAGGTTAACATATATATATATATATATCCGCAGACCGATCTGTTTCGCTGTATCACAGCACATCAGTACGTTTAGACATCCGATTGCTTTTTACCCAGGATTGAAACCCGACAGAATTGGCGTCAATCGGCGATTCTACCTCAGAGCCATGGGCGTGTGATGTATCATACGCTAGTGGCTAGAGTGCTCTAATTCATTACTGAATGAGCGATATATTGATGCATGTTCATTAAATAATATAGACAAGTTTTTCGATTTATTTATGTAAATTCTCTTATCGTCTAATAAGCTTAACAGCTTCATCGTTGAAAGAAAGAAAATCACAATATTGATATATGTTTTTTTAATTTAATCCCTTCTGAGCTTTCGGCTTACATCAGCCATTATCAAAGATGACAATTATATTGAGTGTATTAAACTGTTCGCGAACGAACGATAGTAGTAGTCGTTGTATACACACACACACACACACAAACAGATATATATATATATATATATATATATATATATATGTCGAGCTGCCATATATATATATATATATATATATATATATATATATATATATGGCAGCTCGACTCCAGTGACTTTCTCATCGACGGGATGTGGCTTCGCTCTAACTCTTCTACAAATGTTTTCACGGCTTTTGCTCCGACGAGCATAGCATCCAGGTACCCTCACTACACTAATTTACACGAGCAACTAGGCTGGCACCAGGTCCCACTTCTTTACACTCAAAACAAATAAATGCAGCCTCCATCTCTACCCTAGCAGCTTCTTTTCTCGAATTTTTCGCTTTGGGAACTCCCTTCCATATACTTGGTTCCCTGACAGCTTCAATTTTCAAAAGTTTTCATGCAACGTCAGTTGCTATCTTTTATGTCCTTGATCTCTTATCCCTAGCACAAACCCCATTGTATCTTGTTCTACTCCCTTTTCACTCTACTCTCGCGAAGCTCTCTTCACACCAGAATTCTCAACCTTTGCTTATCCATTGTCAGCACTTGTAACCGGTTCTCCTTTCTCTTCGCTCGACACTTGTGTAAACTCTTACTCTCCTTTTACTCAATACGGGGGTATTGCCTTGCTTTGGGTGAAACGATTATACAAATATATATATATAAATTACATATATGTGAAACGTATAAGACTTACATGAATAGTGCTAGATAGATAGATAGATAGATAGATAGATAGATAGATAATGAACAAAGTCTGATAGATAGATAGATAGATAGATAGATAGATAGATAGATAGATAGATAGATAGATAGTAAAGTCTATTATAGATAGATAGATAGATAGATAGATAGATAGATAGATAGATAATGAACAAAGTCTGATAGATAGATAGATAGATAGATAGATAGATAGATAGATAGATAGATAGTCTATTAGATAGATAGATAGATAGATAGATAGATAATGAATAAAGTCTGATAGATAGATAGATAGATAGATAGATAGATAGATAGATAGATAGATAGATAAAGTAAAGTCTATTAGATAGATAGATAGATAGATAGATAGATAGATAGATAGATAGATAAGATAAGAACAAAGTCGTCGATAGATAGATAGATAGATAGATAGACAGATAGATAGATAGATAGATAGATAGATAGATAGATAGTAAAGTCTAATAGATAGATAGATAGATAGATAGATAGATAGATAGATAGATAGATAATGTCTATTAGATAGATAGATAGATAGATAGATAGATAATGTCTATTAGATAGATAGATAGATAGATAGATAGATAGATAGATAGATAGATAGATATTAACAGTCTGATAGATATATATGAACTGAATGATAGAGATTGCTCCATAAGGACAGCCTTTATATTTATGAAAAAGTCTGTTATATTATAGGATAGATATACATAGTGAAACTCCACTTTTACCTGTAAAGGATTCTATAATTCTTAGTTAATATCCTAGACGGTGAAATTTGTTCGTAATCAGTGGCTTCATTACAGCATTCAGCGATTTTAATGAACGACAGCAGAGAGTTTTCATGTGTCTTTCCGATGATGCTAATACGCATGAATTAACGTCCATTGCTGTTAAGTCAATGTAATAGGAACTTCCCGAGTGTGAATTCGTATCTTCAGAAGCCGAAAATTAACGTGGATGGCATCTAGTCAGTGGCGAGAAGAGATATCATGCCCTGGCCTAACGCCGGCAAGTACAAATGCATGGACACTTCCCGCCAAATCACTATTTAATGCGGTTCGGCCAGCTGAAAGAAGATTAATCACCGCGTGGGTCGTCGTCACCAAACCACGATTAGTGTCGACGTTTGCGCAAGGCGTCACCTTTCTCCCTTTCCCTCAGAATTCAGAGCCGCCTGTTCTCAGCCACATTTCCCATAAGGCAACGACAGTTGTGGAGTATTGAGTAAAATTCGGACTTACCATCAGTTGACTCACTAACTATTGATCGCAGTATATCATATAATATTTATCTGCTATTTTTTATGCTGGATCGAAACAAAAGTTTGTAAGGATTTTCAAAGACTATCTTAGTTTTCAGAAAAGTGTCATACGAGATACACGCTTTGGGGAATCATGTCTCGGAAGAGACATGACTGACTGGGCAGAAGATTATCCCACAGTAGATTGCCATTGCTTTCTGCGGTAGACTGATTGCCAGCCAAGGCTATAGAGCCCAATCTGTCCTATTATTTAACTCATATACTGGAGAGAAGAGACGGATTAATACCTTTCCCAAGGGCATTTGTGCGTAAGTGAATGCAAGGAATTCGACTCGAATTCGAACTCGGGTCCTCGATTTGTCGACATCCACTGCACTACAACTTTTCTTTTCTTTATCTTTCGTCATCTTTGGGGCATCTTCATGGTCACACCTGCCTAGATCATGACATTGTTTTAAAGATATGAACTGGTTTAAGTGTTTTTACACCCTTTCAGAGATCTTCCCATTAAGATAATTTTGTATGGCTGCAAATAAATTATATTTTTTTAAGTGAATATTCCGGGTAAAATTTATCCATTTGTCACAGAGTTGCGAGTGTGTGAACACAATAATTGTATGTAGATATAAAGAGATAAATGTACGTATGAAGAACACATTTATGAGCATATATACGTATGGATGTGAGGATGTATGTTAAGTATGAAAATATATGCGTAGGATTTGGTTTCCGGCTTTCTCTTTTCCAATCTTCTCACTTTGTTTTTTTTTTTCAATTGGAGTAGATAGGTCTATCTATCGCCCGGTTCACACTCCACCCATGTCTATTGAACAGGTTAAGAGGCTCATCCCTTGTTCTCTTTTTAGGATTTGGTTTCCGGCTTTCTCTTTTCCAATCTTCTCACTTTGTTTTTTTTCAATTGGAGTAGATAGATCTATCTATCGCCCGGTTCACACTCCACCCATGTCTATTGAAAAGGTTAAGATGCTCATCCCTTGTTCCCTGTTTAGGATTTGGTTTCCGGCTTTCTCTTTTCCAATCTTTTCACTATTACGGAGCCCCCTGCACATCAGTGGCGTTACCGCCTTGCTCGTGGTGATACGATTAAAAAACAAAATTGGGGAGTATGCGTGAAAATTACTAGCATAATTATATATATATATATATGGATGTGTATACATGTATGCGTGAATCCGTTCGTCACAGGATTGCGAGTGTGTGAACACAAGAATTTTATGTGTATATAAAGAGATAAATGTACGTATGAAGAACACATTCATGAGCATATATGCGTATGGATGTGAGGATGTATGTTAAGTATGAAAATATATGCGTATTTTGGGAGTATGCGTGAGAATTACTAGCATAATTATATATATATATATATATATATATATATATATATATATATCACACTATTTATACTCGCGGTAATCTCGTCTTTATGAAATAAATATATGTGAGTATACGAACGCAAGATCCGTATGTAGACATGAATAAGTGTAGGTCGGTAAGTATGTATAAACATAAACAGAGTCACATTTGTAGGTATATGTGGGGATGTGCGCATATGTGTATATGGATATAAGTTTGTGTTGATGGGTGGGTTAATTTATGGGGTTACACATACACACGTATCCATGGAATTTAGAAGTTTATTTAGCGGTCAACATCTTCACGACTGGTCTGAATACCCCCAGCTGATCTGACGCCAATGCCTAAGTCCTGAATCTCTTCCTTTTTCTCTTTTTTTCTTTTTTCTTATTTTTATTTTTTATTTTTATTTTTTATCTTTCTCTTCAGTTAAAGAAAATGCTTATTCCGGCAAAATTTTGTACCAAATGGAAGGAAGATTGTGTGATCTGATGAAATGAGCTAATTAAACTCATTCAAATGACTTGTTGAGTTTTCCTTTATAAATATATATATATAATCGATATACGTGGTCGAGAGGTCTAAGACGTGCCAGATCACTTGGTGGCTTCTCCTATGTGGATAGGGATCGCAGGGTATAATCCTCGCAAATGACACACGTTTTCGTAACAAAAATTTATCGTAAATAATCAAACCGGTAGAAATAACTATATAATACTGTTTGAGTATAAACAAGATATCTACTTAAATACGAGCATCGATCAAAAATAATGTTCAGACAAATCATATATATATATATTTAGTCATCCTCAGACAGATCTGTTTCGCTGTATCACAGACATCCGCTTGCTTTTTACTCAAGATTGAAACCCGGCCGAATTGGCGTCAGTCGGCGATTCTACCTCTAATCTATTGGCGCTCGGTGGAGGGAGGCAGACTTTTAGCGTGTGATATAACGTGTATTTACCTGCGAGTAGTGATAGTTAAATAAAAAAAAGACAAGAAGAAAAATTGTATTTTACTAGCCTACGCGTTTCGTCCTGTGATTGACTTTATCAAGGCAAAAAGAGGAAATGAGTTTTATTCCAAATTACATATCTATAAATAAACAGTGTTGGCAACTATAAAAAAAAACTATTATAATAAAAAGTCCAAGAAAAACAGTTGAATTCCCTCATTTTAACATCTCGTGTCATAGCACTAAACATGAAGGAGTTCTAAAACTAAAAGATTCTGTTAAACTTTTTGAATGTTTTTTGAGGTAGTATTTACAGTATTTACATTATTCGGACTATTGTCCTCATCTTTGTTGCCATTTGTACAACGTTTCATAATAGATCATTCTATTTGTCTATATTTCTGAGATGAAGTAGTATTTACAGTATTTATATTTTTCGGACTATTGTCCTCCTCTTGGTTGCCATTTATACGACGTTTAATAATAGATCATTCTATTTGTCTATATTTCTGAGATGAGGTAGTATTTACAGTATTTATATTTTTCGGACTATTGTCCTCATCTTGGTTGCCGTTTATACGACGTTTAATAAGAGATCATTCTATTTGTCTATATTTCTGAGATGAGGTAGTATTTACAGTATTTGCATGATTCGGACTGTTGTCCTCATCTTTGTTGCCATTTGTACATTTCGGCTGTTGTATGCCCCGCCTTTTTTTGGTGCTAGGAGTTTTGAACCGAACACTTTAATACAATCACTGGTGTATATAAACTCCATTTCTTGCGTAAAGCCTCAATTGGAAGTTATCATGAGTTATTTCTCTCTAACCCTGCAAGTTACAAGTTCACTACTCTAGCCTGGTATTGAACTCACAATTTTACAAGTTAAGTCATAAATTAACCAATGTATACATCCACTGCGATATGTGTCCTTTAGAAATGAGGATGATATACCAGAGTGATTGTATTAAGAGGTTTGCTTCGAAATTCCTAGCACCTGAAGAAGGCCGGAGCGTAAAATGACCGAAATGTCGTACAAATAGCAACAAAGATCAAGGAAATAGTCCGACTAATGTAAATAAAGGGATGTGCGTTGTGGCGCAGTGGATATCGGCTCGGAACGAGAAATCGGGGAACCGAGTTCGAATTTCAGTTGAATTCCTTGCATTCACTTACGCGCAAATACCCTTGGGAAAGGTATTAATCCGTCTCTTCCCTCCAGTTATGGGTTAAATAATAGGACAGATTGGGTTCTATAGCCTTGGTCGGCAACCAGTCTACCGCAGAAAGCAATGACAATCTACTACGGGATAATCTTCTGCCCAGTCAGTCATGTCTCTTTCGAGACATGATCGCCCAAGCGTGTATCACGTATGGCACTTAACTGAATGTAAATAATGCAGTGTTACTTTGCTTTTTTAAATAAATGTTTTTTCTACCTTATAATATTATTTAATAAAAATAATTGCCTTTCACTCAAAGCAAGATTATTCTGTCTTTCGAATGTGTTTCATATGAAGCTCTTACGTAATAGACTAATGAATAAAGGTTGTATTCCATTAAAGTTTAAGAAGTGTTATATTGTCTTTCAAATAAGTTTGTTTCACATGAAGTGTCTACAGTTCTTTAAAATATTAATTAATAATAATTAATTGCATTTTTTCTTTAATTGCCGTTTATTTTATCTTTTTAAAATATTAAGGATTTTGATTAACTAGCAGTATAGCCCAGCGTTGCTCGGGTGGAATGAAAGCTTTAAAACTAATCCATGGTCCTGGAACTCAGACTTTTTGGACTTTGGTACGAAAGACTAAAAAAGCAATAGTTGTTTCCAGTTAAAGTGAAACCGTAGATTGAAAGAAAAATGAATGGATGTAAGTCAAATTTTGATTTCCTGCTATCGTTATAAGTTTTTTTTTGTCGTAAACTGAATTTTGACGGCTAAATAAGTCCTCTAAGTAAATGGTATAATGGCTTAGACTAAGAACTACAATTAGAGCCAAACCCGAAGCAAAAACTAAAATAAAAGGACTGAAAAACTGATTTTGATCAAACCCGGTAGGATATCGTTGTATCGATTTCCAAGATCGGAGTCAAATAAGTCATCCAAGGATAGAACTGCAACCTTGAAACTTCTGAATATCGTTTCTTATGTGGTTGTCTATTAGTATATCAAATTTGATTAAAATAGGACTACTCCTTCTGTAACCCGTTTTTTTCTATTATCGATTTTCGATATTTATCGGGAGTACATCGGCACAAAACCTAACTAAGTACACTCGCAGGCGCTTATAGTAGCCCTGTGTAAATTTTCAAGAAATTCGGTTCAGCCGTTTCCGAGTCAATAGGTAATGGACACACACACACACACACACACACACACACACACACACACACACACACACAGAGACAACGTTCCATTTATAAATAAATTTGGATAGATATGCTGTGCTGCACTATAAAAGTTTGAATTTTTTAATGTGGCCCTTGCACTGAAAAGTTTGCAAACATGTGTATCAGGTTTTTGTTTCGTAAAACAACTTTCTGTGTTGAACTTACCTAAACTTTACTTTCAGTCAGTTAAGTGCCATACGTGATACACGCTTGGGCGATCATGTCTCTTTCGAGATATGACTGACTGGGCAGAAGATTATCCCACAGTATGTTGCCATTGCTTTCTGCGGTAGAGTGGTTGCCGACCAAGGCTATAGAACCCAATCTGTCCTGTTATTTAACCCATAACTGGAAGGCATAGACGGATTAATACCTTTCCCAAGGGTATTTGCGCGTAAGTGAATGCACCACAAAACCTTACTTAAAAACGACCAACAAAGAAGATTTTATTCGTATTTTATTTAATTTTTCTAGTATTCTCACATGTTTCCTTTTTGCTGGAGATAAGGAATGCAAAAATAGTCCATAATTGTTGCCTTTCCAAGCGCTTGATACTGAATTAGACTAACATAAATAATAAAAAGTCCAAGGGAAACGGTTGAATTCCCTTCATTTTAAGATCTTTTGACATTGCACTAACGATGAAGGAGTTCTAAAACTAAAATATACTGTTAATCTTTTTGAATGATTTGTGATTGTTGTTTATAGTTACCAATACTGTTTGTTTATAGATACGTAATTTTGGAATAAAGTTCATTTCGTCTTTTTTGCCTTGAGGAAGTCCATCACAATTTACTTCTTGTCTTCTTCTTATTTAACCATCCCGTCCTTAATCTCAGATCATATTCTTACACACACACACACACACACACACACACACACACACACACACACACACATATATATATATATATATATATATATATATATATATATAGTGTACCGAGGCAGCAGATAATTTTGTGAACATATATTGTTAAATAAACAGATAATGAATGTCTAATATGTTTAAACATGAGCCGTTCGAAATATCGTGTTTTGGCTTTAATTTCTGGTGAAAATAATGACAAATTTGTCCAACATTTCGATATTTTTTTTTTTTTTGCTGGTTCTAAACTCTCTAAAGATGGCCCATGTGAGCCGAAAGCTCAGGAACAGTACAATAAACAATTATCCAAATGTTGGGCAATTTTTCACCTAAAATTAAAGCCAATACGATGCTAAGAACGGCTCATGATTAAACATAATAGACATTGGTTGACTGTTATATCTAACGGGACAATACAAAGAAAATTTATATATATATATATATATATACAAATTTTATTTTTGTTTTATTTACTACTAATTAAAATCGTGAGCAACAAAATAACTCATGTTTTGATTCCATTGTCCTAGACAGTGCCCTGGGAACGCGTCTTATTTTACGAAAACATTGAATAGCCACCATTATTAATGGCGTATCCTTGCATGTAATATGAGTGTAGATACGTCGAGACTGAACGAAGAAAAAGATCGATAACTTCTCAACAATGAGGTTGGTGAGAAAGCAAACCAAAGAGGGTTTTACACTGAGCATGCGCTATAGTTTATTTTTATTTTCCTTCGCCAATTGTTTTATTACACACCGATGTGAAAAAAAAAAATACAGTAGGTGTAAAAACAAAAATAAAATCGGAATATCCGGGCATTTTGGTACTCACCATCTTGGCGAAAGCTCAAGGTTGGTCTTCACAAAGTGACAATGACGTCAGACCTTTACCTTTTTAAGGTAATCGCAATTTAAACATTCAATACTGCTGCCATATCTAGTCGGCTGCTCCTGCTATCCACCTAGGTGTCCCTGACAATGTCCAACGGAGAATCTGCAATGTGATCAATCCCGATTTGGCAGCTCAGATACAGTTACTTTCTCACCGGCGAAATGTGGCTTCCCTATGTCTCGTCTACAAATACTTTCACGGCTTCTGCTCCGATGAACTTAGTTCACTGATACCCCCTATACATGAATTTACTCAAGCCACAAGATTAGCAACCAGGTCCCACCCTTTTACTGTGAAACAAATAAATTGTAAACGCAAATTCTACTCCATCATGCTCTTTTCTCGCACTTCACGCCTGTTGAGTTCCCTTCCATTTACTTGCTTCCCCAACAGCTACAATCTCCAAGAATTAAAATATAAATCAATAGTCATCTCCTATCTCACTAATCTGCATCCTTTTTCTCATGCTCTTTTCTCCGTTTACTCCACTCCCATCAGTATTCTCATCCTCCTCTTACCCGCTTCCTGATACCCCTTATAACCTGTCACTCTTTAACATAACTTTCTTCCTATGTAACCCCTTGCAAAACAGTGGCAGTAAAATGCCTTGCTTGGGGCGATATGATTATTAAAAAAAATACACCATTTTCTTTTCTCTGTTTGTGCCGTATTCAGCACAACTTCTTCTATACGCCGAGTATTCTCAGTATTTAATCGATCATGTTTCTCCACAACTTCCTGTCATTTGTTGCTTTATGTATCCTTCGGTTTTGTTACTTCATTCATCTTTACAAACCTGTTATGTTATTAGTTCTTCCGTTGCCATCTCAGGGCATCTTTCCTCGTGAAATAGCGTATAAATTTCAAAGCTCTCTTCCTGAGTGCAAATATAAGTATCCTTTTAAAAAAAGGTATTAATCCGTCTTTTCCCTCCAGTTATGAGTTAAATAATAGGATGGATTGGGTTCTGTAGCCTTGGCTGCCATACCAGTCTACCGCAGGAGGCAATGGCAAACTACTGCAGGATAATCTTCTGCCCAGTTAGCATTGTATTAAGAGGTTTGCTTCGAAATTCCTAGCACCTGAAGAAGGCCGGAGCGTAAACTGACCGAAATGTCTTACAAATGGCAACAAAGATCAGGGAAATAGTCCGACTAATGTAAATAAAGGGATGTGCGTTGTGGCGCACTGGATATCGGCTCGGAACGAGAAATCGGGGAACCGAGTTCGAATTTCAGTTGAATTCCTTGCATTAACTTACGCGCAAATACCCTTGGGAAAGGTATTAATCCGTCTCTTCCCTCCAGTTAACGGTTAAATAATAGGACAGATTGGGTTCTATAGCCTTGGTCGGCAACCACTCTACCACAGAAAGCAATGGCAACCTACTGCGGGATAATCTTCTGCGCAATCACTCATGTCTCTTTCGAGACATGATCGCCAAAGCGTGTATCACGAATGGAGCTTAACTGACTGACTGAATATAATAGTTGGAATCATGATTAAGGCTTCTACTGGTCATAAAGTGGGGAATTCGGTTTTATATTGTTATGAAGTAATAAACTGATCCCCCACTAATTACTATGTAATAATATAATACATCTCTTCCCCACTTCAGCTATGAGTCAAATAACAGGACATTATTGGGTTCTATAGCCTTGGCTGGCAAACTGTCTACCGCAGAAAGCAAAGGCAACCTACTGCGGGATAATCTTCTACCCAGTCATGTCTCTTTCGAGACATGATCACCAAAGCGTGTATCATGTATGGCACTTAACGGACTGTCAGAACGTTGCTGCTGTGCTTAAAACATATTCTGTATTCTCGGCATCCTTCTGGAGAACCACATTCAGTCAGTTAAGTGCCATACGTTATACACGCTTGGGCGATCATGTCTCAAAAGAGACATGACTGACTGGGCAGAAGATTATCCCGCAGTAGGTTGCCATTGCTTTCTGCGGTAGACTGGTTGCCAACCAAGGCTATAGAACCCAATCCGTCCTGTTATTTAACCGTTAACTGGAGGGAAGAGACGGATTAGTACCTTTCCCAAGGGTATTTGCGCGTATATGAGTGCAACGAATTCGACTGGAATTCGAACTTGGGTCTCCAATTTCTCTTTCCGAGTCGATATCCATTGGACCACAACGCACATCCTTCTGGAGAACCACATTACTGTTGCCTAAAGTCTCTTCTTCATCTATGAGAAGATTGTCCTCCATTCACTGTTTCGGAGTTTAGGAATCACATGCCAATTTACTATTGATTTATCACTTGTTATTTTTTTCTCTCTCTTTTTCTCTCTTTCTCTTTCTCTCTCTCTCTTTCTCTTTCTCTCTCTCTCTTTTCTCTCTCTCTATATGTGTGTGTGTGTGCTTAAGGACAGTTTCTGACCTCTTGAAAGACATCTTCAGCTATTATCACGCAGCTTCGAATTTGTGGCATATTCTGCGTCATCTGTTAGATCTCTACCGATATATTTATATCTAGAGTATAGCCCGGCGTTGCTCGGGTGTAATGAAAACTTTAAAACTAATCCATAGTCTTGAAGCTCAGACTCTTTAGACCTTGACACGAAAAACTACAAAACAAATGATTTTCCAGTAAAAGCGAAACCGTAGACCGAAAGAAAAATGAATGGATGTAAGTCAAATTTTGATTTCCTGCTATCGATATCAAATAAAATTTTTTCGTCGTAAACTGAATTTTGAAGGCTAAATAAGTCCTCTGAGTAGATGGTATCATAGCGGAGACTAAGAACTACAATTATACCTACTTAGAGCCAAACCCGAAGCAAAAACTAAAATAAAAGGGCTAAAAAAATACAGACATACAGGCAGATAAACAGACACACAGACAAACATCTTGCCTTATATATATATATATATTATCGATTTTTGCACTATTGTAAGAACTGCAACTTTGAAACTTCTGAATATCGTTTCATATGTCTTTGTCTATGAGTGTATCAAATTTGATTAAAATCGGACCACACCTTCTAAAACCCGACTTTTTCGATTATCGATTTTCGATATCTAGCTGGGGTACCTCGACACAAAACCTAGCTAAGAACACTCGCAGAGGCTTATCGTACAACTGTGTAAATTTTCAAGGAAATAGGTTCAGCCGTTTCGGAGTCTATAGGTGACAGACACGCACACACATACAAAGTTCCATTTATAAATAAGTTTAGATTCCATTTTATTTCTTTTTATTATAGACATTATATATATTGGATACAGCTGTTTGAACAGACACCTCTTTTCATTAACAGAATAATTTCTACCGACCTGGATGTTTCAGTCTTAATCATAAAGATATACCGGCAGGGTCTCAACCTGTGTTCCTCCTATGCAGTGGAAATATCTGTAAAACTTTCATAAGGGTAACTCTACCTTCTCCGAGTTCAAAATTTCCCGACTTAGAGACGGTAATGTGGCTGTCTAAAAACAGAGTGGTCTACTTAAGAAAATGTCAGTCAGTTAAATGCCATACGTGTTGCACGCTTTGCGCAATCATATCTCGGAAGAGACATGTCTGACTGGGCAGAAGATTATCCCGCAGAAGGTCGCCATTGCTTTCTGCGGTAGACTGGCTGCCGACCAAGGCTATAGAACCAAAATCTGTTCTATTATAACCGGAGGGAAGATACGGATTATTACCTTTTCCAAGGGTATTTGTGCGTATGTGAATGCAAGGAATTCAAATGGAATTCGAACTCGGCACCCCGATTTGTCGTTCCGAGCCGATGTATTACTGTAGTAGAGCTTGATTTCATGTCCGGACCGCTCGTGAACGTGAAATCAAACTCTCCTATTATTCTGAAGATGAGATTTTGATTTCGAAATATTAATGAATAATAAATAGATAAATAAATAGGTAAAACCCAACATTTTCTTTAACTTAATTTATTTGACTAAACGCATTGTGATAGCCTTCAAAGCCTACCCATACACATAATGATATGTGTATCTTTAATTCCTTGCACAAATATGGTTATTAATACAAATGTATTTTTACTTTCATAATATGAAAGCAGTTTCCCATGTCGCTGTGTATGAATGGCTACACCCTTTGCCGTGAATGTTTGTTACTTGTTTTTTTTTTATGCTGGATAGCTAGTTTCTGCTGCAGACATTCGCTCAAGCACATTTGTGTCTGTTCAGCACCTACAAAACCAACATGTGTTTTTTTTTTTTAATCATATTACCCCAAGCAAGGCGGTAATGCCACTGATGCGCAGGAGGCTACGTAAGAGTAAGAAGATTGAAAAAGAGAAAACCGGAAACCACATACTAAACAGGGAACAAGGGATGAGCCTCTTCACCTGTTCAATAGACGTTGGTGGAGTGTGAACCGGGCGATAGTTTAGTCTAGGTTGCATCTATGCTGAGCGGGCCTCAATTATACTTTCCGCGGAGCGGAGTACATAATCTGGCGTGATTAACAGTTTGAACATGACCAATACCCTCAGTAGCGAAGGGTTGCTGATTCGTACTGGAGAAAAGAGTTGACGGCTGTTTTCATCTACCCACCTGCACTCACACGTGGCAAGGTTTTTAAGCACGAGGCAAAGAAATATTAACCAACGGTAAATGTCATCATTATTTTCTAACAACATTGTTGGAATTCTAGTAACAAAACAACTCTATCAGCTGTTTGGTGGTAGGACAGAATACAAAGGGGTGATAGATTCATGCCTTTGCTATCATTTAAATTGTAAACAGCCTCAGTTAAAAATTTTTGATAGAATACTGGTTCTGTATTCATGACCACCTGAATCTGTCGTACACGTCATCCTAATACACTCATACTTATAACCCCCCTAACACTTTCGTTTAATAATCACTACCTTGAGTGGCTCTTGGGTCTTGAATTGGATGAAATAGCAATACCAAAACAAAAAAGAGAAAGGATGGACGGGTGTAAAATTTGTCAAATGAAAAACATGGCCTAGTGGATATAGAGGTTGGTTAGTTCCTGTGACTTGACCCAAAGATTTGTGAGTTCAATACCAGGCTACAGCAGTGGTGAACATGTAACTTAAAAGGGTTAGATGGAGATAACTCATGACTACAAAAAGTGGCTCCACGCAAGGTATGAGAATGATGTACCCCAGTGATGATAATAAAGGGTTCGGTTGGACAATTCTAACACCTGAAGAAGGCCGGACAGTACAACCGCCGAAACGTCGTACAAATGGCAACAAAGATGAGGATAATAGTCCGAATAATGTAAATAGCATTGTCAAAAGAAACAAAGAAAAGAGAAGTACAAAATGAACGTGAATATTATTTGGAAAGAAGAAAAATAAAATTTATTCTAAACAAATAAAACGTTACTGAGGTTTATTATTTCTGATTATAACAGAACTTCGCCAGTCGCTTTAATTTAAAAAAGGTCCTTTCTTTTTAATTTGTGCCATAATATTGACAATATTTTCATCGAGGTGAACAGTAAGTGCAGTTGAGATTAAAATAAAAAAAAACATATAAAGATGAACGAATAAGAGATTCTTTAAAACTGAATGCGATTATCGAACGCGAATAAACTGAATTACACTTTGACTCCAACACTTCCAGCGTGAATCATGATAACATCATTTGAGAGCTGACAATGGCCACCGTTAATAACACGTAACAGTTAGTGGGAAGATTATATCATTTAGAATTCTTGAGAAAGAAGCAGAAACGAGAAAAATAAAAGGTAGAAAAAAAAAAGAATGACAGTGAAAGAGAGGGAATACTATGCCTCTCCTGTTACATTGAGCGGTGGAAATGACCCCCACCGGGGAATCTAACGAACAAAAAGTTAATTATATCCTTCTCTTGATCTTAATTGATAGCGAAAATGTATTATGTTAATAATGATTATGTCAAAGGCATTATTCTGATATTGACTGAGTTTAGCTTTGTTACGACACAAGGACAAAAGCGAGCTTGAATCATGTAAAATTAGCAATGAGAAAATATTATTTCAATGTAAATATCATTTCTTCAGATATTTGCTTTTCTTTCTATCTATCCATATTTGTTCATTCATGGATATGTATGTATCTTATTCCATTCTTATCTATTAACTGATCTCTCTTTTTCTTTCTGTGTATGTATCTCTCTATCCAGGCTTGTCTTCTCCTTTTATGTGCTCTGTCCCTTCAGGACGTAGGCGATCATGGCTTTCCACGTCTCCCTATCCCTGGTGGCTCTTAGCACGCTTTCTCCTGTTACACCATACAAACCTCGTTCCATCATCCACCTGATTCGGTCCTTCAAATATGCTTTCCCCTGTCTCTTTTTCCCTCTATCTGGCCTGTTAGTATCAGGTTCTCCAAGCCCTCTTTCCTTACTGCATGTCCCAGGACATTCAGCTATCTTTTTATAATGCTCAGTATTGATTTACTTTTCGCTTCCATCATTTCCAAAACCTCATTATTGCTCACATTCTCGATCCATGATTTTTAAAAAAATATTAATTTTTTTTTTTTAGATCACGGTTTGTGGTGTGTGTAAGAGTATTGTTAGTTCTATGAAGTTGTATCATTTCTAAGGGGTCCTAGCTCTGGTTTTCGTAAGTATTTTTTAGCGTGATTGTAAGGTTAGTTCTTTAATGTGCTTGCAGTTTACTGTGGTTTCATGCCTCGGGTTTAAATCTTGTTGCTATTTATATATTTAATGGTTTCAATTTTTTCTTGAAGCCAAATAAACCTGGTTCCTTTATTGATTTAGCTGTTCTTGCTTGTTTGAGAATTTTCCATTTAACTTTAGGTGTTTTATTTTCGGCTTTTAATTTCCAAAAGTATTTAGAGAGAGACGTCATGTTTTGTTTTTCTTTGTTATTGAAAGATGAGAGGTGATTGTAAAATCGCTTTTTATATACGTTCACGGTGTTTCCGATATATATTTTTTCATCTTTAGGATTCTCGATGGATGAAATCGAACACATATATACCAGGGATTTCGTTAAACATTTATTAGTCATGGGGAATTGGTTTGGGTTTCTACAGTTACAGAGGTTGTTATTATGGGGCAGACTGGTATTAGTGTTGGAGTTATTTTTGTTGTGTGTTTTTAATATTTTGCTGTTATGTACTTTAATTATTTTTTCTAGATTGTTAGAGCAGCTATAACTTAGTTTTATTGTATTTTTATTGAAGATTTTGCTTAGAGAGTTATTTTTAGGAAAATGCTTATCTATTAGTTTAAGAAATTTATGTCCCAGCTTGAAGTTAACTGACTGATTAAAAGTGGGGTTATGCGATATGATTTTCCTGTTCCTATTTTTGCTTTTGACTTTTTCCGCAAAGTTAATTTTGGATGATTGATATCCCCTTTAAGGATTCTGTCGTAAATTACCTTGTGTTTATCAAATATTTCTTTATTAGAGGAGTGCGTGTTAATGCGTCGTTCCACTGATGATGGGACATGCTTGATAATGGATAGTGGGTGATTAGAATTGGGGTTTATATAGATTGGGTTAGCATTATTTTTCATATGTGCGTTGTGGTGCAGTGGATATCGGCTCGGAACGAGAAATCGGGGAACCGAGTTCGAATTCCAGCCGAATTCATTGTATTCACTTACGCGCAAATACCCTTGGGAAAGGTATTAATCCGTCTCTTCCTTCCAGTTATGGGTTAAATAACAGGACAGATTGGGTTCTGTAGCCTTGGTCGGCAACCAGTCTACCGCAGAAAGCAATGACAACCTACTGCGGGATAATCTTCTGCCCAGTCAGTCATGTCTCTTTCGAGGCATGATCGCCTAAGCGTGTATCACGTATGACAATTAACTGACTGAAGGTTGGAAAGTGTTCGATACTAAGTCTAAAGTTATGTCTAGGAAGTCAACTTGCTTGATATTAGGGTTAATTACTACGTTAAGACCTAAGGATTTACAGACTTTATGGATTAATTTTCTAGTTTTATCAACCTTATCTCCAGTAGATTTATTTACGATCAATGCTAATATTAAATCTGTCTACAGGATTCCAAGACACTCATTAATCAGTTGTGTTCACTACCCACACCACTTTCTTCAAAATTCAAACGGACAATTCATAAGACTTGTTCCTTTATCACTGGCCCCCACCAACAACCCGCACACAACTCACCACATATAAGAAAAGAGGCTTTCCATTCCTGTCCACACCACCTGAGGAGACATTGTAGTTTCAATGTCGAAACAAATGTACGATTTGTAGTGGATATATAAAAAAAATTTGTCTATGTTCTTTTTTTTTTTAATCATTTCACCCCAAGCAAGGCATTCCATTGCCACTATTGCGCATGGGGCTACATAGGGGAAGGTAAAGAGGAGAAGTGGTTAGGTGTAGGAAATGTAAAAAGGAAGGTGATAGATGGGTAAGGATACCGAGGATGAGGGATGGGCAGATGGGAAGAGTGTTTGAAAGAATGGGAGCGAGTTAGTGTATTAGGAGGTGTCTATTGACCTTACATTTAAACTCCTGGAGATTGTAGCCGTCGGGGAAGCAATCATGTGGAATGGAATTCCACAGTCGGGAAGTGCGAGAAAAGAAAATGTTGGAGTAGAAGTTGTGGTTGTATTTTATCGGTTTCGCTGTAAAAGGGTGGGATCTAGTTGCTAATCTAGTTTCTCGTGCAAATTCGTTTCGAGTGGGCAGCAGTGATCTAAGTTCATTGGAGCAGAAGCCGTGAAAGTATTTATAGAAGAGACACAGGGAAGCCACTTCGCGCCGGTGAGAGAGAGACTGCAGGCGGTCTGCCAAGTTGGTATCGATCACATTACAGACCCTCCGCTGTACCTTGTCGAGAAGCCCGAGGAGAATAGCAGGAGCACCTGACCAGATATGGCAACAGTATTCAATGCACGGGCGGATGGTAGATTTATATATGTGCAAGATAGATTCAGACGGGAAAAGCTTCCGGGCCCTGCACAGAGAGCCGACTTTCATAGCAGCGGATTTAGCAATGGATTCTATATAGTCATTCCATTTGATGTCAGCTGTAAGTGTGAGACCAAGGAGGCGTAGTGTTTTACTCTCTGGGAGGCAAGCCTGGTCCATGCTAATGGGAGGTAGGTGCGATTGTCTATGATGGTTAATTGATAGTAGCTTTGTTTTAGAAGCATTATAGCTTACGAGCCATTTCTTACCCCAGTCCACTACGGATTGGAGGTTCTTTCTAAAATATTATTTAGAATAAATATTCACAGCTCTATATATTATATATCGAGCACTGTTTTAAATTAATGTTTTGGACGTTGTAAAAAAAAAATTTTTTTCTTCGTTCCCTATTCACTCGGATATATATATATATATATATATATATATATATATATTACGGAAATTAACGAAGATCAACGAAACTGGTTATAAACAGCCGACAATCTGAAACGATTTGTTTGAACATTATTTTTGATCGATACACGTATTTGAGTAGATATTTTGTTTATAATAGAAGAGTGCAACGAGGAGTTGTTGGAGAGGAAGCAAACGAGAAGAAAACGGATACTAAATATCAGGAAGAGACAAATGAGGTTCCTCGGACACGTAATGAGCAAGGGGTGCCTGGAGAACTTAATACTCATAGGTCGGAAAAAGACAGGGGAAAGCAGCGCGAGACGTACTTGTTAGGTCTGAGCAAATGGTTGACGGAGCGGGGCTTGGAAGAGGTATCAAGAAAACAAAATATTGAGAGCGACAAGAAACATAGCCAAGTGGAAGTCCATGATCGCCTACGTCCTGAAGGGACACGGCACATGAAAAAGAAGAATTTAAATGGGAACTTTACATTTGCATGATCTAAGCCAATTGCTCAATATCGGCAACATACATTGTTAGTTTGAATTTTACATAATTTTCTAAATGTTCAGATGTTAGGCAAGTTTTTTGTTGACTTCACACTTCTTTCACGTGAGAGAAAACTTGCTTTCAGAAATCCGTTGAATTGAAAGCCGAAAGAAAAACAAAAGCTATTTTCTTCAGGTTGATCAAAGATCTAGGGACGGGTATCCAACTGGTGAGAACAGCAGCAGACTTTTCTAAAATTTCGTCTTCCGGAAAATTCTTTAGTTCAACAAATCGTGCCATGGGGAATTACTTGGTGTGCCACGTGTAGCCCGCGTGCCGTAGGTTGCTGACTCCTGCTTTATGGACATGTGAATTGTGGTTCTACAGAAGGATGCTGCGGATATCGTGGACCGAGCATGTGAGCAATGACGAGGTTTTGGAAAGGATGCAAGTGAAAAGGAAATTAATACTGAGCTTCAGGAAGAGACAACTAAAGTTCCTGGGACACGCAATGAGGAAGAAGGGCTTGGAGAATCTGATAGCAACAGGTCAGATAGAGGGGAAAAGAGTGAAGGAAAAGCAGCGGATAATATATTTGAAGGACCTGATCAGGTGGATGACAGAACGAGAGTTGCATGGTGCAATAAGAGAAAGCGTGCTAAGAGCCACCAGGGTTAGGGAAACGTGGAAAGCCATCATCACCTACGTCCTGAATGAACATGGCACATAAAAGAAGAAGAATTCGTAAATAATATTACTTCTCTGTAGTTTTAGATCATGCAAGTCAAATTTTACTTTTGATAATGAGGTTAGCAGTTTTATATTTTGTGTAATTTTGTGTTAATTTTATGAAATTTTGTGCTAATTTTCTTGTTTATATTGGAGGTTTCTATTTTTTGATAACTTTTCTAAGTAAAGATTAATCTTGTTTATCGTCACTATGCTTCTGATTTTAGTAGAAAATATTAATGTGATTGTTTTTTTTAAAATTTTTTTAAATTTTACCAAATTAGTTGTGGAAATGAATATTCCGGTACATTTGAGTTCTTTGTTGTTTGTTTTTCATTGGTTGGGTAGATCTGAAGTGTTTATGTTGAAGCTATAGGCAGCTGGTTAATGTTTCTTGGGTTCAGCCTAGGGTCATACTTAACCGAAATTCCGACAGCTTACAAGTTTTATCAGGAATTATTTTCAGAAGGTTTTCATCGTTATCAGAGGGTTGTTTCTAGGTTGGAAAGTGTGGATTAGTGTACATTTTGAATGTTAAAATATAAATTTATTAAAAGTATTTTAGAGGAACATCCTGCCATCCCCGAGAATGGAATGCTCTAGACTTTAAAGGACGGTGACAAGCGGTACGGAGCGCAACCGTCTTAGGCGAAGGCATTCTCTATTTGATAGTTTATTCTGCTCCTACTCGTTGGTTGCTTATCTGTATCTTATTGTAGTACAATCAATCCGTTATATCGTATTCCTGTGTCGAGTACCATTCTTCCACTAATCTTTACACTGGTATTCCTTTCCGGGATATATAAAAAAGGAAAGAATAACACAATTTGTAAAAGTTACTGTTCAGTTAGAAACATCATTAAGAAATTATGGGTAGAGTTCGTGTTCAATGATAAACTTGTGTTAAGGGTATCAAGATTCGTACAAAATGTTCTTAGTGGTGATTGCTGAATGAGATATGAAGAAAGAGAAAGAGAACAAGGTGCGACCTGACCTTATATCCGGGTCGATTTGAAGTTGGTTACATTTTAGTTCTTTCGTCTCTCGGCTCCCATCTATCTCTTGACTGACGTTGAGGTCATTTATATAGTGTTTTCGAATTTAGCACTGGATCGCTAAGTCCTCAAGTCTTGTAAGCCGCTCCCATTGGACAAAAATCATTTTATCACTATCTTGCAACATCTGGTTTCGACTTTTTTCGTTAAGCAGATGGTCAATCCTTTTTCTATTTGGGAAAACCAAGATTTCACACGTCATTGCGAATTTTTGTAAAAGTGAAGAAGGTTGATTTTAATTAATTTCTTATCCGCTACAATGTCTTGTGGTCTTAGTGTGTGTGTGTGTGTGTGTGTGTGTGTGTGTGTGTGTGCGCGCGTGTGTGTGTTCTTGTTGTCATTTTTGTGACTGTCAGATAGTGTCTATATGACTCAAATGACATGCATGATAGTAACAACAAACATACGTGAACATTTTCCATCATCTTTCATCAAAACCTTTCTTTCTCGAGTGTATTATTATAAGAGGACTGTTTTTTTGTTTTTTTTTGAAAATCGTTCGCATTATTATCTAATAAACATAATGGGTCTTCATCAACCAACCAATCGGTGCACATCTTTTGACGAACGACTGTATGTTAATGTTATTGTTACAGACGGCCATGTTCACCTTTGTGAATTGGACTAAATTGAATGCAAGCTTGATATATGCGGAAAGATTTGATATCGGTGAAGCTGGAATGCACCTGTATAGTAAATTGAATAAATTCGGAACACGTCTAGTGCGTAATATTTTCTTTTGAGCTGTCGTTCTTTTTATTTACAGAGATGAAGTGCGGCCGTCTCCTAATTTTATCTGCCTAGCTAACCAATAATTGTTTATTATTGCCTCTCGGTGTTCGCCGATTTTTCCTTCGACCCTTCCGGAAACATGCAGCTAGCCACGCACTGGCACACTGCTAAGCGAGTTAAAGAGACACACGATGCTCAGCTACGCTCTTATTTACATATATGCAGTCATGTCTGCTTATGACTTACATAGACTTCTATTCGTAGCTGTATATATTGCTTTCTTTTCTTTTCGATATATTTTTTTCTTTTTTAGCTAGCTTTCTAGCGAATTGACCTGATTTTCCGGAACTGTTCTTTTAAAGTCTTCGAGAATGTCACCTTGCAATATACAGGCCTTAGTCGACGAGTCGAGACAACTCGTAGATGCAATATGAGAATGAAAGAATTTGCATGCGAGTATCAAAGGAATACACGCATTTGTTTGTTTAGCAGCATATCGACTTTTAATGCCAATATTTAATTTTCTTGTGAGCATTAGTAATTTCCTTTACAAAAATCTATTACTTGTTATATTATTTTTTATTTATTTATTTTTTTGATCATTTCACCCCGAGCAAGGCGGAAATGCCACTGATGTGCAGGGGGTTACATAAATGTAAAAAGATTAATTAGAAAAGAGTGAGGAGTACAAACTAGTTAGAAAGGAACAATTGAAAGCAGGTACGATGACAGGTACATAGGTGGAGAGAAATGGAAGGTTATACGGGGGTGGGGAGAGAGCTAGAGTCCAGTGGTTAGTAGATGAGTATTGACTTTGCATTTAAATTTCTGGAGGTTGTAGCCGTCAGGAAAGCAAGAATACGGGGGCGAGTTCCACATTAAAAAAATGTTTTGCTGGTAATATTTTTACTATGAATATGTATTTTATATTTTCATAGTGTTTTGACACAAGTTTAGGGTTTAACTATTTGCCCATAGCTGGGACCCTAACAGATGCTACCACTCCGGACCTGGAAACAACAACAATTCAGATGTTGTTCTACGCTCCTCAAAATTTCTCGATCAGAAGTCTTACTGGTGCAATCTCTTACTCTCTAATAATAATAATAATAATAATAATAATAATAATAATAATAATAAACAGATACAACACTCAGAGAAGAGTGCAATTGAAGAAAAGAAAGTCTTCTTCAGGTTATGCTTAAAACTTTCACACAAGGATAAGAACATATTTATGAAATACATGTCTTTATAAAAACGACGCTTATATATATATATATATATATATATATATATATATATAATATATATATATATATATATATAGCGACGTTTTTATAAAGACTTGTATTGTATAAAGACTTGTATAAAGACTTGTATTTCATCAATATGTTCTTATCTATTTTTTAGATACAATTAAAATTTTTTTTATCTAAAACAAAATTTATAAGTATTATTAAAGATAGGTTTACGTTTTCAAATATTAAAAAAAAATCTGTCGCTTTCTGCGTCACATGATGTAAACAATCTCTCTCCACGAACGCTCTCGCGAAATACGTTTCTAATTTAAATTTTAAAATCATTTGTTTTTGATGAAGGACCGAGGACGGTCTGAAATATAAAATATAATAATAGAAATAAACAAATACTGTCAAAAAAATACATTTTTAAACTTACAATTTTTAGCAGTTTTTCCTATATATATATATATATAGGAAAAACTGCTAAAAAGTTGTAAGTTTAAAAATGTATATATATATATATATATATATATATATATATATATATATATATATAAGCTTTGTTTATTTATTAAACAGTATATTCACTTATTTTCATAGACAAGTCTGAATATTCGAAAAATGAAAGAAGAATATTCGCTTTCCTGACGAATCAGAACCTGCATCCCGCTGCCATCAGTCTTATATTATTGGTTCTTGTACGGCATGTTATTTTAAATTTCAATTACTTTGAATAAAATATTTTCTTTCATCACTCTTATAAAAGTGATGGATGCGGGATGCAGGTTCGACTCCATCAGGAAAGCGCATATTCTTCTTCCATAAGATTTTTCGGATATTCAGACTTGTCTCTGAAAAAAAAACTGTTTAATTAATAAACAAAGCCTCTCTCTCTCTCTCTATATATATATATATATTGTGTGTATTTTGGCAGCATTTTTTCATTAATGCAGGTTTCATTGAATAATATAGACAAGTTTTGTCTATTAATTTTGTGTAGGATCCGTTCATACCGTCTGATATACTTGATGGTGATGTCGTTGAAAGACAACAAAAAATCACAGTATTTGTTGAATTTTTTATCGGGTCTAAGCTTTCGGCTCACATAAGCCATTATCAAAGAGTAAATATTAACACACAGTAAACATAGAACATTTAAGCTATTAACAATAAAGATAATTGAATTGAAAATATAAGTCCATCCCTACCGTGGCGGATGGCCGAAGACAGTGACAAAATAGTGGTGTTGTGGTCCCTGATCTGATTACAGACATTTGAGTACGTTATTGGAAATATCCAAATTGATTGTATTCAAACCAGGTTTAAATTGTTTAACGGTGGGGGAAGAGTCGTTGCGGACAAATGAATTAGATGTAGTGGATTTAGTGTAATATATAATGAACTTAATTCTTTTGTTAGAGTCTGTCGGAGAAATATTAGTATTTATGAGTTTTTTTAGGATGTTTTCATCTAGTTGGTAGTTGGAGTGCATCTGGCTACGGTATAAGAGAGTGATATGTTTAGGATTGGTTGGGTTAGTATATATATATATATAAGCGAGTTTACGGGTAATCATAGCAAAAAAAGAAAAAGAAGAACGGGACATAACAAACGTGAATAGAATACACCAGAAACGAGCCTAACACGAAGGCGGTCTTGTTCATCTTGATATTTTCCGTTACATAACTAGTTTTGATGTAGAGTGACTGACATCCCTGCAGCTCTCTCAGTGATGGAATTGTATATCGGGAGAAATTGCCTATTTATGTGAAGAATAATTGCATTCGAAACCATTTAATCGCTTGGGATAAAAATACAACCTCCCATAATAACTAGCACTATAAATCTAACCCCGTCACTCTTTTTTATCTTGTCCTCCATGATTTTTTCTACCTGGATAAATCTAACCCATTCATTATTGTGAGGAATTTGGTCTGAAGAGCGGTCTCAAAGAGCTCCGTGAAGGAAGCTGTTACCAATGGATTTTAAAAAGCATCCAATTTATTTTCATTATAATACTCTGTTAAATTCTAACATTGAGTTCTAATCGGATTAAAATCCCCTGTGGAATTGATCTTACAAAATAACAAGGACACTACTTTATATATATATATATATATATATATATATATATATATATATATATATATATATATAATCTCGCAATGAAAAGTGTCCTTTCAAATATAGAAAAAGAAAATCCAATTTTTTTACAACCCAAAAGTATGCCATTGAAGATTCACAAGTTATTTAGTCTGACCTACAATGATATTATTGAACTCTTTGGTCATATGCATGGTAGTCCGATTTACGTCGATATGTGTGGTTAAGTAAAAATACAGTGACATCCCGCAATCATCAAAGCAAGATCTGAAAAATGGAATTTAGATTGACAAGCTCCTGTCTCGCTTTTATCGTCCCGGTCAGTGTAAACATCCGTTTAATTAACCCTTCCAGAGTGGAGCCAAAATGTCTCTTTCAACCAGGATAAAGAAGCTCACGGATTTTTAGAAAATTATTTGGGAAAATATTATCATTGACTCAACATCTATATTTCCTCCCCAAAACGAACATTTGGAAGAAAGAAAAAAATACGCACACTTCTTTTAACCACGCACCGAAAAATAAATTATAACCTTGAGCACAATTTTACGCATTGATTTCATTAATTGTTTTTTATAGAAAATTGTTGATAAAATCATATTTGTTATTTTTTGAGATGGAGGTTGTAGTCAAACAGAAGAAAGAACCTACGAATTTAGGTACCTCTATTCAATTGCCAAAAAAAAAAAACAGAAAAAATTAAATAAATAAATAAAACAACATATCATAGTGATAAAAGGGCTCAAACTTAATAAAAACAAAGGTTTATCATCAAAATGTTTATGCTATTATTAAGAGGAAAGATCAAACTTTGTTGTCATTATTTTTAAAAAAATTAATCTTTTCAAACACGTTCAAAAGTTTAATTAAACTTTCATTTTTTGTTTTCCGTCAGCCATTCACGCTATGTTTACGTAAGGCGACTATCAAGAAAATAGAGTCGGTCGAGTAAAATGATTTTGGGGCGAGCAAATTTTCCCTCGCTCTCGACCGCCGGTCGAGTTATTTCTTTTTCAAATCTTAAAGGATATATATATATATATATATATATATATATATATATATATATATATATATATTGTGCGTGCGTGCGTGCGTGCGTGCGTGCATGTGTGTGTGTGTGTGTGTGTGTGTGTGTGTGTGTGTGTGTGTGTGTGTGTGCTGATTAGGTTGATGCAAGTGCCTCTCGGACCATCTCCCGCAGAGCAGTGACCCTTAGAATCTCAGCAACGCTACTTCGTTCATTGTGAATGCAATTCATCCGCTTGGCAAATGCAATTCTCATGAGCACAATTGTACGCATTGATTTCATGTCTATTACGTTCCACGTTCGAAAATTTGAAATACGATAGTTTTTCTGCACAATAGGAAACATGAAATTAAGCGTAACCCCTAATAAAAAAAACATTTGTAGAAATACCTGATTTGATTAAGGGACAGCTATGACAGACAATTTTCTTTTGACATTGTTCTGATCCTGGCAAAAAAGAATAAGTAGAGAAGTATTGTCATTCAGCGTCAGCATGTCTGGTAATGCGGTGCCTTGTGTAAGTGATATATTATAGCCATTCTGCAGACGACATTACCGGAGGGAAGGATCTGGCAAACATCAAGATAAATGGAAACAGAACAAAATGCTTCTTGATTGAGTCATATGTAGTTACAGTTTTTAGAAAACAGTTTTAATGATCCTTAAATTTAACAAAATATCTGATGAAAAACGGGTGACAGCAGGCAATGTTCAACTCTAAAAAGCAGTTCATTGATAAAGACAAATCCGAAGCAGTCAGTTAAGTGCCATACGTGATACACGCTTTGGGCGATCATGTCTCAAAAGAGACATGACTGACTGTGTAGAAGATTATCCTGCAGTAGGTTTCCATTGCTTTCTGCGGTAGACTGGTTGCCAGCCAAGGTTATAAACCCAATCTGTCTTATTATTTAACCTATAACTGGAGGGAAGAGACGGGTTAATACCTTTCCCAAGGGTATTTGTGCTTAAGTGAATGCAGGGAATTCAACTGGAATTCGAACTCGGCTTCCCGATTTGTCTTTCCGAGTCGATATCCATTGCACCACAATGTACTCTCCGTCTGCATAGTCGATTAAAAAATTGAATAGTAAAAAATTGTACGTGTGATTGGATCTCCAGACTATTATTCATTTAGAATTCTTAAAAGGCAGTGAAATGCTAAATGCACATTTATACATACAGCAGCTGAAACATGTCTAGAAGAAGGTTTAGGTCGAAATGTGCACTGTGTTCGTAAAAAGGTAAAATAGTTTCTACTTCATGACAACAGAAGCCCACAAAAAGCAAGAACGACAAAGAAAAAAAAAGATTATGGAACTCGGTTAGTTTGTTCACCTGACCTTGCACCAAACGATTATTATCAATTTTGATCTCTGTAAAACGTTGTAATATGGAAAACGCAAACGAAGACCAGATCAGGAGTTAGTCGAAAAAATTTTTACAACGAAATCTGTGGAATTTTACTCAAAATGTATCGAAGTTGTAACAAGTCTTTGCAGATAAATGGTGAATATTTCATCGAATAAAATGTAATTGCATTTTAATTTTAGAAAACAAAAATTCATAATGGAAAAAGGTAATTATTTAAAATTATTATTATTATTATTATTATTATTATTATTATTCCTAGCTAATTTTGTTCAGACCAAATGCTCGGTGGTCATTGAGTGACACCAAGTCCCTTCAAATTTCTAAAACCTTTCTGATTAACTTCAAAGACAACAGAAATCCTGTCGTTTGCACATTTTCAGTCCCTCTTAGGTTTTTCAAATTCTCCAATTTAATTGTTTTTAAAAGAGTTCCAAGTATGTCTGAAACTATGATGCGGTACTGCAAAGATCTTAGCCCAACCTATTTTCCGAAATTTCACCAAATATCACATTTTCTTAGGGTAAAGTTGAGAATTCTTCTGAGAAAGACTCAGTTCCAATCGATATGATTATAAAATAATATAATATATATAATCCCCTGGAGTGCAGGATATTATATATATATATATATTTTTTTTTAATCATCACACCCCAAGCAAGGCATTCCACTGCCACTATTGCGCATGGGGTTACATAGGAGAAGGTAAAGAGAAGGAGTGGTTAGACATAGGGAATGTTAGGAGGAAGGTGACAGATGAGTAAGGATAGCGAGGATGAGGGTTGGGCAGATGGGAAATGTGTTTGATAGAATGGGAGCAGGTTAGTGTTTTAGGAGGTGTCTATTGACCTTACATTTAAACTCTTGAAGATTGTAGCCGTCGGGGAAGCAATCGTTTGGAAGAGAATTCCACAGTCGGGAAGTTCGAGGAAAGAAACTGTTGGAGTAGAAGTTACGGCTGCATTTTATCGGTTTCACTGTAAAAGAGTGGGATCTAGTTGCTAATCTAGTATCACGTTCAAATTCGTATTTAGGGGGCACCAGTGATCTAAATTCATCAGAAGCCGTGAAAGTATTTATAGAAAAGTTATGAGAAAGAGTGACAGGTTAAAGGGGGTGTCAGAAAGTGGGTGAGAGAAGGATGAATACTGATGAGAGTGCAGTGGATGGAGAAAGGAGCATGAGAGAGAGAGTATTTGTAGAAGAGGTACAGGGAAGCCACATTGCGCCGGTGAGAAAGTGACTGTATCTGAGCTGCCAAGCCGGGATCGATCACATTACAGATTCTCTGTTGTATTTAGTCAAGGGCACCTAGGTGGATAGCAGGAGCACCCGACCAGGTATGGCAGCAGTATTCAATGCACAAGTTTCGATAATAATTGTTTCGTGGTTCACATCTTACCCATTAAGCCATAAGAAGAAGCGAATTCATCGCTTTCTCAATGTTATTAATATGTAAGAGAGTTTAATGAAACCAACTCAGCTCTGCGATTATCAATTCCATGTTGTTATTCATTTCATCAATCGCGCATACAAGTTTAAAGCCACTTTCACTTCCAGGCGGTGACATGTCCAGGTACTGACCAGGTTTGGCGTTGCGTAATTTTGGTGAACCGGAGTTTCGATCTGATATGACCCTGTGCTTATTGTAATGATATATCATAACAGAATGGGTCAGCTACTTTCTGGTGCGGTACAAGGAACAAGCCATTTTTTAGCATCTTGGGCGATGGATAGTATGTCCGATTTTCTCTCGATAATTGAACTTGCACTACCGGCCATAATTATTAGGCAACCCCGTTTAAAAAAAAAAAAGAAATGATGTATTTCATACAATTTTTATTATTTATTGCCAAGTGGATAATTCTAAATGAAAATAAAATGATTCTTTTTTAATACTGCACAATAACATGTACATCAAATTAAATGTTCTGATGTCCAGTTTTTTTTTAGCTCTGTTCCCGATGCTAGTCTCTTATTGGCTGGCCAAAGCAAAGGCTTCCTGTCTGCATTGTAAAATTTCGCAAAGTAATAATAACAAAAGAACCATTCTATTTTCATTTCATTTTCATTTCCTCTACCTGACAATAAATACTAAAAATAGTATGAAATACATCATTATTTTTTTTTTAAACTGGGGTGGCCTAATAACTATGGCCGGGAGTATAGCTAACAGACATTCAGGTCATGGAGTTTCATTCACTGGACAAACGGTTATCATCACCGGAGACGTATGAGGATCTGATCGTTGATGATAAAGCGTTTAGTTTCTGGTGATATTTTATGCACTAACTCAATTACGTCGCCATTTGCTTTTTTGTGAAATATGTGGTACTACGGGTGGTAATGGGTGAGTGTTGCGGGTGAATAAGTAAGTATTAGTGAGTTTTGGGGTTTTGAATTTGATTATTTAGGTTTAGAAGAAAAAAGTGTTAATCAGTCTCACTCCTGTTTGTTTTGGTGTTCGTTACCTCCCCAACTCATTTTCATATCATGATTGTTATGTTTTCATGTGTTCTGGGTCGTCCAGCGGATTTAAGAACCTAATAGGTGACGTCATTGTTATATTTTGCATTTTTAATTTTTATACGATACTACAATTACATTTTTAGATATATATTTTTGTATAAAATGTATATGAAACAAAATTTTATTTCATAGGTATTCCCTTCTTTTCGGCTCCTGAACAGTACTGGATTGCTATGTGACGTTACTTCTTCAATATGGCAGTGAATGCAGGACAATATCATCAAAGATGAAGGAAAAACTTGAAGCAACTGAAATGTGGTTCTACAGAAGGATACTGCGAATATTATGGATCGAGCATGTGTGCAATGATGAGGTTTTGGAAAGGACGGAAACGAAACGAAAAGGACATTAATATTGAGCATCAGGAAGAGACAATTAAATTTCCTGGGACAACCAATGAGGAAGGAGGGATTAGAGAATCTGTTACTAACAGGCCAGATAGAGAGACAGAGGAAAGCAGCGGATAACATATTTGAAGGGCCTGAGCAGGTGGATGACAGAATGGAGGTTGCGTGGTGAAACAGGAGAAACCGTGATAAGAGTCACCAGGGATAGGGAGACATGGAAAGCCATGATCGCCTACGTCCTGAAAAGACAAGGCACAAAGAAGAAGAAGAAGAAGAAGAAGAAGAAGAATATATGTTGTCGGGAGATGATCAATGAACTTTTTTTTTGTGGTGAATGAGCAAATTGTAATGGGTGTTTGAGAATCTGATTAACTAGTTTAAGGACAAAAAGTGTTGACCAATCTAGCCCACTTCCTCTTCAAACTTTTGCCATAATTTTTGGATTATTTACAATGATAAACGAACAGTTCCATCGCCAATAGACCTGTGACAAATAGATCAGGTGATAGCTAAGCTGCCAAGTATCTAGATGTTTGGAGGTGCCAGAAAAATTGGCTATGACTACGACAGCATCGTGGGAAAGAAGGACAAGACAATTCTATTCTGAGAAAGAAAACATCCATCGAGATGACAACAGCGATGAAGCTGCCATGATATTTTTTCTATGTGCCCTGTCCCTTCAGGACGTAGGCGATCATGGCTTTCCACGTTTCCTTATCCCTAGTGGCTCTGAGCACGCCTTCTCCTGTTACACCATGCTACCCTAGTTCCATCATCCATCTGATTAGATCCTTCAAATATGTTATCCGTTGCTATCCCCTGTCTCTTTTTCCCCTCTATCTGGCCTGTTAGTATCAGGTTCTACAAGCCCTCCATCCTCATTGCCTGTCCCAGGAACTTCAGCTGTCTCTTCCTGATGCTCAGTAACAATTTCCTTTTTGTTTCCATCATTTCTAATATCTCATCATTGCTCATGTGCTCGATCCATGATATTCGCAGCATCCTTCTCTAGTACCACATTTCAGTTGCTTCGAGTTTTTCCTTCATCTTTGATGATATTGTCCAGCATTCACTGCCATATTGAAGGTAGCAATCCAGTACTCTCTTCCTTGTTTCTAGCGAAATTTTCCTGTTTCTATAATACCTTACTCAACTTCTAGAATACTTCCTTCGCCATGCCAATTCGCCTTCGGATCTCTGTGTCACACATTCCGTCTTCTGCTATACTACTTCCCAGGTATTTAAATTTTTGTACCTGCTTTGATTCTAGTATCCCCAACCTGTATTTGGCATATTGGGCTGCCTTTTTTACTGGTGACCATGTATTCGGTTTTCTTGCAGTTTATTTCTAATCCTTTCTTGTTACTTTCTTCAGCTACCTTATGTAGGGGGTCTTGTAGGTTCCTTTCTGTGTCTGCTATCAGCACTGTATCATCTGCGTACCTTAGGTTGTTTAAATTGTGGCCTCCGATTACGAATCCAGGCATAATTTCTAGGGTCCTGAAAATATTATCGCTCTACAAGTTGAACAGATTAAAAATTTCTTTATGTCAATCTTTTTTGGTTCAAGCAAATATAGTTTGGCTCATTATTTTAACTCTTTCGTAGTTTTTTCTATTTATTGAACACTCGGTTACACCGAGCCAAATATTTCGCTTTTGGATATAATACGAATCCCTACAATTTGTGCTTTAAAATTGTTGTATCGTGGAATCAAGTGATACACAGAGAAATGTAAACTACTTTATTAACAGAGTTGTACAACCAAAATGTATATACAATATTTATAGTCGCTCGCACTATTGGAGACTTCCCGAAGTCCGTGATCATGACAAGACCCCGTGCTCAACGCACATTGTCTTTTATATATCCGGGTTTCCCACGGTACAAGCCCCGACACAACATTCCCCGACTCAATGTTTTTATGTCAGTCGGACATCATATTTTTGTCTTTTGAGATTTATCTATATAGTTATGGCTAGTAAATTTTAATGCTTCTAAAACGAAGCTACTCTCAATTAACCATCATCGACAATCTCACCTACCTCCCATTAGCATTCGACTATATCGAATCCATTGCTAAATCCGCTGCTATGAAAGTCGGTTCTCTCTGTAGGGCCCAGAAGTTTTTTCCGTCTAAATCTATCCTGCACATATATAAATCTACCATCTGCCCGTGCATTGAATACTGCTGCCACATCTGGTCGGGTGCCCCTGCTATTCTCTTGGGCTTCTCGATAAGGTTCAGAGGAGGGTCTGTAATGTGATAGGTACCGACTTGGCAGATCGCCTGCAGTCTCTCTCCCACCGGCGAGACGTGGCTTCCCTGTGTCTCTTCTATAAATACTTTCATGGCTTCTGCTCCGATGAACTTAGATCACTGGTGCCCCCTAAATACGAATTCGAACGAGATACTAGATTAGCAACTAGATCCCACCCTTTTACAGTGAAACCAATAAAATGCAACCATAACTTCTACTCCAACAGTTTCTTTCGCCGAACTTCCCGACTGTGGAATTCCCTTCCACACGATTGCTTCCCCGACGGCTACAATCTCCAGGAGTTTAAATGTAAGGTCAATAGACACCTCCTAACACACTAACCTGCTCCCATTCTATCAAACACTCTTCCCATCTACCCAACCCTCATCCTCGCTATCCTTACTCATCTGTCACCTTCCTCCTGACATTCCCTATGTCTAAGCACTCCTTCTCTTTACCTTCCCCTATGTAGCCCCATGCGCAATAGTGGCAGTGGAATGCCTTGCTTGGGGTGAGATGATTAAAAAAAAAAAGTTCCCGTCGGGGTACGTTTTCGTTTGTTTGTACGGTTTTGTTGTATTGGTGAGTGCCTGGATACCTCAAACATGTCATAAATGACGGACATAAGTTCTTCTCATCGTTCATTGCTCTCTTGAAAACTTTTTAAAATCTCTATCAGTTGCTTTCCATCTTTTCCCGTTTGAATTTCTTGTTGTTTAAAGAATTCCAACATGCAACTTTTGAAGTCCTTCATTTTATATATCTTTTCTATTTTTAACACTTAAACGACGCTTTGTTAGTAGATCGCTACGAATTCGAATCCTTCGTCGCCAACTGTTGTATCGTGGAATGAAGAGATACACAAAGAAATATAGATAAACTACTTTATTAACAGAGTGGTACAACCAAGATTTATATACAATATTTAGAGTCGCTCACTGTAGTAGGTGTTACTTCCCGAATTCCTTGATAATGACAACTCCCATGCTAAGCCCACATTGTCTTTTATACATCCGAGCGACCGGATGTCACATGGTACGAGCCACGGCACAACAAAAATATATATATAAAAAAAGTGTAATAATTAAGGCAATAATCTGTGATCTAGATAAACATAACGGTTGTGAAAAATAAAATTATATCACACGTTTTCACGAATATTTGTTTTAAAAAATACGCCACAAAGACTTGCTAGATAAAGATGATATATTTTTGGGAAGGATATTAGAATAATCCTGGCAGAAAACCACTTACATAAGAAATTAAAAATCTAGGAAGCATTCTAACAGAGATCCTAATATGTGTCACCGAAATCCGAAGTCGCACAGGGATAGCAAAATAAGCTAGACAAAGCTAAGCAAAGAATTAAGAAACAGGAAAATTTCGTTAGAAATAAAAAAGTGTAGCGAACAATTATGTAATAACAGTCTTCTATATGACGGTGAATGCTAAAATATCTCCTCAAATATTTAAAAGAGACGAGAACAGTAACAGAAATGTAGTTCTACAGAAGTGTAGTTCTACAGAAGGATATTGAGAATAACATGGCATCTGTAGAAATAGGAAATATAAAGGTCATTTTTTTTAATCATATCACCCCAAGCAAGGGGGTAACGCCACTGATGTGCAGGGGGCTACTTAAGAGTAAAAAGATTGGAAAAGAGAAAGCCGGAAACCACATCCTAACCAGAGAACAACGGATGAGTCTCTTCACCTGTTCAATAGATGTGGGTGGAGTGTGAACCGGGCGATAGTTTAGTCTATCTACTCCAATTGAAGAAAAGAAAAAAAGTGAGAAGATTGGAAAAGAGAAAGCCGGAAACCACATCCTAAATATGGAATAAGGGATGAGCCTCTTAAACTGGGAAGAAAAAAGGGAGATGCTTAGATCTTTACAGGAAGAAAAATCTATGATCAAAGAAAATCTCAAGTCCACACAACCACTCGCTGATATTAAGTGACGAAGATGATGTTCATATTTGTGTGAAATGAGGTGCTTGCCTGCAAAAGAAATTTCAGAGCGCCCTTAATATCGCAATATTTTAATAGTTCCTCTAAAGAAATGCGTATGAAACAGAAATCTAAGGAAATAATAATAACTAGTGGAAACCGTGGAATTTCCACAGAAGGATAATTATGATTTCCTGGAAAATTTTTACTTTGTCATACTACAAATGATAGTAACATCTTCAAATATAAAGGTATTGGATAATAAAATAACGACAACAGAGAGTGCAATTTTATTAAAATATCTAATGTAAAGTAATGTCCATAGAAGCTACTTTACTGTGAAAGATTTTCAAAGAGAAAATGTTTTGTTTTTATTACTGAAAAATCATGACTCCTGTGTCCATTGTAAAGATTTTTATCAAGATTTTTAAAAAATAATAATTTCAAAAATAATGTCCTTCATTTGTGAATAACTACTGATAGTTTCATTAAAATCCGACAATTATTTGATTTTTGCGGGAATTTCCAAATTAATGTGTTTGTCTCTGAAAAAAAAATATGTGATGCAATCATTACGTGTCCATTGCAAAACAGCCGTAACGTTTCTAACTCAAATCAATAACTTTCTGACAAAATTTCAAAAATGTTAGAAGGGCTTAAAAATTTTTTTAAATTAATTAAAGTTGCTTTAAAGGCTCCTGCGTCCATTGTAAACAGAAAAGACCAACTGAGTAATGGCCAAGGGTGTACAGGCCAGAAATTTCGTTATTAGGTCGCGGGATAAGACAACGAACCTATTTTACTATATTGTACAGCACACACACACACACACACACACACACACAATTACTGCTATAACGACCAGATTAAGCTGCTACGGATACGGTAATGCTATAGGATCTCTCCTCCTACTCTCTCACTCTTTACTACCCTTCCGTTTGGCAAAAGTGAGAGAAAAGCTGAGGAGTGTAAAATAATAGAGGGGAAGGAAAAGCTTGTGTAGAGAGTGTGGTGTAACGAATGGAAGAACTAAGTAACTAACCAAATAAGGAAGGAACAAGCAGAATTATAGTATAGATAATTAAAATAACAAGAATGAGCAGTCAAAGAACGCAAACCTCCGCCAAGGCAATACCGACGTCATCTCAGCGATTAGCAAGACATGATTATTAAAATGTGAAATAACTGCAGTCAAGTCTCAAGTGTGAAAATACAAAAAATTATATCGAATGGTGTCACAATTAAATGGACACTTAAAATAAAACAGGGAATAATTCAGTATGTAAAATAATTTAGGGAAAGTAATTTGCGGATATCGTGGACCGAGCATGTGAGCAATGACGAGGTTTTGGAAATGATGGAAGAAAAGAAAATTAATATTGAGCATCAGGGAGAGACAACTAAAGTTCCTGGGACATGCAATGAGGAAGGAGGGCTTGGAGAACCTGATACTAACAGGCCAGATAGATGGGAAAAGAGACAGAGGAAAGCAGCGGAAAACATATTTAAAAGGCCTGAGCAGGTGGATGACAGACGTTACAGGAGAAAGCGTTTGTTATGGTTTATAAAATGGCGAGTGTTCTAAAAATAGAAAAAGATAGACACACTGACACCAAGAATTCAAATTTGGGTGGCAAAATAAGGAAGCGTTTCTTTTGGTAGGAGTAAGAGTAAGAGTAGGAGTAAGAAGTAGGAGTTAAGGACAGTAGTTTTGTGTAGGATATTTGAAAAAGGAAAGAAGCTAGTCAGTTGACCACTAGAGTCCAGAAGGGATAGGCTCGTTTACTACTAGCATCCCACAGTGAAGAGAATTTAGCTAGTCTGCTCCTGTATCCACACAAAATTTAAAGGTTGTAACTTGACGTAAAAATCTAAAGTTTTATACCAAAATAAACATCATTAATTCAAGTTTGTGATATCTTCTAATTATACCGAAACGAAGCAACACAACACGTTCTAAGATAGAAATACGTGGAAGGCCATGATCACCTAAGTCCTGATGGAAGAAGGTACGTAAAAGAAGAAGAATTTAATATTTGGCATTCGAAAGGCAAAACTTAAATTTTATTAATAAAACCGGAAAAATAACCCAGAAACTTTATCCCGTAATGGTTCGAACTGAAAATCTAACCAGCTCGTGTCAGTCACGAGGCCAATCACTCCTAAACGTTTCACCTGAATCTGTCCAGCTAATCTTGAGATATCTTGACCACAGACAGATAAACAAACAAGCAAACAGACAAACATGAGAGAATACAAAGGTGGAGGTAAGGATAATTGTGTCATATATATTAGTTTCATATGTACACGAATAAAAAATTAGTAGCGTAAGTCACAAAAAAGGGAAATATTTTTAATAAAAATACTGATAATAACGTCTAAATTGAAAACAAGGAGAGCAGAAATGATAGTAGGTGCGCTTGAAATGATAAAAAAAAGGAACAAAACAACCCACTGAAAAAAATCTTTGGAAATCCCAGCCTAAGAGATATACAAAAAATGTCCTGATAAGTACAGCCCACACACTAAGGAGAACTTTGTTGATGTAACACTAGTGAAGTTTTTTGAGAGATAGCAAAACAAATGAAATGTAGCGATAACAACACACCATTATCTGTCGTAGGTCTTTCCACAGACATCGAAATGTGATGAAAATGACATAATAATAATAATAATAATAATAATAATAATAATAATAATTATTATTATTATTATTATTATTATTATTGTTAAAAACCAAAAATAAAAAACACTTGTCTATTACTTGATATGGCTTGTCCAGCGGATTGTAACATAGGAAGCAAGGAATTTGAAAAAACTGTCAAAATATAATGACCTGGAAACTGAAATAGAAAAAGTGTTGAAATTGAAAACAAGAGTTGTGCCAGTGATAGTGGGTGCACTTGGAATGATATAAAATGGTACAAAACAACACATTGTAAGAATCCCTGGAAACCCCAGCTTAAGAGATATACAAAAAAGTGTTTTGTTAAGTACAGTCCACACACTAAGGAGAAATTTGTCTATGTAACGCTAGTGATGATGGGGAAGATAGAAAAACATGAAATGGAGCCATAACGACACAACACGACCTGCCTTAGGTCTCCCCTCAGACTTGGTTGGTAGTGCGACCATAGCAGAAATCAATTATGATGAAAAATGACACAATAATAATAATAATAATAATAATAATAATAATAATAATAGACCATCTAATCTCAGGATGTTCTGTACTTGCCCCAAATGAATATAAAAATCGTCACGATAGAGTGGGGCCATATTTACACTGAAAGATGTGTAAACACTATGGGAAATATGTAAACAAACACTGGTATCAACATTACCCAGCACCGGTTACAGAAATAGAAGATGCCACCATTCTATGGGATTAAACCATCGAGACAGACAGAAAAATTGAAGCAAATGGACCGGACATTATTGTTAAAAACCAAAAAGAAAAATATTGCCTATTAACTGATATGGCTTGTCCAGCGGATTGTATCATAGCAACAAAGCAATTAAAAAAACTGTCAATATATAAAGATCTGGAAATTGAAATAGAAAAAGTTTGGAAATTGAAAACAAGAATAATACTAGTGATAGTAGGTGCACTTGGAATGATAAAAATGGAACAAAACAACACATTGAAAGAATCCCTAGAAACCCCAGCTTAAGGGATATACAAAAACATGTCTTAAGTACAGCCCACACACTAAGGAGAACTTTGTCTATGTAATGCTAGAGATGTTAAGGGAGATAGAAAAACAAGAAATGGATCCATAACAAAACACCACGACCTGCCTTAGGTCTTCCTGCAGACTTGGTAGGTAGTGCGACCATAGCAGAAATCGAATAATAATGGAAAATGATATAATAATAATATCAATGATTTCCTTTATCAACTTCTTCAGATTTGTACATGTAATATGTTCTGAAGTAAAAATTAAAAAAAAATGAAAATAAATTTAATAGAAATTATTATTATTATTATTATTATTATTATTATTAATAACAATGATAATATTAATTAACAAATACAGAAAATTGTACTCACAAGTACAGCTCACACATTCTGAAGTGCTTTACCGATGTAAAATGTGTGTGATCATAGTATGTTTTTAAATTGTGCTCACAAGTAAACCTCACATATTACGAAGGGTTTTATCCATATAAGAATGTGTGATCTTGGGTAATTAAGACAAGCTCAAGTTGAAGAGGCTGTATTATATGATTGTAGAATTAATCATAGTAGTAATAGGAACACTTGAAATACTTACTAGAGAGGTGAAAAGCATTTAGAGAGAACTGGAATTTAAACCCATTTTTGTTGATCTTAAAAAACTTGTTTGTATGTATGTATGTATGCCGCATTCACCCTAGTCGGGTTGAGCGGGCTTCCTCCCTGACGGAGCAAGTCTCATTGGGATTTGTTTAAGGGCAGGGTCCCAAGTCCTACCCTGTTATTTAACCCATAACTGGAGGGAACGGACGGATTAACACCTTTCCCAAGGGTACTAGTGCGCAAGTGAGTGCAGTGTGCTAGACTGAAATTGGAACTCGGCTCACCGATTTCCCCCTCCAAGCCGACATCCACCGCACCACAACGCACATCCGTGAACGCTAACAGCACCTGGTATTCCCAAGTGGTCACCCACGTAAGTACTGACCAGGCTCAACGTTGCTTAACTTCGGTGATCGAGCGGGAACCGGTGTATTCAACGTGACATGACCGTTATCACTTGAAATACTTACTAGAGAGGTGAAAAGCATTTAGAGAGAACTGGAATTTAAACCCATTTTTGTCGATCTTAAAAAACTTGTTGGCCCTACGATGATTCTTCAAATGCTCTTGAGCTGTGAGAAGAGTTGACAATTGACATCATGTCTAAAAGATATTAATGTCGTCAATGTGCAACGCTAATATAATGAAAATGTAGATTTTTTTCTATGTGTACATGAAAAATCTTTGTGGGGACCCCGAGTTTGAAAAGAAGCGTAAAAATTGTTCATATATCCTAATATATGAAGATGTAATTAACCTTGTGTTACTATGGATATCGGTTCGGAACGAAAAATCGGAGAGCCGAGTTCGAATTCCATTGAATTCGTTGCATTCACTTACGCGCAAATACCCTTGGAAAAGTTATTAATCCGTCTCTCCTCACTCTAGCTCTGGGTCAAATAGCAGATGGCGTTCCATAACCTTGGTTCAACTAATCTACCGTACAAAGTAATGGCAACCTATCTACCCGATCAGTCATGTCTCGTTTGAGACATGATCGCCGAAAGCGTGTATCAAGTATGACACTTAAATGACTGATTGAATTAATGTTGTGCATTTATAGTCTTCAGAGATGTACATTAATTAATTTTTGGAGTAAATGTCAGTAAGAAACAAAAATATATTTGTTGCACCGAAAGATATATCAATAATAATATACTGAACTAACAGTCTTCTATATTTAGATATATATGAATTTACACATTCAATAAGGTTTATAGTACAGGTATCTAAAAAGTGAAAATACTTTGGATACACACTGAAACATATCCTGACAAAGGCCTCGGTTCATTAATTAAAGACTTGTTCGAATAATGGAAGGAAATTTGCAAGTTCCCAGCAGGAGTTATTCACAGCAGATCTTGGTAATGGCTTTGCTTTGTCGTTTGATTCTCTTCTGATGTAATTTCACATTGGTAATTAAATTTTAATTGATTAACTCACGGGAAAAAGCTTCTTTTTTTTTTTTAAAAAAAAAATATGATAATGAAAAACTGACAAGGAAGCTGATTAACTCTGACGGGGAAATTAAATATAGCAATTTATTATTTCTTAACTGATTGAAATTTCTAATTGCACATACGCTGACACACCTAATAATTTTAAATAACAAGTCACACACACACACACACACACACACACACACACACACACACACACATATATATATATGCCCAAATATATATATATATATATATATATATAAATTAATAAAGGATTAATTCAATGATGTTGAATGACCATTTCGATATGAAAATCCCCACCTCATCAACAGAAAATCCTTTCAGAAACTGGAGAAAAATCAGTCTAATTTTCCTTTTTAAATAGATTTGCAAAGAAATTAAAAAAGAAAATAAAAAAGAAAAAGAAAAAAAGAAAAAGATTTATATTTGTTCTGTAATATTTTATTACATGGAGCTCTCTTCCTGTATCATTTTTTAATATTAAAATAAATTTTTTAATATTAATTAGGATCGGGTTTTTGGAATTTACCTTCCTGCTTTTTTCACTTGGATTAAAGTATCTGAATTAAAATATATATATATATATATATATATATATATATATATATTTGGGCAGTAACCTTTTTTAAAAAAATATTTCTTTGAATATGACAGACAAAGACAATTTCATTTAAAACATTTCCGGCATTCTTACATTTTTCTGTTTGCTAGAAATAAGATAGTGCAAGAGGTGACCGTATTTCGTCCACTGCTTCACTCGTTTTAAATTTTTACACTCTACCATCCAACCGAAAAATGTAAGAATGGAAAAAACTAAAGAAATTATATATAGTACACTTTGATAAACAGTAGCTGGCGTGTACGCATCGCTCATTCAGTGTAATGAATTAGAGCGCTCTAGCTATTGGGCGCGTATAATGATATGCGCTAAAATGTCTTCCTACTTCCACCGAACGCCCATAGCCCAGGAGTAGAGTCGCTGACTGACGCCATTTCGGTCGGGTTTCAATCCTGGGTAAAAAAGCAATCGGAGTCTAACCGTACTGATGCGCTGCGACACGGCGAAAATGACTATATATATATGTGTGTGTGTGTGTGTGTGTGTGTGTGTGTGTGTGTGTGTGTGTGTGTGTGTATGTGTGTGTGTGGAATGAAAGAAGAAGAAAAAGAAAATATAATACTGATTTCAAATGCCTAGTTACACATACACACACACACACACACACACGAACATATGTATATATATATATATATGTGTGTGTGTGTGTGTGTGTGTGTGTGTGGAATGAAAGAAGAAGAAAAAGAAAATATAATACTGATTTCAAATACCAAGTTACACATACACACAATCATATGGATATATATATATGTGTGTGTGTGTGTCAGATTAAATAAATTGCAAACATATATAAATATGTTAGATTAAATAAATTGCAAGCACTATGTTTGCTTATTTTTAATAAAATCTGTTCATATTCACGGATAATCTTTCGCGTATTGCAATCAAAATATGTCACAAATTAGCTGTAACGTTGACAGATGTTATTTTCCTTCATTTCTCAAGGTACCCAAGTACTTTCAACCTCTTTCTGAGGTCATCTTCAGTGGTGTGAGTTATGGTAACAAATGTAACCGGAAAACTGTGTTGCTAAAAAATTACTGTACATTTTTTTCTGCTTCAGATATAACGGTTGACAAATTGCGAGCGTTCCTTAGAATGTGAAAATTATCCAAAATGTAATTTTTTATATGTTGTAATGTCATGGTCATGCACGTGTTAAAATATATGCATATATATGGAGAGAGAGAGAGAGAGAGAGAGAGAGAGAAAGAGAGAGAGAGAGAGAGAGAGAAGAAGGATGAGACGAAGAAGAAGAGGAAGAGGAGGAGAGAAAGAAAAAGAATAAATGAACGAGTGGGTAAAAGAAATTTACTAACATAATGTCTGATTTCAACGGTTAATTTCATTTTGGAGTGCGTAGTTACGTGTGTATAATTGTGTATATATGCTAGTGTGTATTTGTATCAACATATTCACACACGCATACATACATGCATAGATACACATACGACCACGCTCTCCCGTAGACTTACCTGTCACCTTTCTGATCAGAGTACATTTAAACAACATTTCTCAGAAAAACATAACAATATATAATAATATCAGACAGATTTTAGTCAACAATACAATAATCCTCACTCGTACGCAGTAAAAAGAACCTTCAGATATTTCAGGCCATCTACATTTAATCCAAACAACCCACACTTAATAAAAGCACGTTTAAATCTGGCCATAACACATTACATTGCATTTGAATACATGGTTCTGTTGTCATTTCGCGCTATCACGCGGTGTGACGTCATAGAATCGCATTGCAAATTTGCGAACTGCGTTTGTTATTTTTGGTAACTATTGCCGTTGCCTAGCGGAGTTTTATGTCAACACAAAATAAAATCGTCGCTGATGGCAGATGTTTTTGTGTTAACGTCCTTGTAACCTATCTGAAGATGGCTCCTGTGAGCCGAAAGTTTAGAACAAACTTAATAAAAAATTATCCAAATGTTGAAGAATTTTTGTCTTTATTTTCCACTAAAATTAAAGCCAAAATACGACGTTTAGAACGGCTCATGATTAAACATAATAGACATAGTTAAATGTACTATTTTCAGTAAGCAAAATTCTCTGGCGTATTTCAAGTAGAAATTTTATTGATTGGAATCTCAACTTTTTCAGAGTTTTCAAAAGTTATGTTTTTGTCCATTTTTAATAAATTGACAGGTTTGCAAACAAAAGTTAATTCTCGCTTTAAAAATCTTGCATATATAAAATATACATTTGTAACACAACACGTTAATTTTTAAAATCAGCAAATTCAAAGTTAAATTAATCTAATTTGAAACAAGTATATACTTGTTTATAGCATGACCTTTAGAATAAAATTATGTCTTTATCATAAAAATCATAACTCTTAAGTGATTAATGACAGCCAGACGTGTTGATAAGCTAAGTATGGTTGATCAGAATTGACATAATTGTCCTAAGTTTTTCTGTAAGGGAAGACACCGTGAAACATGTTCTATATTTAAAGACTTTAACAGTCAAACATTGGCTAATGAAATAAGAAAAGTTTACATATTCACATTCAAACATTTCATTAAAATGACCTAAACAAGCACGAATATACACTTCTCCAAGACACTAAATAACAAAAAATTATTTTTTTCAACTCACTGGTAGAAATAATGTGTGTTTTGGGATGGAATCATGTTTTGAATATTGTTAAAAGTAAGCCAATTTTTATTCGTTGTCTAATTTTTGCTGAATTTTAAAGTTTTCATGCCTAATTAAAGGATTGATTTTGTTTTTAGCAGAAATTTCTTTGTATTTAGCAGAAATTTCTTTGACTGGTGGCTTGCGAAGTTAAAACTTAGCAAGCCACCAACCCTTTTTTTCAATTGGAGTAGATAGACTAAACTATCGCCCGGTTCACACTCCACCCACGTCTATTGAACAGGTGAAGAGGCTCATCCCTTGATCCCTGTTTAGGATGTGGTTTCCGGCTTTCTCTTTTCCAATCTTTTCACTCTTACGTAGCCCCCTGTTCATCAGTGGCGTTACCGCCTTGCTTGGGGTGATATGATTAAAAAAAGAAAACACGCAGAAATTATATATAGTAAAATGACCCATATAATAATAGCAGTAACAAAAATAAAAATAATGATATTAATTATAATATTTATTTCATCACACATCGCAAATCAATAAAGGTTATCCTCATTGCTCATAAAAGTAACTAAATGCACCTGAAATTTCCCCAATAAAATAATCGATTTTAATAATGGTGACTTACTAGGCGTAACATCTACGGCTATATCGTGTTGAATGCACCGGTTCCCGTCCGATCACCGAAGTTAAACAACATCGAGCCTGGTCAGTACTTAAATGGGTGACCATTTGGAAATACCAGGTGCTGTAAACGCAAGGACCAAGAATGGTCTACCGGTCCTCCAGGTTTGGGGGTTGGGTGCAGGGCTAACAACCCTGCCCCGTAAAAAGCAGTTAGTTACAGAAACAGCAACAAAATGTTACTGCCCTATGCACCATTGGGTGTGATGGATAAATGATGAGGATGATGACTAGGCGTAACTGAGACGGGGCAGAAAACTGGAGTAGTAAGTAAGGATTGAACTCACTATTTATTTGTAATTAATCTAACGAGACCAGTTTGCCAACCTACGTCGAAATGACCCAAAAAATAATACTAACGATGGCAAAATTTATTCCGAAATAAATAATAGGCTAATTTTTGTTTTCTGCGTGATAAGTTTGTCAGATCGGTCTCTTCCCCCTCCACTCTGTACAGTGTGTGTGTGTGGGGGGGGGGGGGTAACTGACCGGTATTCAAAGAACAACTACCCTAAATTCTTAAGTAGAACGGTATCGCTAAGAAAATAAATAAAACCTCAAACCAATTCTCATCCAACTTCCCGCCTGTGGAATTCTCTTTCGCATACTTGCTTCCCCGACAGCTACAACCTCCAGGAATTTAAATGTAAGATCAATAGACACCTCCTAACACACTAACTCGCACCCTTCTCTCAAACACTCTTCCTATGTACCCCTTACACGTCTATCACCCTCCTTCTGACATTTCCTATATCCAATCGCTCTCTCAGCATCTTCCCCTATGTAACCCCCTGCACTATAGTGGCAGTGGAATGCCTTGCTTGGGGTGAAATGATTAAAAAAAAAAATTTAGCCAACGGATTCTATTATCAGTCACAACATCTCAAATGAAAATTTGATACATGTATATACTTCTCACAAACAACTGCCCACACGCACACAATACCGCCACAAGGCATAAACAACCAGTATAGAATTTGAATTACAAGACCATTCTCCACTTATCGACTCTTCCAAAATGTCTATCTCACCCTTTTTTTTACATACAATGGTGTGTAGGGCAGTAACTTTTTGTTACTGTTTCTGTAACAATCTGTTTTATTTATTTATTTATTTTATTGGGCAGGGTTGTTAGCCCTGCGCCTAACCCCCAAACCTGGAGGACCTGTGGACCATTCTTGGTCTTTACGTTTACAGCACCTGGTATTCCCAAACTGTCACTCATTTAAGTAGTGACCAAGCTCGATGTTGCTTAACTTCGGTGATAGGACGATATAGCCGTAGACCCCAAAACGTCTGAATTGCACTAACTTCTTGTCATTTTTATATGCGTTTGTTTTTTGTTCTTAATTTAATCATACGTGTATGTGCGACGCGTGGCCTAGTGTTCACAATGTTCGCTTTCTGGTCATGAAGAGTTCGAATCTCACCATGATCGATTCGTCAGGAAAATGACTTCTTGGTATTATCGGTCTGGAGGAGACGATTCCAGTGTGTGGCACCACTGGAAAGTGCTTGAAAACCATACCACGGGTTGATCTAAGCCTTGTGAGGGAAATTTGGTAGACGACTCTCTTTGAGGAGCCGACGATGGTTGGGCTAGCTCGAAGTCAAAAGTCAAGGTGACCGAGGTTATGAACGTCCTGGCTTCGTTCAGACTGTTGTTCAGGCTAGACACTGTAACTAAAATCCACTCAAAATAGTTGCGGTGTAAACCACAGGTGGGCTCTGTGGGTGTTGAACAAACCCAAATGTGCCTGAGCAGGCGTCTACAATAGGGATTAGCAAGTCGCTTCGGTAGACGAGTATCCTCGAATACTTGTGGCCAGCCCTTGTGTGTGTATGTCAAAATTCAGATAGAACTAAAAATATATGAATAAAGACAAAAGGAAAACTTCTCTTAGTCAATGCGTTGTGTTATGAAATATAGTGAATTCAGTCAGCCTAATGCATATTCATGAGGATTCTTCAATTTAAAACTCATGAATAACTAAAGTTTGCACTTTTTCATAAATACTTATAGCAAAGTAAAATCATTACATTTGTTTTTATAATTTTATAAAATCTATCAGACATAAATTTTCATATATACACAGATATATATATATGTGTGTGTATATATGTCTCTCTCTCTCTCTCTCTCTTATATATATATATATATATGTGTGTGTGTGTGTGCATATATGTCTCTCTCTCTCTCTATATATATATATATAGAGAGAGAGAGAGACAAAGAGAGAGAGAGCGAGTTGAATTTATGGATTAAAAAAACTCCTGATTAAGCTTGTGAAAGTGAAAAATATTAGATAAAAAGACCTTTTACCGAACCGTTCTTTACTTTCTTTATTTTCTATTCTTATATATTAAACTTACAAATTGTGGAATCGGTTCCTGACAATACCTAACGGTTGAAACCTGGGTAGTTTCGCGTGCAATCCACAATTTCTAAGTTTATTTTCGCTCTTCTTTTTCCTGAACGTATTGAACATTTTTTGTTGTTTTTTAAACCTTCGAAGGCGGTTAGTTGATGCCTTTCATTGATATATATATATATCTACGCATTGCTCATTCAGTAATGAATTAGAGCACTCTGGCTATTGGTGCATGATACATCATACGCTATAAGTCTGCCTCCTTCAACCGAGCGCCCATTGTTTAGCTTGAGTAACAGCAGTGGCTATTCTATGCTCCTCTTCGAACATTTTAACTTCTTCCATTACCATGCGCCTCTTTCCCTTTGGTTTTTTCTTGGAGAAGAACTTGTGTATTGTGTTTCCCAGTCCAACCCGATCATTTTGAGTCACACTTATTATATCTCTGACTCGGTAGCTGGTTTCCGCTTCTTGGGTTGCCTCTGCAGCGGACCACTTTGTACCAGATTTAATCTCTGGATGCACCCTCTTAATACAATCATCAGCTGAGTCCCTCATCATCATGTGCAGGCGTACCTTCCCAACCTTGAATTCCTTCACTAATGATGGTATAGGGAGCTGCAGATGTCCGGAGTTGGTGTATAGCCCCACTTTAAAAAAATAAGGAGGAACTCCAAGCCAGTTACGCAAGTATTTATTGATCACTTGCTCAATACGCACAATACGAAAATGTGCAATTTCATACATCTGTAAAGGCAACAAAAGCCTTTTATATATATATATAATACAAAAAATATACCAAAATATGCCCAAAAATATACAAAAAATATACAAAAGCCTTTTATAAATATATAATACTATTTGATTATAAACAGAATATCTACTTAAATACGAGTATCGATCAAAGATAATGTTCAAACAAATAATTTCATATATATATATATATATATGTGTGTGTGTGTGTGTGTGTGTGTGTGTGTGTGTGTAGAGAGAGAGAGAGAGAGAGAGAGAGAGAGGAAAGAGAAACAGAGAGATAAATGAAAAATTGGAAGTGTAAGATAAACACACACATGTACGTAAATCTACATAGATATATTTGCTACGCAACGCTTATTTCGGCCAAGAGTCACTTGTTTTGGGTCCTAAACAATAATCGAACTCATGCTTATAGGGATAGACTACAGAGTGGAAACCAGTTAAACGCCATACGTGATACACGCTTGGGCGATCATGTTACAAAAGAGACATGACTGACTGGGCAGAAAATTATCCCGCAGTAGGCTGCCTACTTTCTGCAGTAGGCTGGTTGCTTTAGAAGCTATAGAACCCAATCTGTTCTATTATTTGACCCATAACTGGAAGGAAGTGACGGATTAATACCTTCCCCAAGGGTATTCGTGCGTAAGTGAATGCAATGAATTCAACTGGAATTCGAACTCCGCTCCCCGATTTCTCGTTCCGAACCGATATCCACTGCAACACAACACACATCCTATGACATTCCCCTCAGAGTTCAATGTATTAATGTAATCAGTCAGTTAGGTGCCATACGTGATATCCCTTTGGGCGATCATGTCTCGAAAGAGATATGACTGACTGGGCAGAAGGTTATCCGGCAGTAGGTTGCCATTGCGTTCTGCGGTAGACTGGTTGCCATCCAAGGCTATAGAACCCAATCTGTCTTATTATTTAACCCATAACTGGAGGGAAGAGACGGATGAATACCTTTTCCAAGGGAGTGAATGCAAGGAATTCAACTAGAATTCGAACTCGGCTCCCCGAGTTGTCGTTCTGAGTCGATATCCACTGCACCACGACGCACATCCTAAATTTATGTAATACAATGCATAAAAAAGCTTAAAGCGAAAAAGTAATACATACTTCTTATACTGCATATATTTTTTTAATTTTTATAATTATGTCGCCCCAAGTAAGACATTTTACTGCCACTGTTGTGCAGGGGGTTACATAGAAGGAATGTTATGAGAAAGAGTGACAGGTTACAGGGGGTGTCAGGAAGAGGGTAGTAGTAGGATCAGAATACTGTTGAAAGTGGAGTAGACGAAGAAAGAAGTACGAGAGAGAGAGAGAGAGAGAGAGAGAGAGAGAGAGAGAGAGTTCAAGTTATTGAGATAGGTGATGCCTATTGACTCTACATTTGAATTCTTGAAGATTGTAGCTGATGGGAAAGCAAGTAAACGGAAAAGGAGCCCGACAATATCACCAAAAAAAACTCTGGCTCCTGCGAAAAATTGCAAACCACGGTTGGTCCGCTACACGTAGCCGCTCAACAAACAAACGCCGGTTGATTCAAAAAGTCCCGGATCATGGAATTTACTGGACCACTGAGTGCCGGATTAAAAAGTTTGGACTGTCTATGGAGCGCCTGATCGAACTTTAATGCCTATGGAAATAATAGTTGGTAGAGAATTGAACGGCTAGACTGCCCACAAATATGATTTAATTATATTGATGAAGGATTTTTAGAAGAACTTATAACAGAGAAAAGAATTAGCGTTTACCACAAATTCTTCAAACACACCTCCTCAGTTCTTACGTTGCTGAGCCTTAATTATATCTCTGTTCGTGCCAACGGCTGTCTTTGGATTTACACAGAGACACTTGTAATTCATCATTTCATGTTCGCTCATCAATTTTGCTGGAAATAAGACCTCTTCGACCGTACCAGCATTCCACCTTGTCTTATGGAGTTCCCGGCATTTGATACGTGCTAAGTGATGAATTCATTCGGGACATTTGCGAAACTTGATTTTAATACGATACAAAAGTAGATATATCTCCAAAATATGAGGACTTGTCTATTGGAACAGCGTTTGCTGTCTTAATGTTTTAATATTATTAATCTGCGCTTGCTCGAGTGGTTAGAACGTTTGCTTTGTGACCATGAGATTATGTTCGAATTTGGTCAATTTGTCAGGAAGTTGTTTTCTTGATTTTATCCGTCTGGCGGAGTCGATCTCTATCTGTGACACCTTTGGGAAGTGCCTGAAAACTATACCACGGGTTGACCCAAGCCTTGTGAGTTTTCTTTGTTTGCTTTGTGACCATGAGATTAGGTTCGCATTTCGTCAATTTGTCAGGAAGTTGATTTCTTGAGGTTATCTGTCTGGAGGAGTCGATCTCAATCTGTGCCACCTTTGGAAAGTCCCTGAAAACCATATCGATCGGTATTAACCCATGCCTTGTGAGTGAAATTTGGTAGACGAAAATATTTGGAAGCCGTCGTTGGTTGAGCTAGCACGAAGTCATAAGTCATTGTGACCGAGTGTTTGTGCGTACTAGCCTTGTTCAGACAGTTGGTCACGCCTGATAACTCGCTCTCTCCCATAAATTGTAACTAAGGTCCGCTAAGCATAGTTTCAGAATAAACCACAGCTAAGTTCTGTGGCTATTGAACAAACATAAATGTGCTTGAGCGAGTGTCTGTAACGGATATTAGCTAGCCGACCGGGTAGACAGGCCTCCTCGGATACGAGTGGCCAGAAATATTTATCCATGTACGGACAGTGCTTAAAAAACAAGGTTTAAATAGTACGTAAGTAATCACAATTTTACCTAGCTTATTTTTCCTTTCCATAGATATGAATTGACTTCTTGAGAATGACAACGATTAAGATCAATATCACTCCACCCCTTTATCCATTTAAATGTCCGCTGTAATAAATATTTAACTTTTTTTTTATTATCATATCACCCCCAACAAGGCATTTTACTGCCACTTTTTTGCAGGGGTTTACATAGGAAAAAAAGGTATAATAAAGAGTGACAGGTTTCTAGGAGGTGACAGGAAGTGGGTAAAAGAAGGATGATTATGGCCACAAAATGGGGAATCAGTTTTTATAGTGATTGTAATATAGAATTGATCCCCCACTTTATATCCACATTATAATAGTACAATTTTTCTTATTTTTTTATAATCATATCACCCCCAGCAAGGCATTTTACCGCCACTGTTTTGCACGGGGTTACATAAAAGGAAAGTCATGAGAAAGAGTGACAGGTTATAGGGGGTGTCAGGAAGTGGGTAAGAGAAGGATGAATGTGGCCATAAAGTGGGGGATCAGTTTATATATAGATTGTAATATAGAATTAATCCCCCACTTTATATCCACATTATAATAGTATAATTTTTAACAATTTTTTTGTAATCATATCGCCCCAAGCAACGCTTTTACTATCACTGTTTTTCAGGAGGTTACATAAGAAAAAAGTTCTGAGAAAGAGTGACAGGTTATAGGGGGTGTCAGAAAGTGAAGAATGAGAATATTGATGAGAATGGAGTGGACGGAGAAAGGAGCATTAGAGAGAGGATGCAGGTTAGTGAGAGAGGAGATGACTATATATATTTTATAAGCATATCGCCCCAAACAAGACATTTTGCTGCTACTATTTTACAGGGGGTTACATAGGAGGAAAGTGATGAGAAAGAGTGACAGGTTATAGGGGGCGTCAGGAAATGGGTAAGAGAAGGATGAGAATACTGATGAAGGTGGAGTTGAGTGAACGGAGAAAAGAGCATGAGAGAGAGAATGCAGGTTAGTGAGATAGGAGATGACTATATATATATATATATATATATATATAGTCATCTGCAGATAGATCTGTTTCGCTGTATCACAGCTCATCAGTACTGTTAGACATCCGATTGCATTTAATCCATGATTAAAACCCGACCGAATTTGCGTCATATTCTATCTCTGGGCTATGGGCGCTCGGCAGAAGAAGGCAGACTTTTAGCGTGTGATATATCATACGCCAGTAGCCAGAGAGCTCTAATTCATTACTGAATGAGCGATGCGTAGATACTAGAGCAGCTACTGATTTTTAAAGTCTACCATTCTTCCAGAGTGCTCAATCAGGGTGTGAGAGCGTAAATAGTCATCCGCAGACTGATCTGTTTCACTGTATCCCAGCTCATCATTACGTTTAGACATTCAATTGCTTTTTAACCCAGGATTGAGACCCAACCCCAAGCAAGACATTTTACTGCCACTGTTTTGCAGGGGGTTACATAGGAGGAAAGATATGAGAAAGAGTGACAGGTTATAGGGGGTGTCAGGAAGTGGGTAAGAGTAGGGTGAGGATACTAATGAAAGTGAAAGAGGGCGGAGAAGGGAGCATGAGAGAGAGAAGAGACAAATTTGTGAGATAGGAGATGACTATTGACTTTACATTTAAAATCTTGGAGATTCTATCTATCTATCTATCTATCTATCTATCTATCTATTTTTTTTCTTTTTATAAACATATCGCCCCAAGCAAGCCATTTTACTGCCACTGTTTTTCAGAGGCTTACATAGTAAGAAAGTTATGAGAAAGATTGACAGGTTATAGGGTTGTCAGGAAATGGGTAAGAGAAGGATGAGAATACTGATGAAAGTGGAGTGAATGGAGAAAGGAACATGAGTGAGAAGATGCAGGTTAGTGAGTGAAGAGATGACTACTGACTTTACATTTGAATTCTTGAAGATTGTAGCTGTCGGGGAAGGAAGTAAATGGAAGGGAACTCCACAGGCGTGAAGTGCGAGAAAAGAAGCTACTGGAGTAGAATTTGCGTTTACAATTTATTGGTTTCACAGTAAAAGGGTGGGACCTAATTGCTAATCTTGTGGCTCGAGTAAATTTATATATAGGAGGCACCAGTGAGCTAAGTTCATCGGAGCAGAAGCCGTGAAAGTATTTTTAGAAGAGACACAGGGAAGCCATATTGCGCCGGTGAGAAAGTGACTGTATCTGAGCTGCCAAGTCGGGATCTATTACATTACAGATTCTTCATTGGATTTTGTCAAGGACACCAAGGTGGATAGCAGGAGCACCCGACCGGATATGGCAGCAGTATTCAATGCACGGGCGGATGGTAGATTTATATATGTACGGGATTGTTTCAGGCGGAAAAAAACTTCCTGGCCCTACACAGAGAACCGACTTTCATAGCAGCGGATTTCCTTGAAAAATATTATCTTTAAGTTTATTTTTTATCATTTCTAGAGTTTTTGGGTTGACGTGAACGTTATGTAACCTATGACTCTTCCTGGGACATAGCTTATCCCTGTGCTGAAACTGCCTGAAATACACTCTGGAGACAGGCAGATATTCAATTTTATTACATCATCTGAAAGGATAAATTCGTATATGAAATTATATGACTTGGACTAAACAGAGTTCGGAAGAATAAATCTTCTACCTTATTAAAATTACTCCGCCTACCATAATTCCATAATTTCTGCTTAAAATTATATTGTAGTGTCTATTGCGCAAAGTAGGAGTCGCTTATCGTTTCCGCTTATGCTGAGAATCGTTGATTTATTTTAATCCTTAATAGTCATTAGGGCGTTAAAAACAGACACTTCAAAAGCATATATATATATATATATATATATATATATATATATATATATATATATATATATGAGCGTCATTCAATAAATAAGATGATTTTTTCGGTATAAGGACTTCTAATACAGATAGTAGTTTACTCTTTTTTAATTTTTTTTCTTTTACTTCATTTTCAAAGGGATTTATTGTTTTGCAGATTGAAAAAACAGCTTTGAGAGTTTTGGAAGTTTACAAAGATGGCCGAGCAAGAAGCATGCGCCAGGATTGAACAGATGTCAGTTATCAAGTTTTAAGTTGCTGAAGGGTGCAAGTCAGTTGAATTTCATAGGAGAATGTCAACTGTGTATGGTGCCATATGTTTCAGCCGAAAAATGTCTACAAGTGGGCTAAATTGTTTAAAAACGTTTGAAAGTGTCGATGAAGTCAAAAGTTCTGTGGGCTATATATATATATATATATATATATATATATATATCACGAAAATTAACGAAGATTAACAAAATGGTTATAAACAACCCACAATTTGAAATTATTTGTTTGAACATTAGTTTTGATCAATACTCGTATTTAAGTAGATATTCTGTTTATAATAACACAGTATTATATATTTATTTCCACCGGCCTGATTATTTACGATAATCATCACGTTACGGAAATTCACGAAGATTAACGAAGCTGGTTATAAACAACTGACAATTCGAAATGATTTGTTTGAACATTATTTTTGATCAATACTCGTATTTAAGTAGATATTCTGTTTATAATCAAATAGTATTATATATTTATTTCTACCGGCCTGATTATTTACGATAATCATCACGTTACGGAAATTCACGAAGATTAACGAAGCTGGTTATAAACAACTGACAATTCGAAATGATTTGTTTGAACATTAGTTTTGATCGATACTCGTATTTAAGTAGATATTCTGTTTATAAGCAAACAGTATATATATTTATTTCTACCGGCCTGATTATTTGCGATACATTTTTGTTACGAAAATATGTGCCAATCCTGACGAATGACACACATTTTCCTAACAAAATTTTAATAAAAAAATAATCTTAAATATAATTTCAAATATATATATATGGATAGCCTTATTAGTTCCCATAATTGGAGTATTCTGGTGAACTTGCACAATGCTGAATCTAGGTCCGGAATTCTAAACGAATGCAGATCCACCCAGGTGATTTATGAAACCCGCATTTCTCCATCTAACAAAAAAAAAAAAAAAAAACGACTTCCGGACCTATATTGGTATGTCCGCCGGTCCTTTTAAACAAAGACTGTATAACCACAGGTACTCTTTTTCAAACCCCGGTCAGAGGTACCAGACAGCCCTTTCGCGGGCATTCTGGAAAATGAAAGTGGAAGGGCTGGATCCTGAATTTAGCTGGAAACTGATAGGTTCAGCCCGTATTCCGAGGAATTTTCGTGATAGGTGCTGTCTATGTTTACTGGAAAAAATTTCAATATTAAAATACCCCCACCAACACCGGCTACTGAATCTTAGGAGGGAATTCATCAGTAAGTGCCGCCACAAGGCAAATGTTTTGAATACTTAAATTTAGAATTTAAATCCCCGTTGACTAGATGTTACAATATAAATTAAAAGGATTCAATTTAAGTTTTAATCTTAATTTTACCCTAACGTTAACCTTAAAAGGAATTTAATCCCCCTACCTTCCTATCCCAACCTCCTTTAATTGCCTATCTTTAGAAAATATGGATTCTTTTACTAAACCCCTTTTTCTTGGTTAACACATATATGTATATGTATATTTTTTTCTCTAATATTTTTTCTCTAATAATTTTTTTCTCTAATAATTTTTAAACTGATAATTTCCTGTAATTGGCATTTAGCTCACTTCTACCTAAAAGATTTAATTAAATAAACTTACATAAAAAATTTTAAAATCTTATATTGAAACCCATTCCTTCCCGCCTAAATACACCTCTTCAAACAGCCCAAAATCTTAATCTTAAAAAAGTAATTTAACTTCCTTAGTTGTCTATCTTTATAAAATATGAACTCCTTTACCAAATCCCTATATATATATATATATATATATATATCTTTAAATTCATGACTTCCTGTAATGGAGAAACTTAAATAAAAAAAATTTAAGATATTACATTTAAATCTATTCCTCCCCTTCCTAAATATACCGTTTCCACACCCTGTAACCCCGCCACTAACAGCTCTGTCCTGTTGTATTTTGTGACCGTTGTTAACCTAAAACCCCTCCACACTCTACCCCAGAGCCTTCGCCATTTGGAACAAAACAATGTTGCTGACGTGACGTAGAGTCTCTATTAGAGATCCTATGTCGAAATGTACATCTGACACCTTTGAATTTTGAAAATTTTCTCTAATTTATATTGGCTCTGTATTCTTAATACATTGAGCTCTCTGCTTGCATCACTTTTTAATGTTAAAACTTTTTTAATATTAATTAGGATCAGGTTCTTGGAATTTACCTTCCTACTCTTCCACTTCGGATATATATATATATAAATAATTTCAAAGACACACACACACACACACACACACACACACACACACACACACACACATATATATATATATAAAGAATTTCAAACACACACACACACACATATATATATAAATAATTTCAAACACATACACACACACACATATATATATATATATAAATAATTTCAAACACACACACACACATATATATATATATAAATAATTTCACACACACACACACACACACACACACACACACACACACATATATATATATATATTTATAAATAATTTCAAAATATGCCACAGTTGTCCTCTTCCTATATGGCCTTCAGTCAGTTGAGTGCCATACGTGATACACGCTTTGGGCGATCATGTCTCGAAAGAGACATGACTGACTGAGCAGAAGATTATCCCGCAGTAGTTTTTCAATGCTATCTGCGGTAGACTGGTTGATAGCCAAGGCTATAGAACCCAATCTGTCCTGTTATTTAACCCATAACTGGAGGGACGAGATGGATTAATACCTTTCCCATGGGTATTTGTGCGCAAGTGAATGCAATGAATTCAACTGGAATTCGAGCACAGCTCCCCGCTTTGTTGCACCACAAATGTTCTTACAATATACTTATTCATTATAACCCTCTACTATGAGTGCCTCTTAGTTCTTGTATTGGGTGGACTATCTATGTCTATAAAAGTGACGAGGGTGGATGTTGTGTAAGTATTTGTTTGTTTGATTGATTCGACCTAGCGTCTGCATTTTGCGGTCTAGCTCGACGGGAGTTGCGCTCAGGTGTAAATCAAATTTTCAGAACGCTAACGACACCATGATATTTTTCAGAAAGCCAAAATTAGGTGTTGAAAAATATATATTATCACCCCACAAATCAGGGATCTGTTTATGTATTGATTATAATATAGAATCGATCACCCCACTTTATATTATTTATATCTATTTATGTTGCCCCTCCATCTCCTACCCTAATCCAATAGAGGCATTCTGCATTGTTATCTAAAACAATAAAAGTGACAAGGGTGGACGTTGTGTAAGTATTTGCTGTGTAAATTCATCACGGGTTTTTTTTATTCTTATTATTCCTTAAACTACCCGAGTGAAACTGGGCGACAATGCTAGTCTATATCTATAATAGTGACGAGGGTGGACGTTGTGTAATTATTTGCTATGTAAATTCATCATAAGTTTTTTATTCTTATTATTCCTTAAACTACCCGAGTGAAACCGGGCTAAACTGCTAGTCTATCTATAAAAGTGAGGAGGGTGAATCTTGAGTAAGTATTTGCTATGTAAATTCATCAAATGTTTTTATTCTTATTATTCCTTAAACTACCCGAATGAAACCGGGCTAAACTGCTAGTATTAAAATAAATAAATCGTGAGAAGAATACAGTGGGGGTGGGGGTAAGAATAAATTAAATTGAGCAGCAGGTGTCGTTGAAATTCCTCTACGTTTAGTAGTTTCTCTTCGCCAACAAATTCAAGAATCTGACTGTTTTTTGGTTTTGTTTTAATAAACAACCCAGAGAAAGTTTTAAGAGCATCAACCATGACTACATCTTCAAAAGATTTTAAACAAAGAGAACATGTTTAAAAAAAAAAAAAAGACATCAAAGAGCATTTATGAACTTGGGGCCGGCAAGTAATACAAACAACTGCTGTTTTATATTCCATAGAACTGTAACCCCTTCCCCCTTCTCGCAGCTGAAACGGATTCAGCGCTGGCTACGAGCAAACGACACACAGTGACTCAGTTTCTGTATTTCATGGGCGAAATACAGAAGGGAATTCTTAATTCAATACAACAACCGATCCTTTTGAACTGAAATAGTCGCTTCTCCGTATATTCATGTGATCAAACAAATGCGTTATCATTATTATTATTATATTTTTTTTTTTACTCTGTGACTCATCAGTATAATCAAATGAAATGTCTGCCTGTCTGTTAGAGATTCACATTTTTCAGGATTGATTTTAGTTAATCTCGGTAACGGGATAAGATATAAACCAGAAAATGTCGGTCTATATTATGTTGACATTGATCAAACTTGAAGCCCATGAAAAACCAAAACTAATGTCAAAGATGATATTTCTCAAGAAAGTTTGATGCATCTGTAATATGTGACCTACACGCCATTGTGATCTACAGCTTAAATCTAGACAGGCTTACGATCTACATTCAAAATTTATTTATAAATGTACAATTTTGATTAGAAGAGTGACTTACGAATGAAACTATCTAGTTTTAAACAAAAGCAGACGATAATCTTCAGAGAAGGCGGCTTTAATTAACATCTGAACTTGTCATATGACCTTCAAGTAATCTGACCTCTGCATGTTTCTTTGAATGTTTCCGAAATGTGAATGCCATCGTTTTTTGTTTTTTTTTTTACTTTTACTAGTAATTATGGTCATCAGCCAAAAGGGCAGCCGAAAATGCCAATTACAGGTGAGGGACTCTAAAATTAAGCAAGCATAGAAATTTAAATACCTAGGAAGTGTTCTAACAAATGACGGAAAGTGCGACAATGAGATCCGAAGACGAATTGGCATGGCGAAAGAAGCATTCCAGAAGTTGAGTAAAGTATTAAGAAACAGGACAATTTCACTAGAAACAAAGACGAGAGTACTGGATTGCTATATGATGTCGGTTCTTCAATATGGCAGTGAAAGTTGGATAATATCTTCGAAGATGAAGGAAAAACTTGAAGCAGCTGAAATGTGGTTCTACAGAAGGATGCTGCGGATAATATGAAAGCAAGCATGTGAGCAATGACGAGGTTTTGGAAAGGATGCAAACGAAAAAGAAATTAATACTGAGCATCAGGAAGAAACAACTAAAGTTCCTGGGACATGCAATGAGGGAGAAGGGCTTGGAGAACCTGTTACGAACAGGACAGATAGAGGAAAAAAGATACAGAGGAAAGCAGCGGATAACATATTTGAAGGACCTGATCAGGTGGATGACAGAACGGGGGTTACATGGTGCAACAGGAGAAAGCGTGCTAAGAGCCACCAGGGGCAGGGAGACGCGGAAAGTCATGATCGCCTACGTCCTGAAAGGACAAGGCACATAAAAGAAGAAGAATTATGGTGAGCAGGAGGCAATCTTCAAAGAAGGCGTCTTTAATGGAAATCTGAAATTCTCACACATACTCACATATATATATATATATATATATATATATATATATATATAGAGAGAGAGAGAGAGAGAGAGAGAGAAAGAGAGAGAGAGTTGGAACTGCACCTCAGTATTAAGCTTGCGTTTTGGAATCTTTAGTTATCATTGTAGATCACAAGTTGCAACAGAAACATTCATGCAGATCAAATACTATACCAGCACCGTTAAATATTACTACGTAAAAAAATATAGCATTAAACTAAAAAGCAATACTTGGCAGTCAGACTGACGTGGAACACTCGTGTATTTGTTTTCTGTTTAATATATATGTTTCACTAATTCCTGAGTTCGAGTTTTCTTCCGGACCTATTCTGGGTCCACAACATTTAGCTATTTTGAATAATATATATATATACCTTTCCAGGACATATCAGGTGATTACAAACACAAATGATGCCGAACGATCAGTTCGCCCAAAATCAGCAGTTGTCCCAGAAAACACAAGAATCCATAAACTTGTTTTAGTCAATCATAGATTTCAGTTGTGTAAGATAGCAGGAGATGAACATATCAGAAGGCAGTGCATTCACCATTTTGCATGAACATTTGTCAATGAAAAAGCTGTGTTCAAAGTGGATGCCGCGTTTGCTCAGTCGATCAAAAACAAGGCCCCAACAATTCAGATCATTGTTTGTAACTTGTTTCAACGCAACAAGGAGATTTTGTGTAAAAAATGTGACAACAGATGAAAAATGGATCCACTACTTCACTCTGGAGTCAAATTGGTAGTCAGCCGAGTGGACAGCAGCAGGTGTTAGCCAATCAAAATCAAAGACACAAACATCAGCAGGCAAGGTTTTGGCCGTCATATTTTGGGATGTGCAAGGTATTCTGTTCAATTACCTTGAGAAACAAAGAGCCATCAATAGCAAATACTATATAGCATTAATGGTGGGTTTGAAGAAAAAATCGTCCAAAAACAGCCACAAATAAAGAAAAAAAGTGATCTTTCTCTAAGACAGCACATTGTGCCATAAGTCGATCGCAACGATGGCAAAACTACACAAAATGCACTTTGAATAAGGCAATAAAAATCAAATAAATCAAATATCTCCAAAATAAAACAAAATGAAAAACAAAAAACAAAAAGAAATTCAACCCATCAAAAATAAGACCACTCCTACGGAAATGAAACCATTTAATCGATATAAACAAGAAAACCCGGGACCTTACAACAAAACTGTCCTGACGAGTGAGAACATCATAACGATGTCCTAACGAAACTTCGAAGGCAGCATGAACCTTCTTAGTTAAAGTGACAAACTGTATGCCTTTATATATAGAGTGGAACATGTTGTATGAGACCACCCCTACTGCCATCAAAAACTGGTCGCATATGGTAGGTGGTCGCTCACTAAAGGCTCATAGTCATGACCTATTTACGCCAGGAACGTATATTTCACTCACCAGAATGTACATATTAGAATTTTACCATGTAATCTGGTAATAAATAAATGAGAACATCAGAAAATGGCCTAACTTTAAAGAAATTTATTCAGCATAATTCATTTAAAAATTTTAAAAAACCTATTTACAACGGTAAAAAAGAGACCAAAATATTTATTCACAAAAATATTTATTAAGTTGAATTTAAAAAAAGTACACAGTTTCAGTTTTTTTCATAGAAGTGAGTGATAGCAAAAGAGAATCTGCGATAATATATGGAAAAAAAACAAAAACAAAACATACAAAAAATTGATAGCGATCATGGATGGGGGTAGAGAAAGAGATAGATAGATATAGATATAACCAGATAGAAATAGAGTAGATAGATACACAACAAAATAAAGGAACGAAAGAGAGACATTTGAGAAAGGACCATAATTGTTATTTTCCCAATCCCTGACTGTATCCAAGTCAGTATAGAGATCAACATGTCAACATGTCAAATGCAATACATGTACAAAACAGGCGATGTTTGACCATGAGGTGAACTCAGACAATGTACATTTCAACAAGAAATAACAGTTTGATACAACACTACAATAACAAAACAATGAGGAAGTCTTCCTTGGCTTAGATCAAAGCAAAATTAAATAGATTACTCATTTAGTTTATCCTAATTTAGAAGTTCGCAATGTACGACCAAAATGGATTTTTTTTAAAGCGCTTGCTAGATCATTGATTTTTACTCGTTGATATTTATCGCTGGTCGCGTTCTGAAGGGAGTCGCTCACTAAAGGTCAATTAAAAAAATCGTCCGTACATTGAAAAGCGGTCGGTAACAACAAGTGGTCGATGACGAAGAGGGTTGCATACGGCAGGTTCCACTATATATATATATATATATATATATATATATGGCGATAAAAACAAAAGGAATTTTATTACTGCATGCCATGCCAAATATTAAAGATAAAAAATACCAGTTAACCGGTTTCATTTCTCAATTTTCACAACTGTAACCGGGAAAATACATACATATTTTATGGGTAACATGAACAAAGGAAGGGGTAAATTCTTTTGTTTTAAAGTTATTTCACCTAAAATGCTAGAGACTCAACAAAGCAAGTCCAGTATATATATATATATATATAGAGAGAGAGAGAGAGAACGAGAATGAGAACGACAGTGAAATGAATTAAGAAAACGAAAGAAAAAACAAAACAGCCAAGAAAGAAATCTATTTTTATAAAAGGCAATCTGTGAGTCGGTGTGTGACTGTTCCCTATGTACGCCTACATTTTTTAATCTACGCCATTCAAATTTTCTAGGGACACATATCTGCAGGGAAGCCAGGTCGACACATACTTCTGGAGTTTAAAAGTTCTGCAATTTTCCCTTTTGCACTTTTTGGTCAAAGGACACGATTGTTTACATTAGCTCTAAGATGATTACTAAATTACGTCACAGAAATCAAATCACACGTGTCAAACGCGGCTAAAATATTTTTTATTAAAAAAAATAAAAATAAAATAAAAAATAAGTCTTTATATTTAATTTTTATTCCGACGTTTTAAAAATTCATTTAGTCAACAAAAAAATGTGAATATTTTTCCCCGTAATTTTGAAACAAAAGAAATATTTTAAAAAAATATGTAAAATAAAAATGGGCATCTTCTACTACTAAAATGTTCTGAGTTGCACGGGCAACGCCGGGCTATCATGCTAGTGTATATTAAACGTAACGAAGAAAGAATTGGGACCATAAAAAAGGCTGAAAAATATAACCACTTTATAACTACAGAGAAATAGAAGAACATGATTAATACAAATTGGCTACAAAAATAAAATATATATATATATAGTCATTCGCAGACAGATCTGTTTCACAGCTCATCAGTACGGTTAGACTCCGATTGCTTTTAACCCAGGATTGAAACCCGACCGAATTAGCGTCAGTCTGCGATTCTACCTCTGAGCTATGGGCGTTCGGCAGACTTTTTAGCGTGTATATTGTCATTATACCCGCCCGATAGCCAGAGTTCTCTAATCCATTACTGAATGAGCGATGCGTACATGTCAGAGTAGCTACTGTTTTTCAAAGTCTACCATTACTCCAGTGCTCAATCAGGGTGTGAGAGCGTAAATAGTCTATATATATATATATATATATATATATACCAATACCCCATCCTTGAATTAAAAGCCCTGGGTTTTATTTAGAAAAAACAATTCCGCGTAATAAATGGGACGGTCACACTACATATAAAAGATTAGAAAGTGAAAAATATTGCTTTCGTAGATTTAAAAAAAAATTCTCATCAAATGAAAATCCCAGAAAAAAATTACAATAACAACAATAATAATAATGATGGTAATAATATTGAAATTTAGAAAAAAAAAAAAAAAAAGGAACAAGTAAGATTTCTTTGGTGGCTGTATTTTCAATTATAAATTCAGCATCAATGACGAAATGAATAAACAAATAAAATGACTTGTTCTGAATGATTCACACGCTAATCTTTGACAAGAAGATTATCGGAAAATCTCCATCCTTTTTATCTTTCCCCTCCCTCCTCCTAAACTTTAAACTTTGACAACCATTCCCACACCTCTGTTCTTCATTTACTAATCTATGTGTAGTATGGCACAAGGCCTCAAATTGCTTACTGACATTCTGTTTTTAATCTATCATTCCAACAAAATTTTGATCTTGTTCAGTGCATTTTAAAATCGGTAAAAAAATGAAAATCTTTGCTTTTAATGCAATTTGATTGTAAACCCGTTGTCATCTATAGCAACAATTTTTTTTTTGTATTATTGAAACGTAAATTATCAACGTTCTCATCAACTGGAACTCGTAAATTTTGACTTTGAGCCAGAATAAAAAGATAAATTCCTCTGTGACCTGTCGTTATTTAGTGGCTATTTAACTCTGAACTTTTCTTGAATGCTAGTTAATTTCGGTCAATCAGTCAGCTGAGTGCCATACGTGATACACGCTTTGGGCGATCATCTCTCGAAAGAGACATGACTGACTGGGCAGGATATTATCCCGCAGTAGGTTGCCGTTGCTTTCTGCGGTAGACTGGTTGCTATCCAGTTTGTTCTATTATTTAACCCATAACTGGAGGGAAGAGACGGATTAATATCTTTTCCAAGCCTATTTGTATTTAACTGGAATTCGAACTCGACACCCCAATTCGTCATTCGGAGCCAATATTCATTGCACCACAACGCACAACGTACATCCGTCTCGGTCAATAGGACATGAACTTATACTTACTTAGCTTGTTGTCTGTCACCTTCCTTATCTACGTATTTTTCATTCTTTGTCTTCATTTGTTAACTTCTTTCAATATATTAGTTTTCTTTTCTTTCTTTCTTTCTTTCTTTCGTTCTTTCTTGTTGTTTTCTTTCCTTTTCTTTCTTTCTTTCTTTCTTTCTTTATTTCTTATTTTATTTATTTTCCTTTTCTGTCTTTCTTTCTTTCTTTCTTTCTTTCTTGTTGTTTTCTTTCTTTCTTTCTTTCCTTTTCTTTCTATTTCTTTCTTTGTTTCTTCTTGTTTTTCTTTTTCTTTCTATTTCTTTCTTTCTTTCTTGTTTTCTTTGCTTTTCTTTCTTTCTTTCTTGTTGTTGTCTTTCCTTTTCTTTCTTGTTGTTTTCTTTCCTTTTCTTTCTTTCTTTTATCCTTTTTTTCTTTCTTTATTTCTTGGCTCTTTCTTTTTATTTCTTTCTTTTTCTTTCTTTCTTTCCTTCTTGTTGTTTTCTTTTCTCTTTCTTTTTTCTTTCTTTTCTTTTTTCTTTCTTTCTTTCTTGTTGTTTTCTTTCGTTTTCTTTCTATTTCTTTCTTTCTTTCTTTTTGTTTTCTTTCCTTTTCTTTCTATTGCGTTCTTTCTTTCTTTCTTTCTTACTTTTTTTTCTAGTTCTTTCTTTCTTTTTTTTCTTTCTGTTTACGGTATCCACTCTTTCTCAGTGTTCTCTGTTTTACATTTCTTCCTTATTTTTTAATTTGTTTTCTTTCTTCCTCGTTTACTCACTTGATTTTTATTTTTTCACCCTTTTTGAAATTTCATTCAGGCTTTTCTATTTTCCGTCCTTTCATTATTTTCTTTCTTTGCTTGTTTGTTTGTTCGTTTGTTTGTTTGTTTGTTTGTTTCTTTCTTTCTTTCTTTTTATCATTTATCATTTCTTTTCACTTTTCTTCTATATTTTTTGCAAAATTTTAAAAGTTCTTTCTTCCCATTTTTCATTATTTTCGTATTTTTTATTTTTATAATTTTCCCCATTTTCATATATTTTCTTTTATTCTTTCTTTTTTTCTCTCATTTTTTCTTCTTTTATTATTTCTTTCTTCTCGTCCTTTCTTATTTATTTTCTCCTTTCTCTTTGCCTGCACGTTTTTATGCTTTCTTTATTCATTTTGTCCTCATTTTCCTCACAATTTTCGAACTTTTTCTTTCTTTCCTTCCTTCCCGGTTTACAAGAGTATTAGAAAGTTGACATCGTTAAATTATACACTATCATTTAAAAAAAAGGTTAATGTCGGTCTAATATACAAGAATGTCAAAAGGAAGACATGACTATATACACCATAACTGGGGTCGGCGAGCTTTTGCTAATTATGTGCCGATTTCGGATTTTAAAATTATTCATTGTGTCAACTGCGTACATATTTTCATACAAGTCAAGGTTAATATACCAGTTCTATAATATATTTCATATAGCAATATATACAATAATATGTAAACTATATTAATAGAAATAAAATATTTTCTAAATTTTTTTATTATTATTAATGGGAGGTTTGACCTTGCATAGTCTTATCTAATTGCTCAATATCGACAGCATACTTTGTTACTTTGAGTTTTGCACAATTTTCTAAATGTTGTTTCGGGTATTTGGGGTCTTTTCTTACAGTGTGTGTTTGATGTTGTTTTGCTGTTAACTACATATATTTTCTAAGATTATCGTCATATTTTGGTCGATTTTGATGTGATTATCGATATTTGCAAGAATATGGTTGATAAAATGCCCATATATATATATATATATATATATATATATTCTTTCCTTTCCATTTTGTTTAGCCCACTTCCCTGTCAAACACAACTTCCTCTTTTTTCCTTTACTTCCCTCCCTCTTTTTTAGAGCTAGACAAAGCCAAATTTTTAAATGTTTCACTTACAACTCAATCTAAAAGTAATGTTGTCCAAAATCTAAAAATAGACATTGATTGTTATTATTCCCAACCATCTTGTTTTTTTCTGTGACGTAAATGTTTTAACTTCCGCCGGTAATATCTTATTTTGTTTTGAATTTTGAAAGTTGCCGATGATATGGGAAATCTCTCTTAGGGATTTCGTGTAGAAATAATTATGCAACACTTTTGAATTTCGAAATTGTTATTTTATATATATATATATATATATTAGTAAATATTTTCACATAGCTTACTGATGTTGCCTTCAGCATCCAAATTTGAAAGTTTCGTAGGCGATATTTCTAGAAAGAGACATGATTGCCCAAGCGTGTATACAGTATAAAATCACTAAGAAAGTATTTTTAACTATCTTTAACAAACACTCGATCCTAATTAATATTAATATTTTAATATTAAAAAGTGATACAGATGGAGGGCTCAATGTAATTAATATTTAAATTACAGGGCCAATTATAAAATAAAATGAATTAAAATAAAATAAATTTCTCTATCCAACCAGTCCGTCCTACCAATTTTCTTATTTACTTAATCTAATACTTCACTTTCACCTTTGGGATAATATAAACATACTTAGTCAAACACATCTACTAAGATACACACACGAACGTATATATATATATATATATATATATATATATATAGAGAGAGAGAGAGAGAGAGAGAGAGAGTCATCGGCAGAGAGATCTGTTTCGCTGTATCACAGCTCATCAATACGCTTAGACTCCGATTGCTTTTAACCCAGGATTGGAGTATATATATATATATATATATATATATATATATATATATAATTTGTGTTTATGCCTTAGTATATATGTGTTTGACTATATATATATATATATATATAGTCAAACATATATATACTATATATATATATATATATATATATATATATATATATATCGTTAATCCAGAAGGAAAAGCAGGAAGGAAGGTAAATCCCAAATACCCAATCCTAATTAATATTAATATTTTAATATTAAAAGTGATCCAGGTGGAGGACTCAATGTCATTCATATTTAAATTATAGAGACAATTATAAAATAAAAAAAATTTCGAAGTTCAAAAGTGTTGTATGATCATTTCTACATGAAATCCCTAAGAGAGATTTCACATATCATATTTACCCTCCCTCTTTTTTAGAGCTAGACAAAGCCAAATTTTTAAATGTTTCACTTACAACTCAATCTAAAAGTAATGTTGTCCAAAATCTAAAAATAGACATTGATTGCTATTAATCCCAACCATCTTGTTTTTTTCTGTGACGTAAATGTTTTAACTTCCGCTGGTAATATCTTATTTTGTTTTGAATTTTGAAAGTTGCCGATGATTTGTGAAATCTCTTAGGGATTTCATGTAGAAATAATCATACAACACTTTTGAACTTCGAAATATATATATATATATATATATATATATATATATATATATATATATATATATATATATATATATATATATATAATTATCATAACTCTGGTCATTGTATCCTTAGGTTTCTTCAGCTTTTTTCTTCAACTGTTCAATAGTCTAGAGCAGAGGTCAGCAACATTTTACTATGTACTGACTTAGGTTTCAAAAATCATTCAGTGTGCCAACAGCATAGTTTTTTTTTTATATACAAATGAAGATCAATATACCTGTTCTATTTTATAATTTATATAGTAATATATACAATAGTGTGTAAACTACATTAATAGAAACAAACTGTTTTAAAAGTTTTCAGTATTAATAGGAACCTTGTTTTGCATGGTCTTAGCCAATTGCTCAATATCGGCAACATATTTTGTTACTTTGAGTTTTACTCAATTTTTTAAGTGTTTAGGTGTTAGGCAATTTCTTTGTGGATTTGACACTGCTTTCATGTGAGAGAAAATTCGATTACAGGAATAAGTTGAATCAAAAGCCGAAAGAAGAACAAAAGCAATTTTTTCAAACAGATGAAAGATCTCGGAAGAATGTTTAACAATTGAGAATATCAGCAAACTTTTCTAAATTTTTATCTTACAGAGACTTCCTTAGTTCAACAAATCATGTCATTGGAAATTTGCTTGGCTTGCCATGCGTGGCACGCGTGACGTAAGTTGCCGACCAGTGCATTAGAATATCAAAGGCAGACAGATATTTGGATTACAATAAAAAGGTAGACACCAGTCCAGTATACTTCTCCTTCATGTAGTGCATCTCTTCAGGATATAGGCGAACACAACTCTTCACAACTCCTGCTCATTAAGTAAGTGACTCGCTTCATTCCTTTATCTCTTTTGCCCTCAATAGGCCCTGCAAGAGTTATGTTTTCCAAGCCCTCATATATAGATATATATATATATATATATATATATATATATATATATATATATAATTAGAGGTAGTTCAGTCGTTTAAGCAAATGTAACCGAATAGAACAATCTAGTAAGTAGACGTAATGGACGATCATATGTAGTATCATGAGACGTAGGCGTAGTCAATATTCGAAGATCTCTAGTGGTACTTCTCTGGATCTCGGGTGGTAGATCTCTAGTGGTAGACCAATAGACCTCTCATGGTAGATCTCTGGACGTCCTCGCTTTAGTCTACATCTATAACTGATGCCAGCCAATCACACCCCAGTGATTGAGGAGGGAACAAAGGTATATACATATTCATTACCTATTCATTACAACAGAAACTTTTTTGATTTTGAGTATAAGTGTTCTTGCTGCTGTCATTTTCTTTAAGACTTTTTCGTTACTTACTAGCTCCGTCCATGGAATTCTCAGTATCCTTCTGTAGAACCACATTTTTGCTTCCTCTAGTTTTTTCCTCCTGGGAAAGATTATCCATAATTAACTAACATATAAGAAGGTGGATATCACATAGCAATCCAGTACTATTTTCTTTGTTTCTAATGATTTTTCTCGTTTCTCAGTAACACGCTTTGTTTTTCGATGTCTTCGTTCGCTAGTCCAATGTGTGTTCGGATCTCGGTGTCACATTGTCAAACGCTTCACATATATTAAAAAATTGTTAATGTTGTGGGATTTTCCCCTTTCTATATGATAATGGACTCTACTGATTATACATATACTCCTGCGATAGAGAGAACAGCAATTGAGAGTTGAAAGTTATAGAGAGATCCGTTAGTGTTATCGGAGAATACCGGAACGTAAGTTACCGAGAGATACCGAAGTTACCCAGAGATTACCGCGTCAGAAGTCAGAATAGCTCTGAGCTCCACTCAGCTAGAATAATATATACGGATATACTATTACCAAAGATTTCACTTCAAGACTTGTAGATATTTATTTCTTACTAATAGTATTCCCGGATTTACTAACCAGCATTCAAGTTTGTATATTACATTCAATAAAACCTACTTTTCTATCTCAGTATCTGTTTTGTTGTTCATTATTTTGTGCGGTTCCTCACCCGGAATCCACAGCAGTTAAACTGCTTGCTGTTGTATTTATTTTTGAGATGAGTAATTTTCAATAATCTTGGAATCATTTCTAACTTTTGTTCTCATCTTGGTTGATAGAGATGTTATAATAGACACAACGTTTCGACCAAGTACTATCTGGTCATCATGAGGTGTCCATAGATTTGCTGATGTGGAATATCTCGTTGATTATTGCGAAATATTCTGTGAAATCAATTATTGTTCTTTTCTGTTGGAATTTGGTACTCTCACTACCAAGTCCAAGGACCGAACTCATGACTACTAGATGATACTAACAAATGTATAACTAACTACTATATCCACTACGCCACTGTCCATTTAGTGATGTATTTTTGGAGCCTTTTATATTCAGTGTGGTTTTGACAACTGGATTATGTTAGTGGGTTCGTGCCACTTGTCATAATTTCTCTTTATTTCTGAGATGAGTAATTTTCTTGATGTTGAAACACACGGGAAGGCAAAAAGGAGAAAGTTGGTCGGATTTATATCTTATGTCTGCTAGTATCGACTCGGTAGGCAGCCTCTCTTCTTTTGAGGGCAACTCCACGTGGTGTAATGGTTTGAGTAGTGAGTTCGACTCTCAGTGGGTGCCCCATACTTTCAACTTTGTGTCATGTTTAAGCTGCGCTTACAAAATAACCTTTTCGTACCTTGAGGTGGTGCATTGATTAGCAAGCTTGTCTCGCTAGAATCATTGCAATTAAGTAAGGAGTTCAAATCTCACTGGGTTCTTAATACTTTCGGCCTTGAGTCATATCTGAGCTATGCTTCGAAAATCACCCTTCTTCTGAAGACCGAAGAGCCATCGAATAGAAGAGAATAGACGGTTTAACGAGCTTGAATAAAATGGCTGACGGAACAGGAATGAGTCGAGAGAGAGAGAGAGAGAGAGAGAGAGAGAGAGAGAGAGAGAGAGAGAGAGAGAGGTCAAACAATCATAAGAGCTGCAAAAGAACGGGACGTTGTGAAGAGCCATGAATTCCCACGGCCTGAAGAGACAGGGCATAACAGAAAGAAGAATTATCGTATAATCTTTTCTTTATCTTTTTCTTTCATGTATATATCTTCGTTCAGATTGTTTGATTTTCGCTTTGATTTTTACGGGATTTTACAAAAAAATCCTTTCCTTTTGTTTTTAATTTATGCTTAGTCACATTTTGTGTTCATTTTTTTTTTTTTTCATTTCTTAATCTTTATCTTTTAATACATTTTCTATCTTCTCGTTTTTCGGCCTTCCATTTTTCTTCCATTCATCGACTTTTATCTCGTGGCTTTAACCGCTGTTGCTTTTTTCGATCGCATTTTTTCCTGTAGCTGTTTTCTTTAAACCGCATTTGGTTCTTCCATATTTAAGGGAACGCTCGTAAGTTCTCTTTCTTTCTTCTTTGTTGTGTGCTTTTTTTCTTTTCTACATTGCCTACTCTTTATTCACTTTTACTCTGTTACTTTCTTCTGAATGCTTCCCTCTGTTATCTATCTATCTATCTATCTATCTATCTATCTATCTATCTATCTATCTAAGTCTGTTAATATCTATCTATCTATCTATCTATCTATCTATCTATCTATCTATCTATCTATCTATCTATCTAAGTCTGTTAATATCTATCTATCTATCTATCTATCTATCTATCTATCTATCTAAATCTGTTCATATAAATATATGTATGTATGTATGTGTGTACGTGTGTATATCTATCTATCTATCTATCTATCTATCTATCTATCTATCTATCTATCTATCTACCTCAGTTTGTTCAATATCTATCTATCTATCTATCTAAGTCTGTTAATATCTATCTATCTATCTATCTATCTATCTATCTATCTATCTATCTATCTATCTATCTAAGTCTGTTAATATCTATCTATCTATCTATCTATCTATCTATCTATCTATCTTATTCTATTCGTTCATTAATCTATCTATCTATCTATCTATCTATCTATCTATCTATCTATCTATCTATCTAAATCTGTTCATATAAATGTATGTATGTATGTGTGTACGTGTATCTATCTATCTATCTATCTATCTATCTATCTCAGTTTGTTCAATATCTATCTATCTATCTATCTATCTATCTATCTATCTATCGACCTAATTCTCTTCATATGTATGTATGTATGTATGTATGTATGTATGTATGTATGTATGTATGTATGTATCTATCTATCTATCTATCTATCTATCTATCTATATATATATATATATATATATATATATATATATATATATCCGAGAGAATACAGAACGAAGAATTCTTTCCACATCCAAAACATTAATTTAAAACAGTGCTCGATATATAATTTTCTATATAGAGCTGTGAATATTTATTATAAATTATATTTTAGAACATGTACATAACTTCTCTATATATAATCGCTAGGAAGGCGCGTCCGTTTCTGCATCGGAGTACCGATGCTTCGTCAGGCGATGTGGTACTGGGAATCCTTTTCATTTTCATTTATGTCGTTTTGTTAGGGGTATTGGCTGGGGCTTTTTGATATTGTGATATTTCGTTGACAGTTGGAATTTTTAGTGGAGAGTGTTAGTGTGTGTTGGTGGGTGTTCGCAAGATAATGTAGTCAGTCTGTGACCGTTGGAATTTAGTAGTTGGTGCGGATATTTTTTTTGTTTATTTTTATTTTTGCAGAGTCTTTACAATCGGTGTAAGTTTGCATGTTTAATCTTAATATTGGATTTAGGGAATGTGTTATTTGTCTTACATTTTTAATTTTTAATTTTTTATATCATTGTTTGGGAATCGCTTTCTCTATTCAATTTTTAATTTAGAATCTTTGATTTTTAATTGGATCATTTTTTGGAAATCATTTTCACTATTAAATTCGTAAGTTTTAATTTTCTATTCTCAAATAAATTTCTCTTCTCATATGTGGTCTATATATGATTCGATTTATTATGGTTATGGTTATGGTTGTTAACCTTACTGTAATTTTATTTATGGTTATAAATCTTACTCTAATTATGGTTATTGACCTTCCTAATTATCGTCTTTAAACTTACTTTATAATTAATATTGATCAACATCAATTGTGGTTATTAACCTTATTAAAAATTACGGACAAACTAAAAATCAGCGACAGGTTCCCCAAAATGACAACAAAGGAGGCATATGTGCTCCTAAAAGACCACAAGCCGGATTTTTACCGTAGATTACCAACAAGAATAATTAACCCTACAAAATCTGAAATCGTTAGGATTAGCAAAGTAATATTAGAAAGAACCAATCAGCAAATAAAAGAAAAAATTAAACTAACGCAGTGGAATGGTACAATGGACGTCATCAAATGATTTGAAAACCTTGGGGTAAAAATAATGCCACCTTCTTACAGTTCGACAAGGAGGAAATCAAAATAATCCTGAACTGTAGAAAATCAGTTCTCTTCCACGACAACCAACAGTGGACAAAAAATTCAACGGATAATTTTGATTTATCCATGGGAGCCCTGGATTCAGCAGAATCTTCAGATCTGGTGGGGCTATTCCTGCTGTACAACCTCACTGCGCATAAAGAAATAGATACGAATAATATAGGACTATATAGAGACGATGGACTTATGATAATTAATGAATCTACTGGAGGTAAGGTCGATAAAATCAGGAAACTAATTCATAAAGTCTTTAAATCCTTCGGTCTTAACGTAGTGTTTAACCCCAACATCAAGCGACTAGACTTCTTAGATATAACATTAGACTTAGTATCGAACACTTTCCAAACTTACATGAAGAACAATTCGAACCCAATATATATAAACCCCAACTCTAACCACCCACCATCCATTATCAAACACATCCCATCATCAATAGAACGCCGCATTAACACACACTCATCCAGTAAAGAAATATTCAATAAACACAAGGTAATTTACGATAAAATCCTAAACGATAGCGGATATCAATCATCAAAAATCAATTTTGTGGAAAACTTCAGAAGTTCAAAGAGCAAAAATAGGAACCGAAAAATCATCTGGTATAACCCTCCTTTTAATCAATCAATTAACTTCAAGCTGGGACATAAATTTCTTCAACAAATAGATAAACATTTCCCCCAAAAAAACCCTTTAAAGAAAATCTTCAATAAAAATACAATTAAACTAAGCTATAGCTGCTCCAATAATCTAGAAAAAATAATTAAAGTACATAACAACAAAATATTAAAACCACACAACAAAAATAACTCCAACACTAATACCAATCCGACCCATAATTACAACCCCTGTAACTGTAGAAACCCTAACCAATGCCCCATGAACAATTAAAACTTACAAATTTAATAGTGAAAATGATTTCCAAAAAATGATCCAATTAAAAATCAAAGATTCTAAATTAAAAATTGAATAGAGAAAGCGATTCCCAAACAATGATATAAAAAATCAAAAATTAAAAATGTAAGCCAAATAACACATTCCCTAAACCCAATATTAAGATTAAACATGCAAACTTACGCCGATTGTAAAGACTCTGCAAAAATAAAAATAAACAAAAAAAATATCCGCACCAACTACTAAATTCCAACGGTCACAGACTGACGACATTATCTTGCGAACACCCACCAACACATACTAACACTCTCCACAAAAAATTCCAACTGTCAACGAAATATCACAATATCAACCCCCCCAGCCAATACCCCTAACAAAACGACATAAACGAAGATGAAAAGGATTCCCAGTACCACATCGCCTGACGAAGCGTCAGTACTCCGATGCAGAAATGGACGCGCCTTCGTAGCGATTATATATATAGAAGTTATGTACATGTTCTAAAATATAATTTTTATATATATATATATATATATATATATATATAAATCTGTTCGTATAAATGTATGTATGTGTATATGTGTGTCATATATCTATCTATCTATCTAATTTTGTTCATATGTATGTAAGCTTGTATGTATGTGTGTCTATCTATCTATCTATCTATCTATCTATCTATCTATCTATATATATATATATATATATAAATATGTTCATATAGATGTATGTATGTATGTGTGTATGTGTGCATCTATCTATCTATCTATCTATCTATCTAATTCTGTTCATATGTATGTATGTATGTATGTCTGTATATATATATATATATATATATATATATATAAGTCTGTTCGTATGAATGTATGTATGGATGTATCTATATCAGTTTGTTCTATCTATCTATCTATCTATCTATCTATCTATCTATCTAAATCTGTTCATATGTATGTATATATGTGTGTGTGTGTTTGTATGTTTTTATCTATCTATCTATCTATCTATCTATCTATCTATCTATCTAATTCTGTTTAAATGTATGTATGTATGCATGTATGTATGTATGCATGTATGTATGTATGTATATCAGTTTTTTTCATGTCTATCACAGTCTTTTATCTATCTATCAGTTTGTTTTTATCTGTCTACACCCCTGTGAAAATTAATTGTAACGGAAGGCATAATATATTCCTAGGATCTTTCGCCCATTTCTTGAACACGTATTCGTTGTCACTTGGCGTTTTTTTCCTCCGAACTTATTTTCCTTTACCTTTTGTACTGATTGATCCAGTTTATTTATTCGTCTTGATGACACGACTGACAGTCGAATGGCTGACACCAACAATATCCGTGAACTCTCTGTAAGGCTTACCAGAGTGTTCGTCTAGCGCTACAATTTTCGTAGGCTTCTTTAGAGTAAAGTCCATCGCTGACACTGGCCGAATCGACAGTCGAGACAATAGTGTTGGGCGTGATAAAACTCTAGTGCAATCACGGATGACGCAATATATTTCAGGGCCAAAGAAATTTCATTATGCACCCCAAAAAAGTTTCATTCTATTGCACATCAGGTATTAGTGCACAGGTAAACCCGGACCAGCAGAACATCCTACTGTTACCAAAGAGCAGACTGGGATTCGTTCCGAGACTTCCTGTGTGACGTCCCTTGGAACAATGTTTTTAGTCTTCCCGTCGAAGACTGTGGATGCTTGGGTTAAGGCTGGCATCGATGCTTTCATCCCGGCCAGGAAATTTCAACTTAAATCCCATTCGTCTCCCTGGTTCCCGCCCGTTTGCTCGGCCGCCATTACGCACCGGATTCATTTCTTCCGGCTCTAACGAAGCCACGCGTCGGACCATAACAGGCGCCTTTTTGCCTCAGCTCGTAATAATTGTAAAAAGATACTCAACGAAGCTAAGATTTTGTTTGCTGCCAGAATGAAGCAACGCATAGCATCCTCTAAGTTCGGTGCCAAAACTACTGGCAACTCTGTAAAAGCGTGCTTAACAAAAGTAAAACCTCAATACTCCCCCCTAATCAATGAATTTGAGGTCCTCACCTCCTCAGCGGACAAGGCTGAATGTTTTCCTCGCAGATTCTCCCCCAATTCGATACTGGATGCGTCTGGAGTACCTACACACGACTTCCCACTTAGACCTGAGGCTTAACTGAATGACCACCACTTTACCTGCTCGCTGGTCTCTAATATAATCTCTAAACTTGACACCCACAAAGCGAGCGGAGGGGATGGAATCCCAATCATACTCTTGAAGAAATGTGCCCCTGAACTCTCCTCTGTCCTCTCTAATCTCTACAACTCCTGTCTCTCTGCTTCCTGCTTTCTTGCCTGTTGGAAGTCTTCCTCTGTAGTTCCTATATTTAAGAATACTGGAGAACCCTAGGACCCTGCTAATTACCGCTCTATCTCCTTCCGATCTTTGGCAAAGTGTTCGAAGCCATTATCAACACCGAGGTAGTTAAGCATTTCACAGCCCACAGACTCCTCTCGGACAAGCAGTATGGTTTCCGCTTCACCAGGTCTACTGCTGATATGCTAACTACCATCACTGAGTTTATATACCAGGCTCTCGACAAGAATGGCGAAGCTCGAACCGTTGCCTTGAATATTTCCAAAGCGTTCGACAAAGTCTGTCATGGTTGCCTTCTACACAAACGTCGGAGCTATGGTATAACTGGACATTTGTTTGACCTAATCAAGTTATTCTCACTAATCGCACATTGAAGGTAATATTAAACGGACACGACTCCCAAAATTACCATACGAACGCGGGTGTCCCTCAAGGTTCTATCCTCGGTCCTATTCTCTTTCTGATCTATATTAACGATCTCCCGATGCTATAAGATCCCAAGCAGGCATGTACGCCGATGACACCACAGTTTACTCTCGCCTCGATCAAACATCCAGTCTGGGCGATAAAGCGAACCTCGCTTCCGAGCTTGAGAAGTACCTCCAATCTGTGGTGGACTGGGGTAAGAAATAGCTCGTAAATTTCTAAAACAAAGCTGCTATCAATTAACCATCATAGACAATGGCACCTACCTCTCATTAGCATGGAACAGGCCTGCTTCCCTGAGGTTAAAACACTACGCCTCCTTGGCCTCACAATCTCAACGGACCTCAAGGGGAATGACTATATCGAATCCATTGTTAAATACTTTCACGGCTTCTGCTCCGATGAACTTAGTTCACTGGTGCCCCCTAGGTATGAATTTGCAAGAGATACTAGATTAGCAACTAGGTCCCAACCTTTTACAGTGAAACAGGTAAAATGCAACCGCAATTTCTACTCCAACAGCTTTTTTTCTCGCACTTCCCGCCTGTGGAATTCCCTTCCATATATTTGATACCCGACAGCTACAATCTCCAGGAATTTAAATTTAAGGTCAATAGACACCACTTATCACACTCACTCGCATCCATTCTCTCAAACACTCTTCCCATTTACCCAATCCCTATCCTCGGTATCCTCATCCGTCTACTACCCTCCTTCCGACATTTCCCATAACTAACCACTCTTTCTCATCACATTCCCCTATGTAACCCCCAATAGTGGCTGGGGAATGCCTTGCTTGTGGTGAAATTATAAAAATCAAAAATCTATCTATCTATCTATCTATCTATCTATCTATCTATCTATCTATGTAATTTAATTTTGTTGTATGTATGTATGTATGTATCTATCTATCTATCTATCTATCTATTTCGGTCTGCTCCTATCTATCTATTTATTTATCTATCTATTTCAGTCTGCTCGTATCTATCTATTTATTTATCTGTCTATTTCGGTCTGCTCGTATCTATCTATCTATCTATCTATCTATCTATCTATCTATCTATCTATCTATCTATCTATCTATCTAGTATTTCCTTCCCTGAAGCCAACAAAACTCTCAGACAATTTAGTAACCCGCCAGCAGAAGTCTTTCTACAGCTTCATACTTTCAACCTTTAATAAAATAAAGAATTTTCTCTGATAACCTATCGATGTTCAATGATGATGTTAGCTTCTCAAAGCGAAATAACCAATATTTTCTATCGACTGTGTTTAGATGAGTTTTATGAAGGAATCTCCGAAAGAAATGTTACCAATTTATTTCCATGGACAATACATCAGTTTTATAGAGCAAGAGAAACACGGACTGATATTGTTGGTTTTTAACTTTAAAAAGCAACAACTTTGTTTTCGCATATTAACAACCTTCGGTCATGCGTCTCTACCAGCGAAGGAAACAAGCCTGTTTGCAACGCCCGTAAAAACCTCACCAGCAGAGGCGACCCGCTATTTCATATAGATCGTTGAAACGCATTATACATCGGTTAATTGCGTCTATAACTCCTAACTTGTCTTCGAAAGTGTGCTTTACTATTGGGATTTAGCTTAAATGTGTTTTTCCTAATTCAAATAATGGAATAGATGTTCCAATCCTCCCCTGGAGGCACTAATTATATCATAGTACTCTGGATCTCTGAGCCAGTAGACTTTAATTTTAACTTTTGAAAAACATGGACGTGTACTTAATCGTGTAAAGGATAAATACAACCTTTATAATGAGAAAAAAGAATGTCAGGCTTACAAAATTATTAACTGTATTTACATTATTCGGACTATTGTCCTGATCTTTGTTGCCATTTGTACGACGTTTCAGCCTTTGTACGCTCCTATCTTCTTCATGTGCTAGGAATTTCGAACAGAACCCTTTATTACAATCACTGGGGTATATCATCCTCATCCCCTGCGTAGTAATAATTTCAAAAAATTCAGTTGTTCTTGTTCTTAAGAACACATGGCCCAGTGGATATAGACGTTGGTTAGTTCCTGTGACTTGACGCAAATTGTTCAAATCCAGGCTACAGTAGTCGTGAACAAGTAAGTTGCAGGATTAGAGGGAGATAAATTATGATTTCCAAAAAGGAGCATTACTATGAAATGAAATACCCCAGTGATGGCAACAAATAGTCCGAATAATTTAAATACTGTTTTTACTTGTTATAAGTTGGAACAAAAGCAAAGAAACTGATTTACCAAAACACAGAGCTAAATCACAAACAAATATTTAATTTACCAAAAACACAAAATAAAATATATACAAATATGGCATTCAAAACAGAAAATATAGAGTTTACAGGCGAAGTGTTATGAAGGAGAAGAAAAGGTGTGGAAGTCAAGTATCTCTGCCACGTGTCTTTATTTTTCTTTTCTTAAGCGATCGGTGAATGGTATAGCGATGGAGGCCGTGTATCAGGAGCGATATACGGACGTCGGTGGGCGCTGGAACCGGTCGCTGGATGTCAGTGATCACTGGGACAGGTCGTCAGACGGCGGTGGACACTGGAACAGGTCGTCGGACGTCAGTGGACACTGGAACCGGTATCGGGACGTGAGTGAAACGCCGCAGTAGGTAGCAGGTGGCTGTCGGACTCGATGGAAGCTGCAGGAATGAGCTGGGTCGACTTGATTGGGTGCGTCAAAGTCGATGCAAAGTAGATGCTCCAATAATTAATTTTAGGCCGTATTAATTACAATCAAAATGTATTCGATGTTTGATGACTGTATTTAGATTAATTTCGGTTTGTAATTAAAGGTCTTTTGTTATTGTTTCGTGGTGACAATTAAGTTTTGTGTTTTTTTGTTTGTTTGAAAAGTGGTCGTTGCTATTTTTAGCATACATTGGTCGTGACTGTTTTCTGCCGACAGGCATATCCAGGTTTGTTTACACAAAGTGGGAGTGGTGATCAGGCACACCGCGACAATATTATAATTTTTAGTTTGGTAAATGAAAATATTTAAAAATTTTATTGACTAGTTTAGTTCCAGAAGCTCCTCTTTTGGTCGGTAACTTTTCATAGAGATTCTTTTGGCTGGATATACTATTCCGCGAATCAAAGCCGGAGTTGATATGTCAGAAATTCCCTTTTTACAACTCACAACACTTTTCTAAAAATCTGTTTTTGTAGGGGCTATCACCTAATTAGCATATTTCTCGAATCATCGTGATTTTCCTCGAATATACTGGAATAATCTAGAATCTTCCAAACGTTCCATTTTTAATTTCTCTATTTTACAACTACTTCGTGAATGAAAACTTTTTTGCATTAACAAGTAGAACTCAGTAGTATTTCTTAATACAAATATAAACATTTTGTTGACTTTATTAATATTTTTGTAGATATAGATGCATCCTCGTAACACTGAAAATACAATCTCATCTCTGAAATATAGACAAATACCACAATTATTAATTACTTTTAAAGTTCTGTATTTACGTTTCTGTTATTGAAGTATACACACCATGTCCCAAAGAAAAATATGCATTTGTTAAATCGGGTAGTTAGGTCAGAAAGTGGTTTTAATGGACAAGGATGCATCCCAGAAGCGGAGTAGATTATAGAGAGATAGGAACATTTTGCTGGAAACCAATGAGAGCCTGCTGGATTATGTGATATCTGCCCTGCTGGATTATGTGATATCTGCCCTGCTGGATTATGTGATATCTGCCCTGCTGGATTATGTGATATGGCAGCGAATGATGAACAATCTCCTCAAAGATGAAGGAAAGATTTGAAGCAACTGAAATGTGGTTCTACAGAAGGATGCTGAGGATACCATGGACAGAACTTTTGAGCAACGACGAGGTTTGGGAGAGGATAGAAACGAAAAGTAAACTGATATTGACATCAAAAAAAGACAGCTGAAGTTTCTGGGACATGTAACGAAGAAGGAGTGCTTGGAGACTATGGAACTCATAGAATAGACAGAGGGAAAGAGAGACAGGTAAAACAACGAGTTACATACTTGATGGGCTTCAGCAAATGGATGGAAGAGCATGAATTAGGAGGGGTAACAAGAGAAAGATTGTTAAAAGCTACAAGGAATAGGAAGATGTGGAAGGCCATGATCGTCTACATCTCGAAGGGACACGGCAGCAGAAGAAAAAGATGTGTCTTGTGAAGATTTTCCTTGGCAGACGTGCATTATTATTTTTTTTTTTTGGTCCCAATGAATAAAAGAGAACATAGTATCGATTTCTCTTGGGACTCACATATTTCTTTATTAGGAATATCGACTTCTAGATTTTAAATTCACAATTTGAAATAGAGGTATATCTGTCCACATGACCGTATCTGACTACCGGGGACACCGGGCACGGGTCCGCGCCGATCCGTGCAATCAGAGTGAAAATCCTGGCAAGGAAAAATGTCTTCGTCAGAAATCAAACTAAACAAAGAAAAGAAAGAAAGAAAAACGAAGAAAACATCCGAATGAACGCAGTAAAAATCTGTTTGTTTATTTATTAATTTTGGGAGAAAAGACTGGTTATACTCAGAAAGTCCGAACCCGATTTCCTGCTTTAGTTCCCGTTCTGTGACTAATTTCCATTAGAATCGCCGAAAAAATCCGCAAAAATCATAGTTTCTGGAAACGGATGATACTGATGACGTCATCACATTGTCAACTAATAAATCCGGGCAATTTTCTCTGTGACCGGTGTTTTTTTGGCATCATCTACGGGCCCGTCTGTCCAGATATTGTTTATCGGAATAAGATGAAAAACGCCTGAAAAAGATTCCAAGAGTTGAACCATAGCAGAGCAGTCGATTTACGAGAAAAAATGGAATGCTCCACTATCTTAAAAGTTTGTTGTAAATACTAACATATAAGAAGGGGTAGTTTTCATATTGTGCCTGAATATTTTCATATGGTGATTAAGTACTATTGACTTAGTCAACATCAAGAAAGTCAACTTTTTTAAAATTAATATTTGCCATTACTTTAATTAGTTATGTTATTTAAGTTATGTAAATATTTGTGGAATATATTTCCATTAGTATCCCTTACTTATATATATATATATATATATATATATATATATGTTCTCACACCCAGATTGAGGAGCAGTATGGAGGAATGGTGGACTTAAAAAAAACAGCAGCTACTCACGCATCTACGCATCGTTCATTCAGAAATGAATTTGGACAATCTCGGCTACTGGCGCGTGTTTACATTGTATATAATACGCTAAAGTCTAACTCCCTCTACCGAGCACCCATTGCTCAGAGGTAGAATCACCGACTGATGTCAATTCGGTAGTTTTTCAATCCTGGCTAGACGCAATTTCTCCGTACTGATGAACTGCGACACAGCGAAACAGATCTCTCTGTGGATGACTATATATATATATATATATATATATATATATATATATATATTAAAAAAGGATTAATTCAAAGATGTTGAATGGCCATTTCGATATCAAGATCCCCACGGGGGATAACACATCACCTCAGCAACAGAAAAATCCTTTCAGAAACTGGAGAAAAATTAGTCTACTTTTCCTTTTTAAATAGATTGCAAAGAAATTAAAAATAAAATAAAATAAAAATAAAAATAAAAATAAAAAGGAAAAAAAAGAAAAAGAAAAAGAAAACGAAAAAGAAAAAGATAAAATAAAATCAAATAAATAAGAAAAGAAAAAATTGACATCGTCTGGGTTCTCAAAAAAAAGAAAGAGAATTGTAGTAGACTAATTTTTCTCCAGTTTCTGAAAGGTTTTTTCTGTTGCTGAGGTGATGTGTCGTCCCCCGTGGGGATCTTCATATCGAAATGGCCATTCAACATCTTTGAATTAATCCTTTTTTAATATATATTTGCTATGTAATATTTTATTACATGGAGCTCTCTTCCTGTATCATTTTTTAATATTAAAATAAAATTTTTAATATTAATTAGGATCGGGTTTTTGGAATTTACCTTCCTGCTTTTTTCCCTTGGATTGAAGTATCTGAATTAATATATATATATATATATATATATATATATATATATAGAGAGAGAGAGAGAGAGAGAGAGAGAGAGAGTTTGCCAAAAAATGTACCCAAGGTTCGGAAAAGGAAAAAAATTGTCTCTTGTAGTTTTTAAACTTTTACCTATGGGGTTTCTAAAGGATGTTGTTTATAGCAAAAAACTCACTACATTGGCAGCCGTTAAACAAGAACTTGAAAAAGCATGTGCACCAACACCACTAGACACTTTGGCCATCTTCGCCCAAACAGTAGTTCACCGTTGTCTGGAACCTAAAGGCGAAGATTCTGGAAATCTCTTGTGATTGCAGAGCTTAAAGATAACTTGTATTAAATTTGAAATCTACGATACACCTCGTGATGTCTGAATGAATAGGTATTAAAATATTTATACAAGTTTTTCCTTTCCTGAAAAATGTATACTTTCTTTTGGCAAGCAGTATATATATATATATATATATATATAATGCTACCAATTGTTATCCTTAAAAATATATATTCTAACGTATACCAATTTGGAGAAAGTTTCTTCCAATAAAGTGTTCGATAGCTTTCTAACTTCAATAATTATTATCCTATTTTTTAGTTCAAGGCAGAAGAAAATAATTGAAAGCAGTTTCTCTGGTTTTTTGGAGAGTGCATTATTTAGAGTAACTAAAGACGGGAATTTTTTTGAGAAGCATAATAACCCTGTTTCGGAAAGAACATCGCAAACAGAAGATAGATAGATAGATAGATAGATAGATAGATAGATAGATAGATAGATAGATAGATTTGAACTGACATAGATAGATAGATAGATAGATAGATAGATAGATAGATAGATAGATAGATAGAACAGATTGAGATAGATAGATAGATAGATATGAACAGACTGAGATAGATAGATAGATAGATAGATAGATAGATAGATAGATAGATAGATATGAACAGATTGAGATAGATAGATAGATAGATAGATTAGATTGAGATAGATAGATAGATAGATAGATAGATAGATAGATAGATATGAATAGATTGAGATAGATAGATAGATAGATAGATAGATAGATAGATAGTAGAACAGACTGAGATAGATAGATAGATAGATAGATAGATAGATAGATAGATTTGAACTGACATAGATAGATAGATAGATAGATAGATAGATAGATATGACAGATTGAGATAGATAGATAGATAGATATGAACAGACTGAGATAGATAGATAGATAGATAGATAGATAGATATGAACAGATTGAGATAGATAGATAGATAGATAGATAGATAGATTGAGATAGATAGATAGATAGATAGATAGATAGATAGATAGATAGATAGATTTGAACTGACATAGATAGATAGATAGATAGATAGATAGATAGATTTGAACTGACATAGATAGATAGATAGATAGATAGATAGATAGATAGATATGAACAGATTGAGATAGATAGATAGATAGATAGATAGATATGAACAGACTGAGATAGATAGATAGATAGATAGATAGATAGATGAACAGATTGAGATAGATAGATAGATAGATAGATAGATAGATAGATAGATAGATAGATAAGAGACTGATAGACATATACAAACTGATATAGATATATACATACATACATACATATGAAATAGATAGATAGATAGATAGATAGAGAGAGAGAGAGAGAGAGAGAGAGAGAGAGAGAGAGAGATTTAGACCTTTTTTTTCAAGAAAGAGAACTTGGAAGTTTTACATATACCTCTAAGGGGTTTCTAACCAAGAAGCTTTTCTTAACGAAAAAAAAACAAAAAACAACAACAACACAAAACAAGAAAGACATGAAAACAAAAACGCATGAGTGAATATCTGGTGAATTTTGACAGGCTGAGAATTTCCAACTACTTACTTTTATATGAAACAAATTCGCCTTCTTACTTGACGATGATGATTCAATGACGGCCAAACGTATATTTTGATTTCGCTCAAATAAAATGACTAAAATTGAAAAGAGATCAATATCAAATTTCTGGAGAAATATAAGCATATATTTAATAATTAATTATTTGTCTCATCTAATTAACTGAATCAAAAACAAGCGTGATGCATTTAAAAATCACGAAAAATTATAAACATGAAACAATTTTTGCTAACTAAAGAACACTCGAAACTATGTGCAATCATAATCTAAAATTTTAATCTCCCGTACCATATATATAGGGTGTTCCAATAACTTGGATCGATTTTAAACGTGTTCCATTAAGACGGATCAAAGTTCGCAGTAAATAAAACAGTGTATGGGTGAAAATTTATAAATATATATATATATATATATATATATATATATATATTATTTTTCACACATAATTGCCATGATTCAAATAATATGATCCAATAGTCGAACAATTAAAATTTTACCAATAACACTGACTTATTTACCGCTAACACCGAAACGTCTAAATAGACCATCCCACATATATATATATATATAGATATATGGGTGTCCCAGAAGTCGCGTACCATATACTAATTTTTTATTTTTTCTATGCTTCAGATTTGATATTCATACGTATTTTCTAAAAATCTGAATAGTGCGCGACTTCTGGGACACCCTATATATATATATATATATATATATATATATATATATATATATATATATATATATATATTGTGAATATAACAGACAAAGAATGTATATTATGTTTAATCATGAGCCGTTCTAAACATCGTATTTTGGCTTTAATTTCAGGTGAAAATAAAGAAATAATTCTCCATCATTTGAATTATTTTTTTATTATGCTGGTTCTAAGCTGTGTGTAACTCTCTCTATGTGGTGGTGGACGAGCCAGTCTGCATACTTCTGAGACATAGAAATTTGGCGTCTGGGAATTGTTTTCAGTAAATTGGAGAAAATTACTGACCAATGCTTCCACAGCCATAAATCACTGACTGCCTATGTATCTACATATCAAGTTAGAGACATTATTTCTAATTAACATATTCCTTCAAATATGAAAATATGCCTATTAAGTCTCTTTCCCGCTCTAACAACATGATTGTTTCTATCTATCTGGTTGTTTTATTTTGTTTTTCTTTCAAAGTGGCCTCTGTATTTTATCCTTGAAAAGCTAAATGAAAAAGAAAATTCAAAGAGAAAAGTGCTGCAGATCAAATCTTATCAAAATCAGAGACTGATCAGTTTCATAAATTTTTGAAGCTTATCAAAGTGGGGTGGGCAACTGAGGGCCCAGCCAAAATTCGGGGAAGGGCTTGGTCTCTTTTGCCTCCTGCTCCCCCATAGAATCGCCACTATATATATATATATATATATATATATACACGTTATCGACTTTTATTTATCAGAAATTTGCCAAATTTTCATTTCTCATTTCATCCCTTGAGCTGAAAATGGCTGTGGAATTTGTGTTCCGAGGCAAAGATTTTGAATCTCAAGCGACAGGCCGACATCTTATTCCCGGGGCAGACGGCAATCGTAGAAAGATTAATTAAGAAGGAATGTTGGTGATTGCATGAGGTTGTATAAACGTAACCAAAAGACGACTGACACGAAATCTCCACAGAGCATCGTAAGCTATTTGCTAACGGAGTAAGCTCTTTGGATAATCTACGCATGTTAATTCTGTAGTTTCGTAATTATCGACCGGCCTCTGAATTAAGAGGACAGTGTTTCTCTTCTAATATTTCTTTTTGCTAAAATTTTGTCGCCATCAAACTCTACGAGTAAATCTGTGCTACTTCTTCTCGCCTATGTTCTCGTTCGTGCGTGAGACTTTGATCACTCTATTGTTTGAAAATAGAAAGAATTCTGATCTTTCTTTAAAATAAAGCATTTTTCTAAACAAATGTACGATGGAGGAAAAATGTAGTGTAAATCCGCTTAAGGGGTTAGTTTTTCGATGAACCCTTATAAAAGAGATTCGTTGATAATTATACAAGATTAAATAAGAAAGTGGGCTGACCTGAAGGAGACTACCACCACCTTTAAATTTGTTGTTTTTCATTGTTTTTGACTTTTTCCAGCGCAGTCTTATCGATTATTACATAAAGTTTCCGATTATCAAACACAATTTTAAAAAATTTCAATATGTAAACAATTTTAGTGGGGGGGGTCACTTTCTCATACAATGTTATAATAAATCGATCCTCTATTTTGGAACCACTCGCGTTAGAGTCGCTTTGTTTTGTTTTTGTTTTTTTGGGGACGAGTTGTTGCTCTTGTTTATGTCTTTTTCATGTTTTCTTTAGTTCTTATGATGGCATCCTCCTAGGAATCTCCAAGAATGGCTTTATTCCAAAATTTCGCAAAGGCTTCAGTAGTTGATTATGCGCAAGCAAAAAAGTTAATTGCACAGGATTGATTTACTATAAGGTTGTATAAAAAACTGAGCCTCCCACCTAAAATTTGTTTAAATATTGACATTTTTAAAACATTTTTGTCAGTCGGAAAGTTTAGGGTTTACTCGATAAGATTGCACTGAAAAAAGTAAAAATAAAATGATAATCAACTAATTTACAGGTGGTGGTAATGTCGTACCGGCGAGTAGTTCCAAAATGGAGAATCGTTTTACTTATAATGTTGTATGAAAAACTGAGCCCCCCCCCACTAAAATGGTTGAAATATTGAAATTTTTCCAAGTTTTTTTTTTGTCAATCAGAAAGTTTAGAGTGTAATCGATAAGATTGCGAAAATTATCGATAAAAAAGGGAATTATCAATAAAAAAAAGTACGAAATAACACGTTCTGAAAGCAATTCATATTTGTTAGCTCAAGGAAATTATAATAAAACCTGAGAAAACAATGAAAAGCTAACGTAACTAATATCCGGTAATATTAGGGAGTAGAGAAAAGTACCACGAAACACGATATAACACGTCGGTGCAAAAGTTTTTGCCGATTTAAAATTTCATCTTGAAAATGAAAAACTGTGTTTTTGAAAATCTTTATTCATAACAATAACGTCCTATGTTCTCTATAACTTGACTCCATCTGTCAACGAGCTTATAAATTCTTTAGGTTTTGATGTGAAATATGAATCTAACTCATGTTCAATCTCCTCGTGTGATGTTAACCTAAGGCCATCTAAATGGTTTTGTAATCCTCGAAATAAGTGATAATCCGAGGGAGCTAGGTCAGGAGAGTTTACTGGATGGAGCAAGATGGCACTTATCGTCACCTGTGACAAGCCTACGCAAAAATGGTGTCTGAAGGTGTCGTGAAAGCAAAGATTCACAACAAGAAACAGTTTGTCGTTGGTTCTATTGAGACAGTTCGAGTGGGACCCATTTTCCGAATATTGAAATCTTCCCCATTCTTTTCAGTTGGCGTGACGCAGTTGTATGGGATACATTAAATTGGTGTGCATGTTCTCTTGAGGGTACCGTAGGGCTTTGAGTGACAGCGGAATTCAACACATCTGAATCAAGTTTTTTTTTTGGTGGGGGGCGACCAAATCTAGCCTCATCTTACAAGTTGAAATTTCCTTTCTGAAAACTGGAAACCACCACCTATAACTTCTTTCTTTCACTGCATCAATTCCATAAGCATCCTGAATAGATCGTGCTGCTGCATTTGCATTAGAAACCTCTGTGAAACTCATAGAGCAGCGCATGCGAAATGTGTTCTTTAGATGAAAAGAACATGGGTGAGAATATTGCAGAAAAATATGGATGATGCTTTCATAATCTGTAAGAAAAAGTTATAAATTAATCATGGTGATATGTTTAAGTAATGATATGCATGAAATAAATTGCAATGATTTAAAATGCTCCTTCTACAAACCTGTAAAATATTTTGCATCGACCTCATAGAATGCTCTAAATATAATCCTTGTCTATCAGTTGAAATATAAAAGGCTTACTGTCACATCTCTTGAAATACCGGTTACCGTACGAAAACCGATGTTCAGTTACGCGATTGTCGTTGTATTCTAATTTTTAAAATTGTAGTTACCAGAGAAGCAAGCAAAGAGAAAGAGTTCCAAGTGCGAGAAAAGAAACTCTTGGAGTAGAAATGGTGGTTCCTTTTAGCTATTTCAGCAGTATACGGGTGGGATTTAGATCCCAATTAAGTATCACGCTTAAATTCCTGTAAACGGAGCACCAGGAAAGAAAGCTTGTCAGAGTAGTTGCCATGAAGATATTTGTAGAAAAGACAGAGGGTAGCAACGTCATGTGGATGAGAAAGAGATAAATGTCAAGATTCCAAGTCAAGATTGGTTGCGTTACAGATCCTTTGGATTTGATCAAGAACCTCGAGATGAATAGCAGAAGCACCAAAACAGATATAGCAGCAGTATTCATTTTTTAATTTATAACTAGCAGTATAGCCCGGTGTTTCACGGGTGTAATGAAAGCTTTAAAACTAATGCATGGTCCTGGAGCTCAGTCTCTTTGGACGTTGGCACGAAAGACTAAAAAGCAAGAGTTGTTTCCAGTTAAAGCGAAACCGTAGACTGAAAGAAAAATGAATGGATGTTAGTCAAATTTTGATTTCCTGGTATCGATATCAAATAAGTTTTTTTCGTCGTAAACTGAATTTTGAAGGCTAAATAATTCCTCTGAGTAAATGGTATCATGGCTGATACTAAGAACTACAATTATATCTACTTAGAGCCAAACCCGAAGCAAAAACTAAAATAAAAGGACTGAAAAAAATACATATATACAGGCTGATAAAAAGACACACACACAAACATCTTGCCTTTTATATATATATATATATATATATATATTATCGATTTTCTGCATTATTCTAAGAATTGCAACCTTAAAACTTCTGAATATCGTTTCTTATGTCTTTGTTTATGAGTGTATGAAATTTGATTAAAATCGGACCACTCCTATAACCCGATTTTTTCGATTATCGATTTTCGATATTTATCGGAGGTACCTCGACACAAAACCTAGCTAAGAACACTCGCAGACGCTTATAGTATAACTGTGTAAATTTTCAAGAAAATCGGTTCAGTCGTTTCGGAGTCTATAGGTAACGGACACACACACAGACACACACACATACACACACACTCACAGACAAATTTCCATTTATAAATAAGTTTAAATCATATCGCTTTAAGCAAGGCATTTTACAGCTGATCAGGGGGTTAAGTAGGAGGAAAGTTATGAGAATGAGTGACAGGTTTTAGGGGATTTCAGGTAGTGGGTAAGAGAAGGATGAGAATACTGATGAGAGTGAAGTGAACGGAGAAATGAGCATGAGAAAGAGGATGCAAGTTAGCAAGATAGGAGATGACTACTGACTATACTCTTAAACTCCTGGAGATTGTAGCTATCAGAAAAGCAAGTAAACTGAAGGGAAATTTACAGACGGGAAGTGCGAGAAATGAAGCTGAGGAAGTAGAATTTGTGTTTACATTTTATTGGTTTCACAATGAAAGGGTAGAACCTAGTTGCTAATCTGTTGGTTCAAGCAAATTCATGTACAAGGGGAATCAGAGAGCTAAGTTCATCAGAGCAAAAGACCTGAAAGTTCTTGTAGAAGGGACCTCCGTTTGGAATCTGATGCTCTATGGAAGAATGAATGCATGAATAACGCCATCATCACTTGAACAATCCAAACACCTTCGTAATCATCATTAGACTCATCCAGCTCTTTCCGAATTCTCGACACTATCCCCAGATAGACACCCAAACACTGGAATATTGGTATTGGAGCTTCCGACTCGAATGCCAAGCAGAAGGGCATGGCAATTCTAAATTTAGAGCAGAGAAAATTTCGTCATGGTGCTCTTTCTTTTCCACAGACAGTGCCCAACTGACCCTTCTATACTGTGAAGTCGACAAAATCAGAAAGAAACAATACGCATGTGCGAAATTAAAAATATAAAATGGCGATTATTTACCCAACGCTCTTTGTATATCGATCTAATGAAAAAATTTCCAATTTGACTGGTTGTAAATAAGCGTTGGATGTACGTTATGGTGCAATAGATATCGGCTCGGAACGAGAAATCGGGGAGTCGAGTTCGAATTCCAGTTGAATTCCTTGGATTCACTTGCACGCAAATAACCTTGGGGAAGGTATTAATCCGTCTATTCCCTCCAATTATGGGTTAAATTACAGGACAGATTGGGTTCTATAGCCTTAGTCGGCAACCAATCTACCGCAGAAAGTACTCGCAACCTACTGCGGGATAATCTTCTGCCAAGTCAGTTATGTCTCTTTCGAGACATGATCACCCAATCAAGTATCACGTATGACACTTAACTGACTGACTTTCTTCCTGACAAGTCTCCTCTTCTGTCCACTGTGGATTTCCCAAATAATTTTTTTTCTATTTCTTTATTACAAAATTCATTGCCTTATTAATTACGTGTACAACACGAGAATTAGCAACTGTGTTTAAATTTGTCTAGGCAGGTTACGCTTACTTTGCATTAAGGACCTTGGAAATTAAGAAAGGACACACCTTTCTACCAACTATATGTTATGAAACGGCAGACTTAGATTCTTCGATGGTTGGGGATAGTAGCCGTGGATTATAACTTCACTCTAAGAGGACAACTTTAAATTCAAACTAGAAGTTTAATTTAGATCATGAATGGATGTGACACTTGCATTAATGTTCGCCCAAGGATCATTCAAGGTAGACAGTTACTGTGTGGAGTCGTATTAGCGTAACAAACGTCAAAATAACAGAAAAGATGAGCAGTTAATTGTAGACTTCAAGAGGTCAAGATAAATAAAATTCCAGGAGAAGTGGGAACCGGATGATAGTCAAACTTACCTACTGTTATTAGAAAAACAAATGAGTAAGAGAATGAGAGACAGACAGAGAAAGAGACAGACAGCCAGACAGACAAAGAGAGAGAGAGATTTTTATTCAATGAGTATCACAATTTCTCGAAATTTAAAATGAAAAACTAATGTCCATGACTTGCAATATCAACCTGGTGCGGAATAATTTTCTGCCAAGTCAGTCATGTCTCTTTCGAGACATGATCACCCAAGCAAGTATTACGTATGGCGCTTAACTGACTGACTTTCTTCTTGACAAGTCTCCACCTCGGTCAACCGTAGATTTCCCAATTAAATTATTTTTCTATTTCTTTATTGCAAAATTCATTGCCTTATTAATTACGTGAGCAACACGAGAATTAGCAACTGTGTTTAAATTTGTTTAGGAAGGTTACGCTTACTTTGCATTAAGACCCTTGGTAAAAGAAAGGATACATCTTTCTACCAGCTGTAATTTACGCAACGAGACATGATCGCCCTAGCGTATGGCACTTAGCTGAGTGACTGTAAATAAGCACACCCTCTTTTTAAACGTATATTTCACGAGTATCATCTACTTCACGTTGGACTCGTGATACATATTTTTTTCATTCTGAAGTATTCTGCTTTTTTTTTTTTTTTCCTATTTTTTCTTTTTCATATAATTCCCGAGCCTTATACAGCTGATGTTAAGCACAATTCTGAGTCTCAGGTGCGAACACGTGAAGCGCACGAGCAATTAGCGGGCGACGAATTAGAGTCAGTGGGTTGGTCAAAGTCAAGGAGGGTAGAACGAACAGATTTCAAAAGCCTCTTCAACTTCACGAAGGAGAAGTACCTACGAAGAATACAATTCATTCATCGCCTCCACCCTGATGCAATAACTCGTATAGGCACAGCAGGGTTGCACAAGCAAGACTTACATAGTGAGAAGCGAAAGTCTAGTCTGCTAATGATCAGCTAGACTTCACACATCCGAGCCCCTTACATACATATCTAGGTTTGTGTCTCTGTAAATTTTATATCGATTTTTATATCCGACATTATTTCTTATCACTAAAACATTATTTTTCCTGTACACGTTCACCTATTCAAAATAACACTGACAATATATATATATATATATATATATATATATATATATTAGAGAAAATTTTCAAAATTCAAAGGTGTCGGTTGTACATTTCGACATGGGATCGCTCACAGAGATTCCACGTCACGCCAGCGATATTGTTTTGTTCCAAATGGCGAAGGCCCTGGGGTAAAGGGGGGAAGGGGTCAGGTTAACAAGGGTCACAAAGTAGAACAGGACAGAGCTGGTAGTGGCGAGGTTACAGGGTGTAGAGACAAGAGATAGACGGGGTATCAAATATCAAATAGTAGAGGCTAGTGAATGTTTACAGGGGTTTGACACGATATATTTAGGAGGGGGAGGAATAGATTTAAATGGAATATCTTAAAAATTTTAATTAAGTTTATCCATTACAGGAAGTCATGAATTTAAAGTTGTTAAATAAATATTAAAGGATATATATATATATATATATATATATATATATATATATATATATAATACCTGCCTTAATGATTAGGCTACCCCAGTTTTAAAAAAATAATGTATTGCATACTATTTTTAGTATTTATTGCCAAGTGGATAATTCTAAATGAATATAGAATGATTCTTTTGTTATTATTACTTTGCATATTTGATGCACATACTAAAATACTAAGAAATAGAATGAAATACATCATTTTCTTAAAGAAAAGTAAGGGGTGGCCTAATAATTATGGCCGGTAGTGTCTCTCTCGCTCTCTCTCTCTCTCTCTCTCTCTCTCTCTCTATATATATATATATATATATATATATATATATATATATATATAGTTATGAATTAATTGCGACACGGAAATTTCTACGTTTGATTCATTTTGGGATTTGGCCTCAAAGAATACATACTAACCAAATTTTTCTCTTTTTTTAAAATTTTTTCTTTTTTCCTCTCTCATCCTACCCTTTTCTCTTCCTTAACGGTCAAGGTGTTAACCTGCCTTTAACCTGATCGTATTATTTTCCTTTTTTTTTTCTCCTCTATTCTCCCTTTAGTTTTATTACTTTCGATGTGATATCCTCATTCAGTACCAATTCTCTATATTTTCACTTACTTATCATTTTTAGTCTATTTATTTATTTGTTGTAAAGTTTTTTTTTAAAGAAAGATTTTTTTATAAAAATATTTTTTGGTCTATCTATTCATTTGTTGTAAAGTTCTTCTATAAAAAGAAAGATTTATTTTAAAAAATGATTTTATGTTTCAATTTAGTTTTATATAGTTTGACAGTAATTATTTTCCTTAAGCACTTGTTGGTTATATGCATATTATTTCATTTAGATTTTATCCATTTTCTAATGTGAATAATTTGCAATGTCTACATATGACATTTATTTCGTTGCGTTTATTTAATAGATTTTTATTCTTAAGAGATTTAATAATATATAGTCTTTTGTATGAACATAATGAACATGGTTCATTTAATGATTTACATGTTTTAGCTTCTTTTAGGATTTTCCAATTTATTGTGGGTGTTTTTTTTTGTTTTCTTTAGGTACCAATGATATTTCAATAGGGAATGTTCTATTTTTGTATTTGTTATTATTAAATGAAGAAGTGTGCTGGTAAATCCGCTGCTTTAGAGTGTTATTAGTACTCCCTATATAAATTTTTATATTATTTTAGTTTTCCTATGAAGATATTTCGCATTGATAGGCTATTGATTCCGTTAAGCATCTGTTTTCTAACGGACAGTCTATGGGGGTTTTATAATTACATTTTTTTTTTGTCTAAATTGTTATTTTCTGTTATCCGGCTGTTTTTATTGATTTTGTTGAAGTTTTTTTAATATTATTTTTGTGATATTTTTATAATTTTTTCAGATTGTTCATAAAGCTGTAACATAATTTAATAGTGTTTTTATTAAAGATCTTAGCGGATTTTTTCCAGAAAGTTTTTCCTAATTAATGCGAGGAATTTTTCCCCAATTTACTACTCGTCATCTGGTTGAAAGGGTGTGTGTACCAGATCATATTCCTATATCTATATTTTCTTCGGGGGTTACTTTTTTTGTATACATATTTAGTATTTGGGTTTTTCTATCCACTATTTTTTAATGCAGTATTATAAAAATTGCTATGCTTATTAAATACTTAGTATTTAAAAAGCATAGCAATAATCGGATAGCCAAGTTCGAATCCCAGTTGAAGTCGATGCATTCACTTCCGTGCAAACAACCTTTGGAAAAGTTACTATTCTGTCTCTTCTCTGTAGCTATGAGTTAATTAACAGTACAGATGGCGGACCTGAAGTAGACTACCGCCACGTTTAATTTCGTTGTTTTATATATATATATTTTTCATTTTTTTCAGCGCTGTCCTATCGATTGTTACTTAAACTTTTTGATTTTCAAAAAAAATTACAATATTTAAACAATTTTTTTTTATGGGGTGCGTGATCAGTTTTTCATGCAAGGTTAAAGTAAATCGATCCTCCATTTTCAATCCACTCGCGTTGGGGGTCGCTTTGTTCATGTTAATTTCGTTCTTTTTAATTTTTTTTTTTTACTTTTTTTGGCACAGTCCTATCGATTGTTACTTAAACTTTCCGATTATAAAAAAGAAATTTTGAAAATTACAATATTTAAACAGATTTACTGGGGGGTCAGTTTCTCATACAACGTTAAAGTAAATCGATCCTCCATTTTCAAACCACTATAAGGTTGTATGAGAAACTGGTCCTTCCCCTAAAATAGATATTGAAATTTTTTGCAAATTTTTTGTCATCCGTAAATTTTAAGATGTAAAAGATAACATTGCACTGAAAAAAATCCAAAAAATTTGATAATGAACACATTTACACGTAGAGGTAATGTCTTGCCGGCAACTGGTTTTAAAATGAAGGCTCGATTGTCAAAAATAAATAGAGAAATGGTTAAAATTAAAATAATCCAACATAAAACACACACTGAATGTATTAAAAAACTTGTCCGTTTAGGAATTGATATCACCGGACTCTTGCTTGATCTGATTCAATCTTTCCTATCTAACCGCATAATGAAGGTCCTCTTGAATGGCCATGCCTCCGCATCCTACTGCACGAACGCTGGTGTCCCCCAGATCTCTATCCTAGGCCCGACACTCTTCCTAATCTTCATAAAGAGTCACCCAGGCGTGATCAAGTCCCAAGTAGGCATCTACGCAGATAATACCACAATCTACTCCCGCATCAGTAAGAAATCCGGTGAGGCGGACAAACATAACCTCGCTGCTGATCTTGAGAAGGATCTACACTCTGTGGTGAACTGGGGGTAAGAAGTGGCTTGTAAATTCCAACGCTTCTAAAATAGAATATAATAATATATAATATAGACAGCCTTAAGGTTGTTCTTCTGGACAACTCAAATACAAATACTGGCTGGAAGGCAAACCTCGTAATTACTCTAGAGAGAGCACTTAAATGACACTGAATTGTGTAATGAGGAAATTAGAAGCGTTTTCTCACCACAAGGGCCTCGGGTCATGACTAAAAATAGTCACCTTAGCAAAAGAATATTAATAACTAGGTTATTTGGTCAGGTTTTCACTAATCCCCACAAAAAAATAGTAGTAACTGATCAAGGTTCCACCACCCTTAAAAGGAGAGTAGTAAAAATTGGGTCAGTTGGTCCGGTTCTACCCTTCCCCAAAAGAGATTAACTAGCCTGGTAACTATAGTTACTGGGAAAAGGTGGAGAAGACCAGAGAAAGAGAGGGCCAATGAATATAGGCCCCTGTTTTTATATAAAATGGAAGAAATAGTAGAAAACCCCAGAGTTGTAGGTGCTATAGTCCAGACGTAGACCCCTCTCCGGCGATTCGTTCAAGATGTCGAAAGAATTTTTTATAAAGCTACCAGTTGAAATTCTCCATACGAAAACCTTCCTCAATATCCAGTGAATACACCACGTTGCTGCCGTGAAAGGTAAAGATTGTTTTGTTGTTCATTCTGACCAAACCCTAGCTGTATATATATATTCTTTAGCCGAGTTAAATGACCACTTTTCATTCCACCTAAGCTTTCTTCCAAAGATCTTCTTCGTTAGACTCACCTCTTATTTTCCATTGAATATTGTGTAAAAGTAGTACAAAGTTGAACCGGTTCTAGTGAACGTTATTATATAGGTCTGTCACTTTATACCTGTGTTTTTGATAAATATTTTTTGTGTGTTAAAATAAATTTCCTGTTTGTAAAAAATTAACTTGCGTTATAGTTTAATTCAGCATTATTCCAACTACATTGTATTTTATGTGTTGCTGACCCAAATGGGTTCGTAACAATTACATCAGAATAAGCTACTATTCAAAGCTGTTTTAAATATGTAAACGGTACCAGTTTTTTGTAAGCCCACTACATAATTTCTGTGAAATGAACTATCATGAATTCTCTCAAGTAAAAATTATGAAATTATGAACCTCTGATCACATGGCACCTATAAGGAAAATGGGGGATTTAAGTAAAGACTATAGGCGTCCTTTGCGTAGATAACCTTGTGATTTCCAAAAGGAAAGTTAAATCTACATTTGCTGCAAAAGTGGACTATTAAGTAATGCAAGATTATTAACTTTAGCAACCGGGTTCATGTGCAGGTTGATCAGAGAGATATATCCTTCATAACTCCAAGACAAACGTTACTAACTTAAGAAATTCATTGAATGCAGTTAACTGGTTTGTGATTAAGGGGTATAGGATATTCAATAACCAGCAGCTGTATATATTCAATATCTAAACATATTTATAAATGGAACTTTGTCTGTGTGTGTGTGTGTGTGTGTGTGTGTGTGTGTGTGTGTGTGTCCGTTACCTATAGACTCCGAAACGGCTGAACCGATTTTCTTGGAAATTTACACAGTTGTACTACAAGCGTCTGCGAGTGGTCTTAGCTCAGATTCGTGTCGAGGTACTCCCGATAAATATCGAAAATCGATAATCGACAAAATCGGGTTATAGAAGGAGTGGTCCGATTTTAATCAAATGTGATACACTCAGACAAAGACATAAGAAACGATATTCAGAAGTTTCAAGGTTGCACTTCTTACAATAGTGCAGAAAATCGATAATATATATATATATATATATATATTTAAGGCAAGATGTTTGTGTGTGTGTCAGTTTATCTGCCTGTATGTCTGTATTTTTTCAGCCCTTTTATTTTAGTTTTTGCTTCGGGTTTGGCTTTAAGTAGGTATAATTGTATTTTTTAGTCTCAGCCATGATACCATTTACTCAGAGGACTTATTTAGCCTTCAAAATTCGATTACCCCCTTAGCTTTACGACTGACAAAAACATTTTGAAAAATTTCAATATTTGAACATTTTGATAATCGGAAACTTTAAGTAACAATCGATAGGACTGCGCTGAAAAAAGTAAAAAAGAAAAAAAAATGAAAAACACCGAAATTAAACGTGGTGGTAGTCTGCTTCAGGTCCGCCCAAAATAATAACACCAAACATAATAGAAATAGACAATAATATGCTACACATCACCATTTAACCAAATAATTAGTACTAATTTAGGCAATAAATCCCTTGATCTAGTTCAGAAACACTTCCCGACTAATAATCCCTAAGCAAATTTTTTAATAAAAATACACTGAAACTTCGTTATAGCTGCAATGAAAATCTTGATATGATAATACAAAAATACAACAATAAAATCCTAAAACGATATAACAAAATTAACAACCATAATCAACTTATTATTATTATTATTAATAATAATAATAATAATAATAATAATAATAATAATAATATTTGCAATTGTCATAACCCTAACATATGTTCTCTGAAAAATAGATGTCTTACAAATTCCATAGTTTACCAAGCTACCATATCTACTACAGAAAATCAAAATCTTACCAGAAATTACATTGGAAGTACTAAGAACACTTTTAAGACTCGATTTTATCAGCATAAGCTTTCCTTCAATAATACAATCTCTAGTAACTCATCTTCTCTCTCCAAATACTATTAGCAAGTGAAATATGCAAATAAAATTCCTACAGTAAAATGAAATAATTAATAAAAACTAGACGAAGTTAATCATTACATGAGTTATGTTTTTATTGTTTACCAGATTCCCAAGAACTAACTATTTAAACAAACGTAATGAGTTTACTAATTACTGACATCATAAAATTATTTTCACTCACAAATATAAATAAAATTATAAAAATGTGTTTACAATTTGCATTACCTATTCCTTTTTAATTAATTATATTGACGTTTAAACTAAACTTTATTAACTGTTACTGTATTGTGCATATTTACTTTCACTACCAGTCATCTATTATCAAGTATTTCTGTATTTAAAAATTAACTTTAATTTGGAATATCTATTTTCTTGAAATAGTTGTTTTATATTAAAATAAACCTTAAAAATTTAATATTTAATATTTTTATTATTCTTATTTATTTTTCAGCTCTTTGCTTTTAAAAATAATACTACCGTCTTATTCACGTTTCTTTTTTTTAATTGTTGGAACGTCTTATGTGGTTTACATTGCTACACTTTGTCATAATTTTCATGTCTTCACAAACAATTCTTTTACAATATAAACACTGTCCAACCCACTATAATAATCTAATATGATGGCATCTTTTTTTTTTTTTTTAGTTTAATTTTGTTATTTTAAATCTACTTATGTCTATATGTATGACCAAGTATATTTACGACATTTTACTGCCTGATGATGGTGTGTTAAATCTCGAAACTTAATATATTTTGAGTTGCAGTATGCTATAATAATAATTATTATATACATACATACATACATACATACATACATATATATATATATATATATATATATATATATATATATATATATATATATATATATATACTCTTACCGCACTCAAGGAGAGAGCGAGCGACAACAGCTAGGCAGAGTCGGCTCAGTTCATTCTTTTTGTTACCGATTATTATACTTTACTAACAGTCACGAAAACTCTTGCTGTGCGTTTGTGCTTTAACAGTAACTTTTATTTCATTTTTGCAATAATTATGTCGTCAAGTAGTGAAGAATATATATGCCATTTCGGTCGGGTTTCAATCCTGGGTTAAAAGTAATCGGATGTCTAACTGTACTGATGAGCAGTGATATAGCGAAGCAGATCTGTCTGTGGATGACTATATATATATATATATATATATATATATATATATATATATATCCTCTCTATTATAATAAAGACCGTTGTGTATATATATAATCCTCACAAACATTTTTCCGTCATTTTCGCGTCATTGGGTCACGATGTTTTGTCACGTCGTGCTAGCTGGAACATTAACTCATTTTAAATAGTTACGTATATCGAATTTCATTTTGATGTCTTGGGTCATGGAATAAACGTTGGTTAAAATATTTCGTTATACACAGGAAAAATAGGATATTTACTCCTAATGAACTGTTCTGTATATGATAACCACAGTAATCCTTTATTTTCTAACTGGAAGGTAGGTTACCGTCCATCCATACCGCTAAGATCACTTTCTTCCTCAAAAAAAAAAAAAAATATTGGCCATCGTGAGATTCAAATGCGAGTCTCGTGATCGGAAAGAGAACAACCTAACCACTCAGCCTCGCGTCCAGCAGAACATGTTTACCACCTCTAATTTCAATGTGTTACTGAGTGATAAACCATAGTTTTTCTCACCGACGTGATGTGGCTTCCCTCTGTCTTTTCTGCAAGTATTTTCATGGACATTTCTTCTTTTTTTCCGGGTGCAATGAGGAAGTGTCTGCAATAGCGATTAACTAGCCACCCTGGTACACTGGTATCTTCGTATAAGAGTGGCCATCCATTTTATATATTGCTTCTCGATTTGTGGTATTAGCTTGTACATACTTCGTTATAGTGAATTAAGATTGTTTGTAGCACTACAGATTTGCTAGTTAGTCAGTTAAGTGCCATACGTGATACACGCTTGGGCGATCATGTCTCGAAAGAGGTATGACTGACTAGGCAGAAGATTATCCCGCAGTAGGTTGCCATTGCTTTCTGCGGTAGATTGGTTGCCGGCCAAGGCTATAGAACCCAATCTGTCCTGCTATTTAACCCATAACTGGAAGGAAGAGACGGATTAATACCTTTCCCAAGGGTATTTGCGCGTAAGTGAATACAATGGATTCAACCGGAATTCGAACTTGGCTCTCCGGTTTCTCGCCCCGAGCCGATATCTCCTGTACCACAACTGACCTTAACCAAAGAAATATTAAAGCAAAAAGCAAGGTAACCGACCTCAAATGGAACGACTGCATCGAATCTATGGCGGCGTCTATTGCTAAGAAAGTTGAATCACTGTCTCGTCAGAATCTATTTTGCACATTTATAAATCTACCATTCGTCCGTTTATATAATACTGTTGTCATATCTAGTCGGGTGCTCCTGCTATTCATCTTGTGATTCCCGACAAAATCCAAAAATGAATCTCCAGTATAATCGGTCCTGACTTGACAGCTCAAATTCAGTCTTTTTCTCACCATCGTGATGTGGCTTCCCTCTGCCTTTTCTACAAGTATTTTCATGGAAACTTCTCTGGCGAGCTTTTTTCCTTAGTTCCCTGACTACACATGTATTTACGCGTGCTACTAGATTGGAATCAGGATCCCACCATTTTACCGTCGAAATAATTAAATGTACCCACCTCTTCTACTTTAATAGTTTATTTACTCGCATTTCCCTTTTGTGTAACTCCCTACCGTTTGCTTACTTCCCTCATTGTTATTATTTTCAAAAGTTTAAATGCAACGTCAATGTCCATCTTCTATCTATTTGATTCCCATCCATCTCTTATCATTGCTTCGACATTGCCTGTAACTTGTTTTTTCTCTCACTGTAACCCCCTGCACACCAGTGGTAGTTCTGCTTTGCTAGGAGTAAACTGATTCTAAAGAAATAAATTTATTCAAAACGTTCATGTCATAATATCAGAAGATGGCCTGTTCGTTTCGGCAGCCATTCCAATATTTTGTATGCTTCGTTTGTATACGAAATAGAATCTATCAGTTAGCGGGCCGTTTCTTGAGTAATTTGGATTCGGCGCACCTGCAGATTTGAAAGAATTTAATTCCAACACAGGCGTCAGTTGAGATATGTTCGATCATTCTATCGGATCTATCCTCTTGAGGAGCGTTCTTTATCTTCCGATGTTTGTCGAAATTATGTTTTTAGTGAATGTTCATTCCTTTTTCTGCCAAATATGAGGTGTTTCTGAACAGTTCTCATTCCAACTAAATAGAGAATAAAAAAATAAAAACCATTTGGCTAGATGTTTGGAAATGGATCGCGTCGAGAACTTTTCAGCACCTCTGATATGTTTCTTTCATCACAAAACATTTTTCTTTTACTATTTTTATTATTTTTTCTCCCTCTCATTCATTCTTTCCTTATTTACGTTTTTTTTTATTATTATATATTTAAGGTTGCGCGTTGTGGTGCATTAAATATCGGCTCGGAACTAGAAATCGGGGAACCGAGTTCGAATTCCAGTTGAATTACTTGCATTCACTTACGCGCAAATACCCTTGTGAAAGGTATTAATCCGTCTCTTCCTTTCAGTTATGGGTTAAATAATAGAACAGATTGGGTTCTTGGCTGGCAACCAGTCTACCGCAGAAAGCAACGGCAGCCTACTGCGGGATAATCTTCTGCCCAGTCAGTCATGTCTCTTTCGAGACATGATCGCCCAAGCGTGTATGACGTTTGACACTTCACTGATTGACTGACTATATATTTACGTTGTTTGTCCATTCGTACTTCCTTTTTCTTTCTTTCCATTTAAAAAAAAAATATAATCGTGTCGCCCCATGCAAGGCATTTTACTGCCACTGTTGGGCAGGAGGTTACATAGGAGTAAAGTTATGAGAAAGAGTAACAAGTTACAGGGGGTGTCAGGAAGAGGGTAAAGGAAGGATGAGAATACTGATGAAAGTGGAGTGGACGGAGAAAAGAGCATGAGAGAGAGAATGCAGGTTAGTGAGATAGGAGATGACTATTGACTTTACATTTAAATTCTTGGAAATTGTAGCTGTCGGGGAAGTCAGTAAACTGAAGGGAATTCCACAAGCGGGAAGTGCGAGAAAAAAAGCTGTTGGAATAGAATTTGCATTTACATTTTATTGGTTTTACAGTAAAAAGGTGGGACCTAGTTGCTAATGTTGTGGCTCGAGTAAATTCATATATAGGGGGTCACCAATGAGCTAAGTTCATCTGAGCAGAAGTCGTGAAAGTATTTGTTGAAGAGACACAAAGAAGCCACATTTTGCCGGTGAGAAAGTGACTGTATTTTAGCTGCCAAGTTGGGATCGATCACATCACAGATTCTCCGTTGGATTTTGTCAAGCAACCCTAAGTGGATGGCAGGGGCACCCAACCAAATTTTTTTTTTTTAATCATTTCACCCCGAGCAAGGCGGAAACGCCACTGATGTGCAGGGGGCTACATAAATGTAAAAAGATTAATTAGAAAAGAGTGAGGAGTACAAACTAGTTAGAAAGGAACAATAGAAAGCTGAGAAAACAGGTGCGATGACAGATACATAGGTGGAGAGAAAGGGAAGGTTATACAGGGGTGGGGAGAGAGCTAGAGTCCAGTGGTTAGTAAATGAGTATTGACTTTGCATTTAAATTTCTGGAGGTTGTAGCCGTCAGGAAAGCAAGAATACGGGAGTGAGTTCCACAGGCGGGAAGTGCGAGAGAAGAAGCTGCAGGAGTAGAATTGTCGTCTGCATTTGGCTAACCTGATTGTGAATGGGTGGGACCCAGTTGCCAGTCTGGTTGCACGAGTAAACACCTGTTGAGGAGGCACCAGTGACTTAAGTTTGTCTGAGTAGAAGCCATGAACAATATGACAGCAGTATTCAATGCACGGTTTTGCGCTGATTTGTTCTACTTTTTTTATTCTTTTTTTCCATTTAAATCATTATTAGTTGATTCATTTCTTTTTTTCTTACTTTCTTAACCTTTCTGTTTTTTTTTCTAACCATTCTTCCTTTTTATCTTTTTAATTTGCTTACGTTTATCCTTTCTTTTTTTTTTTTTTTTTCTAAATTTGGTTATAATTTCGTTCCTCCCTTTTTTTACCCTTATTCTTCTGCTTATAACTCCGGTTATTCTTCCTTCCTTCCTTCCTTCCTTCCTTCCTTCCTTCCTTCCTTCCTTCCTTTTTATTTATTTTATTTTCTTTCTTTCTTTCTTTCCTTTGGTTCTTTCTGATTTCCTCTTTCACATTTTACTTGTATTATTTTACCTTTTTTTCTTCCTGCCTTTTTCTTTCATTTCTTTTTTTTTTTTTTCATTGGTTCTTCCTTATTCCTTCTTTCATATTTTGCTTGCATTATTTTTTTTTCTTTCTTTCTTTCTTTCCTCCATAATTTTATTTTAATAATTTTTGGTTCTTTCTTGAATATTTTTTTAACTTCTCGTTTTGTCTTTCTTTCTTTCTTTCTTTCTTTCTTAGTCTTTTTTGTTTTAGCGTTTTGCGTTTCCTTCCTTTACAAACCTTTATTTTTTCTTTCTAACTGATGCCACTGCCTTTCCTTTATTCTTTTTTCTTTATTCCTTTCATAATTTTTCCTTCCTTCCTTCCTTCCTTCCTTCCTTCCTTCCTTCCTTCCTTCCTTCCTTCCTTCCTTCCTTTACAAAAGTTTTATTTTTCTAACTTCTGGCACCGCCTTTCTTTCATTCATTTTTTTCTTTTTTTTCTCTATAATTTTCTTTTTTTTTTCTAACGTTTGCTTCTTTCATTTTCTTTCTTTTTTCTTTCTTTCTTTTGATTCTTTCTTATTTCCTTTTTCATATTTTGTTTGTAATATTTCCTTTTTTTATTTCCTGTATAATATCATTTTCTTTTCTAACTTTGGTTCCTTCTTTCTTTCTCTCTTTCTTTCTTTAAAACATTTTTTTTTCTTTTTAACTTCTGGTTCTGCCATCCTTTCTTTCTTTCTTTCTTTCTTTTTCTTTTTTTTCTAACGTTTAATCTTTCCTTTCTTTACAAATGCTTATTTTTCTTTCTAACTGCAGGCACCGTCTTTCTCTCTTCTATTTTTATCATTTTTTCTAACTTTTGTTTGTTTGTTTGTTTGATTCCTTCTTTCTTTCTTTCTTTCTTTCTTTCTTTTTTCTTTCTTTCGTTCATTCTTTCTTTCTTTTGCAAACATTTTATTTTTCTAACATCTGACATCACTTTTCTTTCATTTTTATTTTTATTTTCATTTTTCCTGCATAATTTTTTTTCTTTCTAATGTTTGCTCCTTCCTTCCTTCCTTCCTTCCTTCCTTCCTTCCTTCCTTCCTTCATTCACAAACGTTTATTTTCCCCTTTGTAACTTCTGGGTTGTTCTTTCTTTCTTTCTTTCTTTCTTTCTTTCTTTCTATCCTCTTGTTTTATATTCTTTTAGTTCAATATAATTTTCTCTTTTCCTTATTTTGCATCGGGTATATTTACACTATTTACGGGTATATTTACGGGTATATTTTCACTACTGATAAGCCGTCTTCTGTCCCCTAATCAAATCAATTGTTCACCTTCAATTTGCGAATTTACTTGCTTTTGCATCTGCATCGAACACAATCCGTCGAACGATTACATCCTGGATAGAGTCAGAAATTCGTAAGAAACAAATATTTATCTTTGGCAAATTATTACCTGAGACAGCGTAGAAATAAGCTTCATTTTGTAATCGAATAATATGAAGACTGTTATAAAATATGGGGCTACAAAAAAAAAGTGGAACGGGGTTCTTCTGCTTCTATGTGCACTGTCCTTTCAGGACGTAGGCGATCATGGTTCTCCACGTCTCTCTATCCCTGTTGGCTCTTAGCACGTCTTCTCTTGTTACACCTCGCAACCTCATTCCGTCATTCACCTGATCAGGCTCTTCAAATATATTATCCGCTGCCTTCCTCTGTCTCTTTTTCCTTCTATCTGGCCTGTCAGTATCAGGCTCTCCAAGCTCTCCTTCCTCATTGCATGTCTCAGGTTGTCTCTTCCTGATGCTCACTATTAATTTTCTTTTGGTTTCCATTCTTTCCAACACCTCATCGTTTCTCGCATGCACGGTCCACGATATCCGCAGCATCCTTCTGTAGAACCACATTTTCGCTGCTTCAAGTTTTTTCCTCATTTTCGACGATATTGTCCAGCATCCTCTGCCGTAATGAAGAACTGACATCAAATACCAATCTAGCACTCTCTTCTTTGCTTCCAGTTAAATTTTCCTGTGTCTTAGTACTTTACTCAGCTTCTGGAACGCGTCCTTTGCCAAGCCAATTCGCCTTTGAATCTCTGTGTCGCACTTTCCATCTCCTGTTAGAACACTTCCTAGGTATTTAAATTTTTGTACTTCTTGATATTAGTATACCCCAACTGTAATTGGCATTTTGGGTTGTTCCTTTTGCTGATGACCATGCATTCAGGTTTCTTGCTGTTTATTTGTAGTCCTTTTTGTTACTCTCCACAGCTACCTTATGTAGGAGGTCTTGACGTTTTCTTTCCGTGTCTGCAATCAGCACTGTATCATCTGCATGGCTTATGTTATTCAAATTGTGGCCTCCGATGACAAATCTTGGCGTAGCATCTAAGGGTCCTCAAAATATTCTCGCTGTACAAGTTGAACAAATCCGGTGAAAAGACACATGTTTGTCTTACGCCCCTTTCTATCTTTGTGAATCTGCTGAAATCGTTACCTGTCCGTAAATTTATTTAAAAGAAAAAGTGATTGAGGAAAAGTAACGTAAAGTGTTTTTTTAAAATATATACTTGCTTGATTCTAGTATCCTCCAACTGTATTTGGCAGTTTGGGCTGCTTTTTTGCTGATGACCATGCATTCAGTTTTCTTGCTGTTTATTTTTAGTCCTTTTTTGTCACTCTTTACAGCTACCTTCTGTGGGTGGTCTTGTATTTTTCTTTCCCTGTCTGCAATCTGCGCTGTATCATCTGCAAACCTTATTCAAATCCCGTGGAAAAGGTATGCATTCATTTTTTTTTTTTTTTTTTTTAGCTATTTTGCTACGGATAAAATCGGAAGGCAGGCTGGAATCTCTTGCTTTGGAAGGCAGGACGTATAGAAGGAAAAGTGTCAATTCAAAACTCCATAAATAATTGGGTAGACTTTAGGTTTGCTTAGGCCAACATCTGATACACGTAACTTGAAAACGATCCTGACGATGATATTAATCTCCTTCGGGCTCTCTTTTAACTTAGAAAGAGATATAGCTGCAGTGCCTGTCGTTCACGTAACACGTAAGAATCAAATGGTTTAGGGAACGTCTGATCGAATGTGTGATAGATAAAATTACGAATATCTATCTATCTATCTATCTATCTATCTATCTATCTATCTATCTATCTATCTATCTCATCTCAGTCTGTTCATTTCTATCTATCTATCTATCTATCTATCTATCTATCTATCTATCTCAGTCTGTTCATTTCTATCTATCTATCTATCTATCTATCTATCTATCTATCTATCTATCTATCTCAGTCTATTCATTTCTATCTATCTATCTATCTCAGTCTATTCTTTCATCTATCATATCTATCTATCTATCTATCTATCTATCTATCTATCTATCTATCTATCTGCTAGAAAGAACGATTCACTTTGTATGGCCAAGTTTTTCTCGTCTGAATCCATCTTGCACATATACAAATCTACTATCCACCCGTGCATTAAATACAGATGTCACAGCTTGTCGCATGTCGCCGCTATTCATCTCGGGGTTCTTGACAAAATCCAACGGAGAATGTAAGTGGCAGCTCGACTCCAGTCACTTTCTCACCGGCGTAATGTAACTTCCCTCTGTCTCTCCTACAAATATTTTCACGGTTTCTGCTCTGTTGTGCTTAGCTCCCTGGTGCCCCTACTGCATAGATTACTCGAGCTACTACACTGGTAATTAGGTCCCACCCTTTTACAGTGAAACCAATTAAATGCAAACAAACACAACGTCTATTCCCTCATTTTTTCTTTCTCGCACTTCCCTCTTGTGGAATTCTCTTCCGTATACTTGCTTCTCTGAATGCTACAATTTCCAAGAATTTAAATGCAATGTCAATTTCCGTTTATTATCTCCTTGGCTCGCATTCTTTACCCGACAACCCAGATATCTAGTTCTTCCTGTTTATTCTACTCTCACGCAGCACTTTTCACACCAGTGTTCCCATCCTTGTTTGACTCGTTCTTTGACACCCACTGTGACCTGTTCCACTTTCTTCTATTATGTCACCCCCAGTGCACCAGTGGCAGTATTGTCTTGCTTGGGGTGAAATGATTACAAAAATAATATTTATATGAGTGAAGTGTTGCGTGTATCTGGCGACTGTAAGGACTTCTACAGAAAATTTTTAATACTTCTCAGAGATTTTCGTTATTGAATAACAGTTTTCATTCTTATAAACATCTTTTTTTTATAACAATTTGCCACAAGTTTTTCTATTGGTTTAATTTCTGGGTGTAATTGAAGCTATTCCAGTAATATGCTGTCTTTGAAATCTTTTTTTTTAATGTTGGCTAGAATTAGCCTAGCAGAATTTGTAAAAAAAAAAAAATTAGCTGTAAGGTTCTTTTTTGTGAATTATGCAACACTTAAAACACTTCGTGTCCAAAAAAATTACGGCAAAAAATCAGAAGAGCAACCCCAAAGTACGCATTAAAAATAAAAGATTAAAATGTATACATTTCATTGATTATTTTAATTGCAACAATATAAATCTTTAAACTTTTCTGTAAAACATTGTTGTTCAAAAATATCTGTAAGGCTACCTGTTGTAGATTCGGGGTGAGGAACCACACAAAATAATGAACAACAAAACAGATACTGAGATAGATATTTGAGAAAAAAAATAGGTTGGTTGGTTGGTTGGTTGGTTCATTTAACCAGCATATCAACCTTCATTCGGTCATTTAATGCTAAAAAAACGTTTTGATTTGTTTTATTTATTTTATTTGTTTTATTGTTCTTGTTTGTTTGTTGGGAACATTTTTCATTCAATAAAGTTTTGTTGGTAACATTTTTCATCCAGCAAGTTGATTGACCCTTCAGCCACCGCTTACTAAATCCGTTTATTGTATAATGTGGAGAGCGTGGGCGTATTTTCTTGCTTTGTTTGTCAGATTTAGAGCTAGACATGACCAACCGATTGATTGGATCGGGTCTATCCAACCGCCCGTCTAGCTCAAGTCAGGGCCAAAGTGGTGTGTTGCAGGATCATGTCCTTATAATATCCTGGACATTATCAGCTCAACCACCAGGATTCCGTTCACAAGCATTACGGGTCGCAACCCACGGTCAACAGGTGGCCCAATTGAGGGACTTTTACCCTCTGCTGGGGGGTTGTTGGCGTATTCTGATGTGCCGCCAACAGGGCTAAGAAAAGTATGTTACATTAAACGTAAAGATACAAACTGGAACGTAGGTTAGTAATCCAGAAATTCGATTAGTATGGAATATATATATATATATATATATATATATATATATATATATATATATATATATACAAGTCTTTGAAGTGAAGCCGTGCTGGATTGTTATATCCGTGTAATATTATTCTGGCTCAGTGGAGCTTAAAGCTACTATGACTACTAACGTGGTATTCTCTGTGTAACTTCGGTATCTTTCGGTAACTTACGGATCAGTCCGGTACTCGTACTGTAACTGGCGTATCTTACTATGGCAGGAGTATATATATACTCAAGCCGAGTCCATTATCATAGAAAAAGGGGAGGTCTAACAACACTACCATTCACCGATGTTTTTAATATTACTGCCGCATGTAATCCTGCTATTTATCTTGAGCTCTTTGATAAAATGCAAAGAATAATCTGCAATATTATCGGTCCTGATTTGGCAAATTTCAGTCAATTTTCCACCGCCGTAAGGTTCATCTCACCACTGTGTCTTATCTATAAATACTCTCAGGGTCATTTTTCAGATGAACTCTTCGCTATGGTACCTAAACTTTGAATTTAAGTACAGTACTAGACTGGTGGATGTGCGTTGTGTTGCAGTGGATATCGACTCGGAACGACAAACCCCAGTTGAATTCCTTGCATTCACTTACGCACAAATATCCTTGGGAAATGCATTAATCTGTCTCTTCCCTCCAGTTATGGGTTAAATAACAGGTCAGATTGGGTTCTATAGCCTTGGCTTGCAACCAGTGTACCGTAGAAAGCAATGGCAACCTATTGTGGGATAATCTTCTACCCAGTCAGTCATGTCTCCTTCGAGACATGATCGCCTAAAGCGTGCATCATATAAGGCATTTAACTGACTAGTTGGATGCGCGGTGTGGTGCAGGATGTACATTGTGGTGCAGTGGATATTGACTTGAAACGACAAATTGGGGAGCCTATTTGGAATTCTAGTTGAATTCTTTGCATTCAGTTACGAACAAATACCCTTGGGAAAGGTATTAATCCGTCTCTTCCTTCCAGTTATGGGTTAAATAACTGGACAGATTGGGTTCTATAGCACTGCTCGGCAACCAGTCTACGGCAGAAAGCAATGGCTACCTACTGAGGGATAATATTCTGTCCAGTGTGTCATGTCTCTTTTGAGACATGATCGCCCGGTATGTATCACGTGTGGCACTTAACTGACTGACTACACTGGCGTCGAGTTTTTTTTATCAATTTACAGTTAAGTTGGCTAGATGTAGCCGCAAGTTTTATGCCAGTAGTTTCTTTTCTCGCACTTCTCGCTTGTGGAACCCCCTCCTGATTCCATGCTTTCCAGCCAACTTGAAACTTCAGAGATTAAAATGAAATCTCAATTGTTATCTACTGTAATTCCGATTACACTTCTTTGGTTACAGCTCTTTAATAGCGCTTCTGTTTCTAATTCTTTCGCACTCAGTAACCTCTTGCGTCTTAGTGACTTTATTGACTTGCTTGAAGTGAAATCGATTGAAAAAAATGACTCCCTTCGAACGTTCTAAGTCTAGCTGTAATCTCGCGTATTGGATTCGGTATTTAGACAAAGTCCAACGACCTAAATGTAATGAGACGCAAGGTTGACTTTAATATGTGTTTATCGGCAATACCGTGGAAAAATTATCGAACCCTTCTCGGTATCTGTCCATTTTGGGGGCGTCTTAACCGCTAGGCAATAAACCCAGCTCCCTGGCAAAGGAGAGTTAGTGTCTGGGTGATGGCCCTCTGTAGAATGAGCTGATATTGTTGGCAGAGTAGTGAACTCCTCTTCCCACTATAATTAGATATTCGAGAATTATATTCTGCCGCTCTCCTTAACTGCTTGAACACGTATATAAATCTCATTGCTTATGCCTTAGCTATGCTAACTGGGCAGCCATTTAGATATCACTAGAATTACATTACTTGATTATTAAAATGTAATTATTGAAGAAAAATTCGGAAAATTAGATGACTTAAAATATAAAAATTAATCAAATAAAATAAATCGTTAAAAAAATAAATCATCAACAGTATTTGACAATTTAAACGTCTACCGAATGTTTTATTAACAAAAAGAATTATAACCATTCGAAACAAAACGATATTTTAGTTTTAATTTCTGATTCACGACGTAATTAAGTTAAAATTAATTGTTCAACCGATAGGGTCTTATCTAATTAAACAAAATAATAAATTTAGAAAAATCTAATTATCATTTGTTCAAATTATATTTCAAGATTATGAAAACTAAAAGGACCGTTAAAATTGGTTTCAATTTTCGGTAAATAATTATTTAAAAATTTCCTTTTCATATAAATTATAAATGTATAAGTATTTAGACCCGTAGGGAGGGGCGATATTTTGCATTTTTACTAATCTAAATCACACAATAATCCTCTTTATTTGTTCTTTTTTTTAAAATAATGTTCACTCTGTACAAGGTCCGAGCAGTAGTTCCCGGGAGGAAGATGGGATGGGATACGGAGGGAATATAGGTAGCTTGCTACAATGTAATTGGTGTGGCGGGTCATTGCCTGAAAGGTTAGGCATGGTATAACCAAGGAATGGGGATTGTTTAAGCACTTTCCGTAAAATTAGCGAGAGAGCAGCGAGAGGCTCATCAATTCTCGTCTTTGTGAAAGAGGTCTTGATACCATCTTTAATTTTTAAGTTTATTAACAGAAGACGGAAAACGCGTCACCGAAAGTCGAACGGGAATCGGTTCATCGAAATTTGTATTCCTAAGAAGCAGGGACAATTTCGCTAGAAACAAAGAAGAAAGTACTGGATCGCTATGTGATGTCAGTTCTTCAATATGGCAGTAAATGCTGGACATTATCAGCAAAGATGAAGGAAAAACTTGAAGCAACTGAAATATGGTGCTACAGAAGGATGCTATGAATATCATGGATCGAGCATGTGAGCAATGATAAGGTTTTGGAAAGAATGGAAACGAAAAAGAAATTAATATTGAGCATCAGGAAGAGACAACTGAAGTTCCTGGGACATGCAATGAGAAAGGAGGTCTTGGAGAATCTGATACTAACAGGCCAAATAAAGGGGAAAAGAGACAGGGAAAAAGCAACGGATAACATATTTGAAGGACCTAATCAGGTGGATAACGGAACGAGGGTTACGTGGTGTAACAGGAAAAAAGTGTATTAAGAGCCACCATGGATAAGGAGACGTGGAAGGCAACTGTCCATGTTTTTTTTCTCTCACTGCATACCAGTGACGGTCTTTGTGGCGAAATAATTATATATATATATATAAAATCCAGATTCCACTATATTATAGAACAAACTAAGATACGTACCGAAAATTTGAATATATAGGTAGCGTTTTCGCAGAGGACGCCATATTTGCCACCGAAATCTGAAAGAACAGTAACAAAAAAGAATGGCGTTTTTGTTACTACTGCATCAAATAAACTGTTCTGGTGTCCAGATTTTGTACTCTCTTTCCCACGCTAGTCTCTTCTTCTTATTGGCTGACCGAAGCAAAGGCTTCGTGGCTGCCTTTTAAAATTGTCCAGATTAATAATAGAACCATTCTATTATTAAATAATAGAACCATTCTATTATTAAATAATAGAACCATTCTATTATTAATAGAACCATTCTATTATTAAATAATAGAACCATTCTATTATTAAACAATAGAACCATTCTATTATTAAATAATAGAACTATTCTATTATTAAACAATAGAACCATTCTATTATTAAATAATAGAACCATTCTATTATTAAACAATAGAACCATTCTATTATTAAATAAGAACCATTCTATTATTAAATAATAGAACCATTCTATTATTAAATAATAGAACCATTCTATTATTAAATAATAGAACCATTCTATTATTAAATAATAGAACCATTCTATTATTAAAACAAAAGAACCATTCTATTATTAAATAATAGAACCATTCTATTATTAAATAATAGAACCATTCTATTATTAAATAATAGAACCATTCTATTATTAAATAATAGAACCATTCTATTATTAAATAATAGAACCATTCTATTTTCATTCAGAATTCTCCACTTGGCAAAAAATACTAAAAATAATATGAAATACATAACTTTTATTTTTTTAAACTGGAGTGGCCTAATAATTATGAACTTTACTATATATATATATATATATATATATATATATATATATATATATATATATATATATATATTTATATATTATGGTTCTTTTGTTAATACTGCAAAATAACATGTGCATCAAATGAACTGATGTAGTGTCCAGTTTTTGTGCTCACTTCCTCATGCTAGTCTCTTCTTATTGGTTGGCCGAAGCAATGACTTCCTTGTAAAATTTTACAAAGTAATAATAACAAAAAAAAAAAAACATTCTTTTTTCATTTAGAATTATTCATTTGGCAATAAATACTAAAAATAGTATGAAACACATTATTTTATTTAAAACTGGTGTGGCCTAATACCTATGGCCGGTAGTGTATGTCGATCTGAGAGATTTGATAAAAAAAAACGTTGTTAATGGTCGCAATAGAGAGAGAGCATGATCGCCTTAGTACTGAATGAAGACAAGAAGAAGAAGAAGAAGAAGAGGGAGAAACAAATGCAATCTTCTTCTTCTTCTTCTTCTATGTGTCTTGTCTGTTCATAATATAGGCGATCATGGCCTTCCACATCTTCTTATCCCTTGGTGGCTCTTAGCGCGCTTTCTTCTATAACACCACGCAACCCTCGTTCAGTCATCCACCTGATCAGGTCCTTCAAATATGTTATCCATTGCTTTCCTCTGTCTCTTTTTCCCATTATTTGTCCTGTTAGTATCAAGTTCTCCAATCCCTCCTTCCTCATTGCATGTTCCAGGAACTTTAGCTGTCTCTTCCTGATGCTCAATATTAATTTCTTTTTTTCGTTTCCTTCCTTTCCAAAACCTCATCATTGCTCACATTCTCGGTTCATGATAGCCGCAGCATCCTTACCAAATACAAAATGATGGCACGATTAGCCTCTTCATGGTCAAAACTCCGCCCATACCCAACAAACTAATGTAGACAAACCCCGCACCCATCAGTGGTTACGAAGCACAGATTTGAAAGCTGAAACTGAAGGTTTTTATTCTTGCTGCACAAGATCAAGGCTTGCTAAATAAAAATTACCAAGAATACATAGTGAATAAATCTGTTAAAGCAAAATGCAAATTTTGTGATGAATATCCAAAAACAATTGACTATCTTGTAACCGGATACACATTTTTAGCACCCACTGAACATAAAACTCTGCTTGATAGAGTGGGCCAATATTTGCATTAAAAATTATGCAAATTTTATAAAAAGGAAAATCCAAGAAAATGAAATGAACATCACCCAGACCTGGTTACAGAATTAGGAGCTGTAACAATTTTATAAAGATTTACAAAAAGCACAGACAGAAGAATCAAAGCTAATCACATAGACATCGTAATTAAACTGAATGTGCTTTCTTATTGATATGGAAATCCCACCGGTTTGTAAGGGATATATTTGAATGATCTTCAAAAAATATCAAAATAAAAGGATCTTGAGTCTGAGTTTGAGTTGGAGTTTTTTTTAAGGGCATATCAATCTCTGTGGTTTATTTAATAAAAAAAAAAACAAAAAAAAAACGTGGTGTTTTAAAGTATTTTTTTAATGTTTTAATGTTTGGTTATAGTGAGAAAGTTGATTTAGTCAGAATTTAATAAAAAGTTTTTGCTTTTATTCTTTTTTTATTTTAGAAAACGGAAAATGTCTTCTGGTTTTTTTTGTTTTTTTTTAATCATCTCACCCCAAGCAAGGCATTCTACTGCCACTATTACGCATGGGGTTACATAGGGGAAGGTAAAGAGAAGGTGTGGTTAGACATAGGGAAATATCAGGAGGAATGGGAGCAGGTTAGTGTGTTAGGAGGTGTCTATTGACCTTACATTTAAACTCCTGGAGATTGTATCCGTCGGGGAAGCAATCATGTGGAAGGGAATTCCACAGTCGGGAAGTGCGAGGCAAGAAACTGTTGGAGTAGAAGTTGCGGTTGCATTTTATCGGTTTCACTGTAAAAGGGTGGGATCTAGTTGCTAATCTAGTATCTCGCGTAAATTCGTATTTATGGGGCACCAGTGATCTAAGTTCATCGGAGCAGAAGCTGTGAAAGTATTTATAGAAGAGACACAGGGAAGCTTATCGAGAAGCCCGAGGAGAATATTATTAAATATATGTATTAAATATATTTTGCTGAAAGTAATTTTTTATATTAAATATTATTAAATATATGTATTAAATATATTTAGCCCGAGGAGAATATTATTAAATATATGTATTAAATATATTTTGCTGAGAGTAATTTTTTCTTGTAAAATTGTGCTATGGTGATAATTCTCTCTTCAAAAATGTATGGTTGGTAATATTTTTCCTTAAAAAATGTATATTTTTCTATAAAAGTTATTTTCATGTATATATTTCCATAAACGTCCATTTTTATACTTTCATAGTGGAAACAACAGCAATTAAGAGGGGGTTCCATGCTTCCTCACAACCTCTCAATCAGAGGCCTTGCTGCTGGATGCAGTTTACCGTCATACCCAGGACATAAAGGATCTTGAAGTGGAAATTACAAGCATGTAAAACAAGGACATCGATAATTCCAGCTGTAGTTGGAGCCCTAGAATTGTTTGGAAAAGTGTTCCGATAGACTCATTTAAGCGATTCTTGGTTTACCGTGCCTTAATGAAATAGACTAATACTGCTGCCACATCTGGTCAGGTGCCCCTGCTATTCTCCGCGGGGTTCTTGACAAAATACAACGGAGAATTTGTAATGTGATCGATACCGACTTGGCAGACCGCCTGCAGTCACTCTCTCACCGGTGTGACGTGGCTTCCCTGTGCCTCTTCTATAAATACTATCACGGCTTCTGCTCCGATGAACTTAGATTACTGGTGCCCCCTAGGTACGAATTTGCACTAGATACTAGATTAGCAACTAGGTCCCACCCTTTTACAGTGAAACCGATAAAATGTAACCACAATTTCTACTCCAACAACTTATTTTCTCGCACTTCCCGCCTATGGAATTCCCTTCCATATACTTGTTTCCCCAACAGCTACAATCTCCAGGAGTTTAAATGTAAATTCAACAGACACCTCTTATCACACTAACTCGCACCCATTCTCTCAAACACTCTTCCCATCTACATCCTTACTCGTCGATCACCCACCTTCTGACATTTCGTATATCTAACCACTCTTTCTCACCACCTTCACCCCTGCGCAATAGTGGCAGTGGAATGCCTTGCTTGTGGTGAAATAATTTTTAAAAAAAGCCATCATAATACAGTTCACACATTAAAGTTGTATCTATGCAAAATGTGTGTGATCTTGTTTTAACAAAAATGATCAATGGAAAATGTCATGAAGACATTTCTGACCTAAGGTCTTTCGTGATCCGGAAAGAAATCTGCATGAGAGAAAAATTAAAGGAAGTAGTAATAGTAGTAGTAATAATAATAATACAAAAGACCCCTCCTAACACACTAACTCGCACCCATTCTCTCAAACACTCTTTCCATCTACCCAACTCTCATCCTCGGTATCCTTTCCCGTCTATCACCCTCCTTCTGACATTTCCTACATCTAAGCACTCTTTCTCATCACTTTTCCCTATGTAACCCCCTAACCATTCTTTCTCATCTCTTTCCCCTGTGTAACTCCCTAACCATTCTTTCTCATCATTTTCTCCGATGTAACCCCCCTAACCACTCTTTCTCATCACTTTCCCCTATGTAACCCCCTAACCACTCTTTCTCATCACTTTCCCCTATGTAGCTCCCTAACCACTTTTTCTCATCACTTTCCCCTATGTAACCCCCTAATCACTCTTTTTCATCACTTTCCCCTATGTAACCCCCTAATCACTCTTTTTCATCACTTTCCCCTATGTAACCCCCTAATCACTCTTTCTCATCACTTTCCCCTATGTAACCCCCTGCGCAACAGTGGCAGTGAAATGTATTGCTTGGGGTGAAATGATTTAAAAAAAACAAAAACAAAACCTGAAATTTATTAACCATCCCCAATATTGTCATCTAAGTCATGTTGGTTTACAATTTACATGAAGGGTCCAACGTATTTCTTTGCTTTGTTGGCACGTTTCTCTTTCCTATATTTACATTCTCTGTTTGTTTTTTTATATCTTTCCTCAATGTTCGTATTGTTCCTCGTGGATTTGCCTTCATAGAGATTTGATCGTCCAGCTTCGCCAAATATTTCCCTGTTAATCAATACGTTTTACTTCCTTCGTATTCGTTCCTGCCTTGTTAATTATATTTTCAGGAAATTGTTAAAAGCAGTTTTTCTTACTTTTCCTTGCCAAAATTTCCAAGTTCGTTTTTTTTTATTCCCCTCAGATCTCTGTTCAATCATTTTTCCCTGATTTCGAATACTGTGTCCCCCATTACTCAATAATTTTAAAATATCTCGTGTAGCCAAAATAGAGAAGCTTTTCTGTCTGTCAACAGCATGATTGACGCTAGATTGTCAGAAAGCAGCATACTGCGTTTTCTTAGCCTCAAGCTTCTACTGACTTGAAGTGGAGAGACTACATTGAAACAATGTCTGTATCTTACAAGCAAATCACTGCGTCGAGCTAGAAAATGCATCTTGCATATTTACAAATCTCCCGTCATTCCGTGCATTAAACCAGTCTGTCAGTTATTTTTTTTTTGTCTTATGGCATATCAATTGTGTCGAGGTACCCCCGATAAATATCGAAAATCGACAATCCAAAAAATCGGGTTATAGAAGGAGTGGTCCGATTTTAATCAAATCTGATACACTCATAGACAGAGACATAAGAAACGATATTCATAAGTTTCATGGTTGAAGTTCTTAAAATAGTGCAGAAAATCGATGATATATATATATATATATATATATATATATATATATATATAAGGCAAGATGTTTGTGTGTGTGTGTGTCTGTTTATTTACCTGTATGTCTGTATTTTTTTCAGCCCTTTTATTTTAGTTTTTGCTTCGGGTTTGGCTCTAAGTCGGCATAATTGTAGTTCTTAGTCTCATCCATGATAGCATTTACTCAGAGGACTTATTTAACCTTCAAAATTCAGTTTTCGACGAAAAAAAACTTATTTGATATCGATAGCAAGAAATGAAAATATGACTTACATCCATTCATTTTTCTTTCAGTCTACGGTTTCGCTTTAACTGGAAACAACTATTGCTTTTTAGTCTTTCTTGTCAACGTCTGAAGAGTTTGAGCTCCGGGACCATGGTATAGTTTTAAAGCTTTCATTACACCCGAGCAACGCCGGGCTATACTGCTAGTTTGTTTATATATACGTATTATGGTTGTCATTTTATTAAGTGGGAATATCGACATTTTATCAGCATGAAAAGGGCAAACGATTTTATAAGAGAGAAGATAACAAGTTTTTGTCGTCGAATTAATAATCATCGTTCCATCGAAAGTTATACAACATATATGTCACTTTGTTGGCAGTTTCAATTTCGTCATCCTTGACTCAAGATTATGCAACGATTTAGTCATTTTGGTTTTCAGATATGCGTCACTCTGGGATACCAACATTTCTCATCAAAAGATATATCCTAATGGTAGCAGTAAGATTTATTGACAGAGCAGCTAATGTGATTTTTGTTTGAAATTTATATAACATTTTTCTCTTAAAACAATCCATCTCAAATGCACCATCTAGAACTGATGGATGCTTCCCTCCTAATGTTTTGTTTGATGCAATGTATTAGTATTACATGAGTTGCATTAAAAAAGAATATGGCACAAGGCTAGTGGGAGTCTTAGTTAGAATGGGGCTAGAAGACAAATTCATCCAAGCCTACCTACATTCCTCCTTTCGAGACATTTAGAGCGTCAGGGATTAAACATCACCATCGATAGATCGAAATTCACTGCCTAGAGACCCATGGGTTTAAATTAATGTTATGCCTTTCAGCCGAAGTATTATATAAAGCAATGGGAAATCGTTGACTTTCCCCGGAAGACATGGCAATTCTGATATATCTGTGAGTAAGAGTAAAGGTCACGTACTTTTTGAAGTTACGTGACATTCAGTTAGTTAAATGCTATACGTGATACACGCTTGGGCGGTCATGTCTCGAAAGAAACATGACCGACTAGGCTGAAGATTTTCCTGCAGTAGGTTGCCATTGTTTTCTGCGGTACACTGGTTGACGACCAAGGATATAGAACTCAATCTGTCCTGTTATTTGACTCATAGCTACAGGGGGAATAAATGTATTAAATTATTACGTAGTAAATAGTGGGGGATCAGGTTGTTACTTCATAACAATTTAAAACCGATCTCCCACTTTATGACCAGTAGAAACCTTAACCATGATTCCAACAGTCAGTCAGTTAAGTGCAATACGTGATACACACTTGGGCGATCATGTCTCGAAAGAAACGTGGCCAACTAGGCAGAATATTTTTCAGCAGTAGCTTGCCATTTTGTTTCTGCGGTAGACTGGTTGCCAACCAAGGCGATAGAATCCAATCTGTCCTGCTGTTCGAACAATAACTGGCGCGAGAAGAGATGCATTCGTGCTTTTCCCAAGAGAAGTTGCGCGTAAGTGAATGCAACGAATTCAACTGGAATTCGAACTCGGCTCTTCGATTTCTCATTTCGAGCCGATATCCACTGCACTACAACGCGTGGCATTACGGAAACGCAAACAATGATTAGTAATTTACTAAATACAGCTTAGACATGACACAAAAGTATCGAGCACTCAATGAGGCCCGAACTCACTAATCAGTCGCAATTGATCTTTTTTTTATCATCATATCTCCCCAACTAAGGCGGTCTATTGCCACTGATCACCGAAGTTAAGCAACGTTGAGCCTGGTCAGTACTTAGATGGGTGACCGCTTGGAAATATCAAGTGCTGTAAGCGTATAGTGACGGATGTGCGTTGTGGTGCAGTGGATATCGGCTCGGAAAGAGAAATCGGTGAGCCGACTTCGAATTCCAGTTGAAATCACTTACGCGCAAATACCCTTGGGAAAGGTATTAATCCGTCCCTTCCCTCCAGTTATGGGTTAAATAACAAGGGTAAGACTTGGGGACCCTGCTCTTAAAAACAAATCCCAATGAATCTCGATACTCGAAAAGAAAAATGTTGTAAAATAAAATAACCTTACCCAAAAATCATTAGTTATGACCTTAAATAATCCCATAAGGATTGATAGGTCGTTAAACCTCGAAACAAACTATTACCACCGATACGCAGGGGGTTACATTAAAGGAAAGTTATGAGAAAGAGCAACAGGTTACAGGGTGTGTCAGGAAGTGAGTAAGAGAAGAGTTAAAATACTGAGTGTGGAGTGAACGGAGAAAGAAGCATGAGAGAGAGGAGAGAATGCAGGTGTGATGACATTTTCAAAGGTGGAGAGAAAGGGAAGGATATAGGGGGTGGGGAAAGAGCTAGAGTCAAGTGGTTAATAGATGAGTATTGACATTGCATTTAAATTCCTGGAGGTTGTAGCCATCAGGAAAGCAAGAATATGGGAGCGAGTTCCATAGGCGGCAAGTGCGAGAGAAGAAGCTGCAGGAGTAGAATTGTCGGCTGCATTTGGCTAATATAACTGTGAATGGGTGGGACTCAGTTGCCAATCTGGTTGTACGAGTAAACACCTATTGAGGAGGCACCAGTGACTTAAGTTCGTCCGAGCAGAAGCCATGAAAGTGTTTATAGAACAGACAAAGGGAGGCCACATTTTGTCGGTGGGGAAGTGGCTGTAGTCGAGCTGCCAAGTCAGTACCTATCACATTACTGATTCTCCTTTGGAGCCTGTCGAGAACACTGAGGTGAACGGCAGGGGCGCCTGACCATATATGGCAGCAGTACGCCATGCACGGAAGAATGGTTGACTTGTATATATGCAGGATGGATTCAGTGGGAAAAAAACATTCTGGCCCGACACAGTGACCCAACCTTCTTAGAAGTGGATTAAGCTGTGGACTCGATTTAGTGGTTCCATTTGAGATCAGAGGAGAAGACAAGGAAGAGGATTTACAGTGTATTGCTCTCAAGGAGAATCGCTTGGTCCATGCTTTTGGGAGGCAGGACAGTGACGTTGGTAAGAAAGTGACTGAAGTTAGGTTGCCAAATCGAGACCGATTGCATTGCAGATTCACCTCACAATCTCGAGGTGAATAGCAGGAGCATCCGACCAGATATGGCAACAGTATTCAATGCAGGGACCAATGGTAGATTTATAATTGTGCAAGATGGAGTATGACGAGAAAAACTTTCTGTTCGGACTCAAACTTCCTAGCAGTTGATGCAGCTATAGATTACACCACCCAAACCCCGGTCTGCCATCCACTAGCACAAGCCCATAAATCTAGAATATAAATGTATAGAAATTAGCATGGCCACAAAATGAGGGATCTGTGTATATATTGAGTATAATATAAATTTGATCCCCCACTTTATATCCACATTATAATTTCTTATAAACACTGCGTATATATCTTCTTCTATGTGCCCTGTCCCTTCAGGACGTAGGCGATCATGGCTTTCCACGTTTCCCTATCCCTAGTGGCTCTGAGCACGCCTTCTCCTATTACACCATGCAATTCTCGTTCAGTCATCCACCTGATTAGGTCTTTCTAATATGTTATTCGTTGCTTTCCCCTGTCTCTGTTTCCCTCTATCTGGCCTGTTCGTATCAGATTCTCCAAGCCCTCCTTTCTCATTGCGTGTCCCAGGAACTTCAGCTGTCTCTTCTTGATTCTCAGTCTAGGTAGGAAGAAAATCAGATTTCATGTTACGTTGTTTAAAATTAACTCTCGATTTTATAGCAAATAAAGTAAAATGAATTTTTAGACACGATTTTAATTGTATGCGTATTATAGATGAAGATAAGAAGGCAGCAATCCGAAATAATTTTCTTACGATTTTTCTGTTTGTTAAGATACTGATGTATAACGCCATTTACTTACATGTAATTTTTGTTTTGTTTTTTTACTGTATTGTTTTTTCTTCACTTTTCTTCAGGGACTCCGCGGCAACTTTTGTGTGATGGACCTGACATTGAGACAATATGTTTGTTCCGTGCTGTTCTCCAAAACACTGTGTGCACTCTGACCCGAAAGGCGGGTCGGGTGAAACGAGAGGCGAGAGGTCGGGATCTGAGTCGAATTCTGAACGGAACCACCATCCGCCGCATCCGCCACCACCGCAAAAGACGAAGTCGCACAAACAGAGCCGGGATCAAGAGTGCGCGGAGAGAGGCGCGCAAGACCACGAAGGGGTGGCGCCGAGGACAACGGCCGAAAGTCAGCAACAGCATTTTCAACATTACTCGCCGTTGCCCCAATCGCAGCAGCCCCAGCCGCAACAGCCGCGCCAGGAAGCGTCTTCCCAACCCCAGCATTACATTCCCCATCATCAGATGCGCGTGCAGGATTTGCAACAACAATTGCAACAGCATCACCAGCAAATCCTGCTGCATCGTTCGCTGCAGAGGGCCGTGCAGCATGAAAACCGCGCTGTCGAACAGGAGGAGAATTACTGCGACAGTAACAGCAACCACACGAGTCAAGACGGTAGCAATCACGGCCGGTGCAGCAGCAACGAAAGCAGCAGCAATCATATTATCAGCAACAATAACAACAACAACAGCAATAGCAACAATAATAATAATAACAACAACAGCAATAGCAACAGCGACAGGAATACGCCCAAGGAGAGATTTTACGACGACAAGACGCGCGGGAACGAGGAAGACGAGGATGAAATACTAGTAAGAGGTATGGCCGATCTACTTTTCTTTCTATGATCCTAGAGTTATCCAAACCTTTACCCAAAAGAAAATGCTCAACTAGACCGTGTTGTCATCAGTTTTCGAGGTCAATGGAAGAGAGTGCACTTTTGTAATCGTTATTATTTTTTGGCCTGGCCAAGTTTAGCTTACAAAAATTACTTTGAGGCCCTTTACCATATATCAATAGTCTAGAAAGCTTATCTCCCTGGCAAATCCAGACGCTTATTTTTCTAAAATATTTTGCTCCTCACTAGGTGGTCTGGTACGATGATCGTATCACATATTAAGCTAAAGGCAATAATGAAATTTACAGGCATCTATGGCGAGAAACCGATCAGGAAAGAGATTTTACTGAACAATTCTTATTTTAAAGATTTCGATTCTGAAAGATTTCTTGTGCCAGAAAAGTATTGTAAATGGTTACACACACATACACACGTTCGCAAGAGTCCAGCCACACAGACATAATATATATATATATATATATATTAAAAATCGGATTTCTTCATGGGTTAAAGTTCATGATGTCAGGGGTATAAGTTGTGTAAATACAAAAATGTGAATATTGAAGTCACCACCCAGAGTCTGCTTAAGCATGACATATGTCATATATATATATGTCATATATATATATATATATATATATATATATATATATGTCATATGTATCAGATTAAATAAATTGCAAACATTGTGTCTGCATATTTTGAATAAAATCTGTTCATACTCGCGGATAATATTTCGCGTATTATAATTGAAAGATGTAAAAATGAGATTTAAATTTGACTGATGATTTTATTATTCATTTCTCGATGTTCCCAAGTACTTTTAATCTCCGAGATCATCTCCAGGGGTGTGAGTTGTAATAACAAAAAATATCTGCAAAACAGTGCTGCTCAAGTTTACTGCTAATTTTCTTCTTGCTTCAAATATATATTCCATTCTTAAATACAAACGATGGATGACATATTTATTATCCACCCCATCCGTCCATTCCCTTTACTGACAGTTATAAAAACTTTCAAATTATATATACATATATATATATATATATATATGTGTGTGTGTGTGTGTGTGTGTGTGTGTGTGTGTGTGTGTGTGTGTGTGTGTATCTATATAATCCAAACAAAATAAACATTCGCAAAATAATTCAAACACACCCACCTAAGGGTGGCTGGAATGTTGTATATGTATATACACATATATATATCTGTAAATTCGGATTGAACTTAGTGGGGAAATAACCATTTTCAACATGTCATTTTAAGGCATTCATTCTTCAACCCCTTATAAACAGAGTGAAGAAAAATTCTAATCCCAGAGGTTAGCTTTAGTGAAAGAAAAGATTGAGGTGTATTGGTTTTATTTTGATTAGGCTAGGGGAAATAGTAGGAATTTCCTCTTTGGTAGTGGGAGGTACGTGGCTTGACCATTGAGTTAGTAGTGGTAGGTGGTGGGGAAGTAACTTCTTGGCCAAATTTTTAAAAAAATTTTGGGACCAATTGAGAAAATAGGGTAATTATTGTAATTTATACTTATTTCTATGCCGACACATACTTATGATCTCCTTTCGTTTGTTGAGGAGTATATTTTAGTCTTGAAATTTTAAAATTTCAATTATTATTATTTTTTGTGTGTGTGTGTGGAACAGAGATTACACATATATTTTAAGCTATTAGGGGTCCTTGCCTATGAGTCTCCATTTTATCAGGGGATCTAAGTTATTTCTTTTAATTCCCAGTATTTTCTAAAAAGGGTTGTTTGGTATCTTAAACTAGGGTTTGTGAAGGAGTGCCTGTGGGTATGAGGCTGTTACTTCGAAATCTCCGCCGAAATTCCGATATAGACTGTACATTTCTCCTTATTTTCCTTACGGTAATTACATTTTCCGATTTACACTTACCCTCAACCGTTATTTCTACATCTACAGTTACAGTAGGGGTGTATCATTCTATTTTCTGTACTGGATTCCTCATATATATATATATATATATATATATATATATATATATATATATATATATAGATAGATAGATAGATAGATAGATATAATCATTTCACCGCAAGCAAGGCATTCCATTGCCACTGTTGCACAGGGGGTTACATAGGGGAAAGTGATGAGAAAGAGGGGTTAGTTATAGGAAATGTCGGAAGGAAGGTGACAGACGGATGAGGATACCGAGGATGGGGGCTGGGTAGATGGGTAGAGTGTTTGAGAGAATGGATGCGAGTTATTGTGATAAGTGGTGTCTATTGACCTTACATTTAAACTCCTGGAGATTGTAGCTGTCGGGGAATCAAGTATACGAAAGGGAATTCCACAGGCGGGAAGTGCGTGAAAAGAAGCTGTTACAGTAGAAATTGCGGTTACATTTAATTTGTTTCAGTGTTAAAGAGTGGAACCTATTTGCTAATCTAGTATCTCGTGCAAATTCATAGCTGTGGGGCACCAGTGATCTAAGTTCATCGGAGCAGAAGTCGTGAAAGTATTTATAGAAGAGGCACAGGGAAGCCATATCACGCCGGTGAGACAGTGACTGCAGCCGGGTTGCCATGTCGGTATTGATCACATTTTTTATTCTCCGTTGTATTTTATCAAGAACCCTGAGGAGAATAGCAGGTGCACCCGACCAGATGTGGCAACAGTATTCAATACACGGGCAGATGGTAGATTTATATATGTGCAGGGTGGACTCAGACGGGAAAAAAACTTCCGGGCTCTGCACAGAGTCCCGACTTTCATAGCAGCAGATTTAGCAATAGATTCGATATAGTCATCCCACGAGGTCCACTGAGAGTATGAGGCCAAGGAGGCGTAGTGTTTTACTCTCAGGGAGGCATGCTAATGGGAGGTAGGTGCGATTGTCTATGATGGTTAATTGATAGCAGCTTCGTTTTGGAAGCATTAATATTTACGAGCCATTTCTTATCCTAGTCCACAACGAATTGGAGGTCCTTCTCAAGCTCGGCAGCGAGGTTCGCCCACACCACATTTTTGATCGAGGCGAGAGGAATATATATTAATTTTATCTCTCTCTCTCTCTCTCTCTCTCTCTCTATATATATATATATATATATATATATATACTTGTCATCCAAATACAAGTCTGTTTCGCTGTATCACAGCTCATCAGTGTGGCTAGACATCCACATGTTAGTTTAGTTAAGCTGCATTCACCCTAACCGGTTTGAGCCGGTTTCCTGCCTGCGATGGAGAAAGATTGATTGGGACGTGCTTAAGGGCAGGGTCCTATGTCCTACCCTGTAGAGACCTCAGGCATTTTAATTATCAAGTAACAGGTTGCCAATACTTGCTGTGGTAGACTGGTTGCCAGCCAAGGCTACAGAACCCAGTCTGTCCTGTTATTTAGCCCATCACTGGAGGGAAGGGGCAGATTAATACCTTTCCCAAGGGTATTAGCACGTAAGTGAATGCAAGGCATTCAACTGGAATTCGAACTCGGTTCACCGATTTCTTTTTCCGAAGAAGATGTCCCCTGCACCACAACGCACATCCACTTGCTTCTAACCGGGATCGAAACTCGACCGTTTTGATGTCAGTTGGAGTCTCTACACCCTAAGCGATATGCGCATATAATGAGAGAAGGGAAAGTTTTGCTTGTTATATATAAGCGGTGTATACAGGCTCCAGTCACCGGAAGAACTCAATTCATTGCTAAGTGGAGGTTTTATTATCTTTTTACTTATATCTTAATGAAGATCTAAATCTAATCTAAACTTATTTATAAATGGAACTTTATCTGTGTGTGTGTATGTGTGTGTGTCCGTTACCTATAGACTCCGAAACGGCTGAACCGATTTATTGAAAATTTACACAGTTGTACTATAAGCGTCTGCGAGTGTTCTAAGCTAGGTTTGTGTCGAGGTAGCCCCGATAAATATCGAAAATCGATAATTGAAAAAATTGGGTTATAGAAGGAGTGGTCCGATTTTAATCAAATTTGATACACTCATAGAAAAAGACATAAGATACGATATTCAGAAGTTTCAAGGTTGCAGTTCTTACAATAGTGCAGAAAATCGATGATATATATGTATATATAAAAGACAAGTTGTTTGTGTGTGTATCTGTTTATCTGCCTGTATGTCTGTATGTTTTCAGCCCTTTTATTTTAGTTTTTGCTTCGGGTTTGGCTCTAAGTAGGTATAATTGTAGTTCTTAGTATCAGCCATGATACCATTTACTCAGAGGACTTATTTAACCTTCAAAATTCAGTTTACGACGAAAAAAACTTATTTGATATCGATACCAGGAAATCAAAATTTGACTTACATCCATTAATTTTTCTTTCAGTCTACGGTTTCGCTTTAACTAGAAACAACTATTGCTTTTTAGTATTTCTTGCCAACGTCCAAAGAGTCTGAGATCCAGGACCATGGATTAGTTTTAAAGCTTTCATTATACCCGAGCAACACCGGGCTATACAGTTAGTTCACAATAATAGGTATATCAATATAATGTCGTCGTTTTAGACGATATATCGATAAAAATATATTGCCGCCATTTTTTTCACGGAACGGGCCTACTCGTTTAAAATAATCCGCATACACGCATGAATACAAAGAAAGAGACAAATAAAAAAACGGTATCAAGGAAACGTATTTGGACCAATCGGTATCCTGTAAATATTTTAAATCCATTGCTTTCTACGCAGCACACCGACCGAAGCGAAGCGAAATCAAGCAGGAAATTTTTTTGCTTTAACCCTGAAGAGCTTATTGAAATGAGAAATTGTTAATCGCCATGCAGTGTTGATTTCTATGTCCACAAAATTCTTATTTAAGTATTCTCCCTCTCTCCCTCTCTAAATCTCTTCCTCTCTTTCACCCACTCTCTTTTTCTCCCACACTTCCTATTTCTCTCTCTCTCACTCACTATCCCTCTCTCTCAATCTCCTCTCTCCTACTCTCCGTTTCTCTCACTACCTCTCATTCTCTCCCCCTCTTCCTCTCTTCCACTCTGCTTACTCACTTTCCCTCTCTCCCACCCTCCCTGTCTCTCTCTCACACACCATCTTTCTCTTCCACTTTTTCTCTCTCCCACTCTCACTCACTCACTTTTTCTAGCTCTCTCTTTCTTACACTCTTCCTTTCTCTCACTCTCTCTCTCACTTTCTTTCTCTCCATTTCTCTCCCACTTCTTCTCTCACTATTCCTCTCTCTCACTTACTCACTCACTCTCTCACTTTCCCTCTCTCCCAATTTTCCTCTCTCTCTCTCTTCCTCTCTTCCATTCTCCTTACTCACTTTCCCTATCTCGCACCCTCCCTCTTCCTTACCCTCTCTCTCCCTTTTCCTATTTCCCACTCTCACTCACTCACTAACTCACTTTTTCTAGCTCCTTCTCTCTTTCACTCTCCCTGTTTCTCACTCTTTCTCTCCCTCTCTCCCTCCTTCTCCCTCCCTCTCCCTCTCTCACTCTTCCTTTCTCTCACTTACCCTCTCACTCACTTTCATTTCCACCTCTCTTCCACTTCCACTCTCTCTCTCACTCACTCTCTCACTCACTTCCCCTCTTTTCCACTCTCCCCTTCTCACTCCCTCTCTCACTCATACTCTCTCTCTTTTCTCTATTCTTCTTCCTATGAAATAAATGTACTTTTTTAAAAATATTTATGCGGAAATAGTTTTCAGTTTCAGAGACAGACCGTTTGCAGATGTAGAGAGTTTGGACATAGAAATCAACAATGTATAGTGACTGTCTGTTTCAGGCCTCAAATGAACTTGTCTTGAAGATGGCTTGTGGAATAAAAATAACTGTATTGATTTTTATGTTTACAAACACTATGAATAGATACATAGATAGCTTGATACAAGAAAAAAATAATAACAACAACAAAAGAACTTACACGTGGATACCCGAAAAGTGAGAAGGACCAGGATGTGAAATAAGCTGTTTAAAGACATCGAAGCAAAATTTGTTCCACATTTGTAAGTAGTTTCAATAACAAAGCTACTTCTACAGAACCCAATCTATACTGGTATTTGTCCCATAACTACAAGGAAGATACGGATTAATACCTTTCATAAGGGTATTTATTAATACTTTGCAGAAGGGTATTTATTAATAACTTTCATATGAGTATTTGCGCGTAAGTGAATTCAGCTAATTCAGCTGAGATTCGAACTTGGTTGTCAGATTGCACGTTCTCAGCCGATATTCACTGAACCAGAAAGAACATTAGTTCGGTATTAAATGTTCTAAATTGAATAACCTGAATTCTTTTTAACTGCTATCCACGTACGTTCTGTGTTGCTGATGTTACTTCGGATTTTTTAATATATATATATATTTTTTTTTTATTTAAAATTATTTATTTTCTTTCCGTTTTTATATTTTTGGATACACTCACATGGAATTATCCTGCTGCTGTTTTTTTCTCTTTCTTTGGCTTCTCTCTTCGGCAGCGGAATGAATTGCGGCAGAAATATTAACCAAAAAAAAAAAAAAAAAAAACTCAAACAAACGTGAAAACCGGATATAGAAGAATCCAATAATTTATAGACAACAAAATACGATGGTCGATAAGAAAGTATTTCCTCCTGTTATTATAATAACGGTATATTTATTGCTAGGGGAGAGAACTTTATAAATTTGTGCTAGATTAACATATAAATTTGTAGGTTTGATACGAATGTACCCATATTGTTAAAAATGATGGTAAAATATTTGAGAGGATTATATATATATATATACATACATACTACCTGCCATAATTATTAGGCGACCTCAGTTTTTTAAAAAAAATGATGTATTTCATATTATTTTTAGTATTTATTGCCAACTGGATAATTCTAAATGAAAACAGAACGGTTCTTTTGTTATTATTATTTACAAAATTTTACAAGGCAAAAAAAAAGATGAACACTTCATTCTTTCATTGATGAAACTGCAACATAAGTAATTATTAAATACTAGCAGTATAGCCCGGGTGTAATGAAAGCTTTAAAACTAATCCATGGTCCTGGAGCTCAGACTCTTTGGACGTTGGCACGAAAGACTAAAAAGCAATAGTTGTTAAAGCGAAAGGCTAAAAAGCAATAGTTGTTAAAGCGAAACCGTAGATTGAAAGAAAAATTAATGGATGTAAGTCAAATTTTGATTTCCTGGTATCGATATCAAATAAGTTTTTTTCGTCGTAAACTGAATTTTGAAGGCCAAATAAGTCCTCTGAATAAATGGTAACCTGGCTGAGACTAAGAACAACAATTATGCCTACTTAGAGCCAAACCCGAAGCAAAAACTAAAATCAAAGGGCTGAAAAAAATACAGACATACAGGCAGATAAACAGACACTCACACAAACATCTTGCCTTATATATATATATATATATATATATATATATATATATATATTATCAATTTTCTGCACTATTGAAACCTTGAAACTTCTGAATATCGTATCTTATGTCTTTGTCTATGAGTGTATCATATTTGATAAAAATCGGATCCCTCCTTCTATAACCCGATTTTTTCGATTATCGATTTTTGATATTTATCGATATACAATGCTCCACAACGCACATCAAATTATCTTAAATATGTCGGTTTATACCATTTCGTAACTTTTCGTAAGATTTAGTTGTATATATATATATATATAATCATCTGCAGAATGATCTGTTTCACTGTATCAGTACGATTAAACATCCGATTGCTTCTAGCCAGGATTGAATTAACTGAGCTATGAACACTCGGTAGAAGAAGGCGGACTTTAGAGTGCTATATACAATGTAAACACACGCCAGTAGCTGAGAGTGTTCAAATTCATTAATGACTGAACAATGCTTAGATGCGAGAGTAGCTACTGTGTTTTTCGAAGTCATCCATTCCTCCATAGTGCTCAATCGGGTTGTGAAAGGGTAAATAGTCATTTCCAAACAGATCTGTTTGGCTGTATCACAGCTCATCAGTATGGTTAGACATCCAATTGCTTCTAGCCAGGATTGAAACCCAAAACTAGAAGAGCCGAGTTTTAATTCCGTTGGGATTCGTTATATTCGCTTGCGTTGTGGTGCAGTGGATATCGACTCAGAACGACAAATTGGAGGGCCGATTTCGAATTCCAGTTGAATTCCTAGCATTCACTTACGCATTAATCCCACTTTTACCTCCAGTTATGGGTTAAATAATGGGTTAGATTTTGTTCTACAGCCTTGGCTAGCAACCAGTGTGCCCCGAAAGCAATGACAACCTACTGCAAGATAATCTTCTGCCCAGTCAGTCACGTCTTCTCTTTTTTGATTGCCCATAAAACGTGTATCACGTATGACACTTGACTGATATTCACTTACGTGCAAATACCATTGGGAACATTGCAAATCCACCTGCTCTCCTCTCCCCCAGCTATGGGTTAACTAATAATACTTTTATCACTAAATTTATATTATCTAAAAGAATTATTACCATCTAAAAATATATTGCTAAAAATGTTCATGTAGGCAGTGGAACGAGAACAACACGCACCCGTAGATTAAATAAACGTAATAAAGTGTAAATATTGATAACTTGTCGTACCAGAAATTCAGACGTAAAAATTCGAAATCTTGACTGTTTAATTCGGATAACTCGTCACTGGAGAGAAATATCAAACTAGTGGAAAGTCCAGGAAAGATACGAAAATAGAAAAAAGGTCTGATGAAGAAATACCTAATAAATAAACGTAATAAAGTGTAAATATTGATAACTTGTCGTACCAGAAATTCAGACGTAAAAATTCGAAATCTTGACTGTTTAATTCGGATAACTCGTCACTGGAGAGAAATATCAAACTAGTGGAAAGTCCAGGAAAGATACGAAAATAGAAAAAAAGGTCTGATGAAGAAATACCTAATAAATAAACGTAATAAAGTGTAAATATTGATAACTTGTCGTACCAGAAATTCAGACGTAAAAATTCGAAATCTTGACTGTTTAATTCGGATAACTCGTCACTGGAGAGAAATATCAAACTAGTGGAAAGTCCAGGAAAGATACGAAAATAGAAAAAAGGTCTGATGAAGAAATACCTAATAAATAAACGTAATAAAGTGTAAATATTGATAACTTGTCGTACCAGAAATTCAGACGTAAAAATTCGAAATCTTGACTGTTTAATTCGGATAACTCGTCACTGGAGAGGAATATCAAACTGTGGAAAGTCCAGGAAAGATACGAAAATAGAAAAAAGGTCTGATGAAGAAATACCTAATAAATAAACGTAATAAAGTGTAAATATTGATAACTTGTCGTACCAGAAATTCAGACGGAACAATTCGAAACCTTGACTGTTTAATTCGGATAACTCGTAAATGGAAAGAAATATCAAACTAGTGGAAAGTCCGGGAAAGATATGAAAATAGAAACAAAAGTCTGATGAAAAAATACCTAATATTCTTTTTCATCGCTTCAGCATTAGCGATTATATTTGAGATTAAGTTTTAGCTGTAATGACATATTCCGAATGTACGGATTATTAATATTTAGCAAAACGGCGCGAGGATATTGGAGATTTAAGCCACGTGTTCGCATCTCCGAACCATTCGTAGAATTATCAATCTTTCTGCGATTAATTATTTTTTTGAGATTGTTGATTTCTATCTGAATAGCCTTTGGCGAATTATTGATTATAACTAATTACGCGATCTTGTGCGTTTGCTAAATTATTTGTGCCTGCAATATGCAACTATCACAATTGGATAATTATTGAAGAGTGTCGGATAGGAAGTAGGAAGGTGGCTCCTGAGAGAGACACAGAGAGACAGAGAGATTTTCTAAAGGTGTAAAAAATGTCGGTGAAGATAGAGAGAAGGCAATGAAGATATGAAAGAAAGAAAGAAAGAAAGAAAGAAACAAGAAAACAAGAAAGGAAATCTAAGTGGAACAATTGAGCAACTTAAAGAAACAGATTAAGAAAATAAAAAGAAAAAAAATATGAAAATTAAGATTGATGGTAAGAAGGAAAAGAATTTAGAAAGCTGAGTCAGCCAAGACTTCTTGAGAATCAGATCCAGAGATACAGGTTGCGATGGTTAAATTGTCGCCATTTTATATTTTCAATTTCGCGCGTGCGCGTTGTTTTTTTTTTTTTTTTTTTTTTTTTTTTTTTTTTTGTCAACTGCACAGTGAAGAAGGGTCAGCTGGGGACCGGCTGTGTGAAAATGAGCACCATAAGGCAATTCTTTTAGCCAGAAATTTGTAAACAGAATGCTGTACTGCTTGGCATTCGCACCGGAAACTCGAACGCGAAAATTTCAGAGTGATTGTGTGTCAATCTGGGGACAGTGCAGAAGATGCGGAAAGAGTTGGTTCAGTCTAAGCTTGATTAGGATGATGCTTGGTGTGATCGCTAGTAATGGCGATATTATGCTTCTATTCGTCTTCCCCTCGGAGCCTATTACTTCCAGTTCCGATCTGTTATCAAATATATCAGTCGCCCACCCAAGCTTACAACACTTGCGATTTCAAAGCGGTTACCCATCTAGACACTGACTAGGCTGGACACTTCTTAACTTCGGTGAACGTACGAGAACCGGTGTTTCAACGTAGTATAGCCGTAAACCAGGGTATCATTTAAAATGACAGGAGTAACGAAATGATTTCGGTTTGACAGTTTTTTCATTTCACTGAAGCAGACGTTACACACATGAGAGCATTATTGTCTTATTACCTTTCATTTACGAAACGTCTTTCTTCCTTTCTTTTTTGAAACGACACAACGTCTCTGATATGTCTTTTTCGTTTTTCCACTCGATCAAAACGGAATGGTTAATTATTTATTACTTATAACTAAGCGAGGAACAAAGGAACAGGCAGAGTTCTTATATGATATGTCATCTGTAGTGATGGAACCACTACTAGACTAGTGAGGATTATGCTTCAGGCCCCTTAAATCCTAGAAGGGTCGTTAAGCAACTTAATTTAATGGGTTAATTTTTCAACAAACTTGGATATTTTAAGTTTTTTTTTATTAAAGTGATAGAATTTAGTGATAGAATCATAAGCTAATGGGTCAAAATACATAATATTGACCTTAGAATATGCTTTAATATTCACAAATAAATTGTGCAAATAAATTTAAACAAAATGAATAATGTCTTCCCAGGATCTTTCATACTTTCTCTGATCACATATACGTCTTCTCTTGGCGTTGTTTTTCTCTTCCGAGCGCATTTTCTTTTACCTTTTGGACTCATGGATCTCGTTTGTTTTTTCGCCTGGATGAAACGACTGACGGTTGAAAAGCTTACAGCAACAATATCCGCGATCTCTCTGTAAGGCTTGCCAGTGTGTTCATATTGCTGCCCACCACTGCAAATGACCTGATCCGAGGAAAAAAAATAGTCAATTACACCGTCTCACTCCAGTGGGTCTAAAACTGGTGAATGAAAGTAAACTAAAGCAGTTGTTTTATTTAATTTGCATACGGGTGTAACATAACTCCTCACTTTTACTCCGTAAATATTTGAATTTGAGTTTTGTTTAACGGCATATCAACATTTGTGGGTTATTTAATGCCAAAATGGTGGGGTTTTAAGAGATTTTTTTTTTAATGTTTGGTTACAGTGAGGTTAGTTTAGATTTTGATGAATTTTCTTTCTTCTAGTTTTGGATTCAAAAACGTATTGCTGGTAATAATTATTCCTTAAAAACTGTATTGCTGGTAATATTTTTAATTCAAAAATGTATATTTTTCTATAAAAGTTTATTTTTATGTATATATTTTTATAAAATTATATTTTTATACTTTGATGGTGTTTTGACCCCGGATTGGGGGTTAACTATTTGCCCATAGCTGGGACCCTAACAGGTGCTACCACTCC